>PVIW01002455.1:0-218481 GCA_004026585.1 Noctilio leporinus
CCATTACGGGACAATAATGAGCAAAACTAACAACAAGCAAAACAGAACTAAGTATATGAGTACAAGGAATAGGCCTTCAGTGGTCAGGGGGAAAGAGGATGGGGGAGGGGGGAGGCAGAGGCAAGAAAGGGGAGCAGCTTAGACAAGAACCTAGTATAAAGGAACCATGGACATGGACAACAGATGGGATTGACTTTGGGGGGAATGGGTGGGTGGGGAGGAGGACAGAGGGGAGCAAAAAGGGGATGGATGTAATACAATAACAATAAAATTTTTTTAATAATAAATAAATAAATAAATAAAATTTAAAAAATAAAAAATAATAAAAAATTACATTAATTTCTTAAAAGATTAGAAGAGTCTGCATACTAACTGCAATGAAAAATTGAAAGAACAAAAAGAGATCTCTTAGAAACTGAAAACATGAGCCCTGGCTGGTGTGGCTCAGTGGATCAAGTGCCGGCTTGTAAATTCAAAGGCCATTGGTTTGATTCCCAGTCAGGGCACATGCCTAACTTGATGGCCGGGTCCCCAGTTGGAGGGGTGTGAGAAGCAACCAATCAATGTATCTTTCACACATTGATGTTTTCCTCCCTCTCTTTCTCCCTTTCTTCTCTTCTTTCTAGAAATAAATAAATAAAATATTTAAAAAATTAAGAACAAAGAAATTGAAAGCATGAAAAGAATGAAAAAGCTTCATAGAAATTTTTTGGAATATAAAGTTGGAAAATTTTTCCAGAAAATAGAGTAAAAAGACTAAAGAAAGGAAATAGGAGAAAAATGATAAGAATGGACCCTAGTTAGGAGATCCAACATCTAAATAACAGAGGAGAAGAAAGTAGCAACGAATAACTTGAGAATACTGGATGCCCAAGAGAATGGATGAAAATTAGACTCATACAGAAGCATAGCATTATGAAATTTCACTGAAAACAAAGAAGAAATTCTACTTAAAAATGTTATTAAAGCAGAAATCAAACAGCTTCAGATTTCTCAACAGCAGCACTTAAAACTAGATATAATTGGAGCAATGGCTTCAAAACTGGAAAAAAATCCTAATCTGGGATTCTATGTTATCACTTTATCAATTAAGTGGGAAGATATAATAAAAACACTTCTAGACATCCAAGATCTCAAAAAATTTATCCTTTACATACCCTCCTTATTTTTTTTTTCAAAAAACTGCTAGAAAAATATGCTCCACCAAATGAAGGAAACAAAGCAAGAAGGAATTATATAGGCCACATGAAATAGATTCAACACAGAAGAGAGGAAAAGTGAATCTGTTAGATCCCAAGAAGATGGACCCTTCAATGACTTCTCTACATAAAGCATAGATCTTTTGACAAAATCTGAGACCAAGGACTATGGACAGCCCATAACAATAGCTGCCCTTGCTTCCAGGGTAACTTCATAGGCACACTGAAAGCCTATGCATGAGCAATAAAAATGAATTGATGAGACAATAACAAAGGAAGCTTCTAACACAATGGTAACACAATGTCTTGGCAAAACTCTCCTGGCCTTCATTGACCATAATGCAAATAAAATAAACTAATAAAATAAAATTAAAATCTACCAAAAGAAGATAAAATCTTCATATTAATATACATGCTCATATGTTGTATGTGGTTGTATATGCATATGTGTGTGTGTCTTTGTCCTTGTCTATACACAAAATATCTCTGGAGGGATTATGAAGAAAACCTACTTTCTGCTCTCTACTTTTTTGTTCCTTTTAATATTTTTATTTTGTACATTAGTTATTCAAAAAATGAACTAATGAATAAAATAACATTTTCTTTTAAAAATTACAAACAACATACCTATTGACTAAGCAGTGTTACTTCTAGGAATTTATCCTACGGATATGTACTTGTACAAATGTGAAGTTCTGTAAATACAAGGCCATTCACTACAGCATTATTTGTGATAGCAAAGGACCAGATACTGCCTAAATGTCCATTGAGAGAAATGGTAAGATAAATTATGTACATTTACATTACAGAATGCTTTGTGGTCATTAAAAAGGGAGGAATGTAAAAGCTCATTATGTGTTGATATAGAATAATATCCAGGATCTTCTATTAAATTGAAAAAGGCAAGATGTAGAAGAGAGTGTATAATTGATTATAAAAATACAGGGGAAAAAATATCTTCGACCCCTGCAACAGATTACCTTCTTATATGTTTTCATTGTATTCAGTGCTTTGCCTTTGTGATGCTTATGACAATAATAATAATTATATGTTTTTTACAAATCTCACACTTCTCATACTCCCTTGCAGCTGGTTTCGGGTGTGATATATATTGCACCAATTCAGTACATCATGCAAGATTTGGAAAGCAGAAGAAACAGTAATCACCTTCTAATGTTCTTAGTTGTTGCTGCTAATAGCAATGGTCATGCAATTACCAGGGCTTTCTGCAACAGTGTCCTAGTGTCCAGATAGTAGCTTCACAGGTATCAAAATGTAGTTAAAATGGCAGCTTCCCAATCCCAGGATCAGAGTCTTAATGGTGTGCTCTTGAACTCAACACGTACAGAGCAGGGTCCTGATTCCTCACTTTCCTGACTGTGGCACTCCTCTGGCAGGACAGTTCAGTGGTGATTTTTTGGAGATTATTAGAAAGGATCCAGTTTATCCCACTCCTGTAAGCCCCTGCAACAACTCCATAAGCACCCAACACCTTGTGTTAAATGTGCTTATGCTTAAAATAGGTAGTGATTTGTTTCCTGCAACTTAACTTTAACTGATAGAATATGGACTTCAACATAAAGAAACTGCAAAACTTGTTTTAGAATCATTAAATTAATTTATTTTCTCCTGTACACTGTATGCTACCAAAATGGGTGTTAAAGGGTTTAAAATCAGGGAATTACCTATGATATTCTCTTCCGCATGTGCTAACAGCTACTGGCATGTCAAAACATGCATAGCAAATCAAGGCGGCCTATTTAATTTCATTTTTAAACTTTATCCAGAATATAAAATGAGTGAAAATGAGGATTATTTTCAATAAATGAATATTATTTAAGTTGAGGAAAATGAACATGAGTAGCAGGTGGGCCATGGCTTACTCTACTCTCTAACAAATGCTTGGTGACATCAATTA
The DNA here is from genome assembly GCA_004026585.1 of Noctilio leporinus. Lineage (NCBI taxonomy): Eukaryota > Metazoa > Chordata > Mammalia > Chiroptera > Noctilionidae > Noctilio > Noctilio leporinus. Next base: position 3,118 of record PVIW01002455.1, read on the forward strand.
AAAGGCATGTCAGAAACAACTGGGTGATTCAGATTTCACTCTCCTTGACTAAGTGTCCTGGAATGATTCTCAGCAGTCTGGGAAACCCATTAAATCATCTCATAGTCCATAACAATAACAGGCTCATGACATTTTACTTACAGTGAAACTGTAGGAAATGATGATAATTCTGAATTTTGTCTCTTTTTACATTGTTTGCAATGTGAATTTGATAATGGGAGAGTAAAAGGGAGTGATACAAGAGCATAGACTGAGTATTACTTAGTCTATACTTTATGTGCATTTCTGATGCAGCATTTCATATTTACATTTAATCCAGTGACATTTTTGTGGGTGCTTTAGAAAAGAAGTATTTGGATGTGGTGGTGCTTAAAAAAGTAAGTGACTGCGAAATTACAGCTCTCTGCAAAGGCAGGCACACAAATGTAAAGTTTCCTGGCAAAGAACAAACAGCAACAAACATCTGATTCTGAGTTTTCAGAGATATAATAGATATTAATGAGGTTGCCTTTGAAGAAAGAATAAGAATTTCTTTGACTTTCAGGCCTGTTAAAGACTGATCAGAGCCTTCCAATTCTTGACCATGTGTGAATTATCCATTTGATGGATTACTGTTCCATTAAAATTCAACCAGACTAACCCCAAGTGACGCATTCTGCCTCAGGTATATTTAGGAAATACTAACTTATTTAAATATAGACTGCACAAAACCTTACGGGTGATTATGTTCAAGATAAAAATATAAGATATAGTATCATATATATATATATATATATATGAAATGTTTTTGGATAACCCAAAGTCAGTTTTGGAATTAAAATTATTTTGAGTTGGCAAGGACCTTAAAGTCTGTTTGTCCAGCCATAGTTGATGTGGCTCAGTTGGTTTGAGTATTATTCTATAACCAAAAGGTCCTGGGTTTGAGCACCAGTCAGAGCCCACATCTGTTGCCAGTCTGATCCATGGTCCACTAGGCATGTGTGACCCCTGGTCCAGACTATACAGTCACCTGTCTGGGCACTGATCCCTTGTCCTGGTGAGTATGAGATACAACCAATCGATATTTCTCTCTCTCTCCCTTCCCTACTCTCTAAAAGCAATGAAAAAAAAAAAAAAAAAAAAAAGGCCTTCGGTGAGGGTAAAAAAAACCACTTCCTGTCCAATTGTTTCATTTCCTAGCTAAGAACACAAGTGTAGTGAGGTTTATAGACTTGGCCAGAGTAACAGTTCATGTGAAATTAAACTGTTTAAGTCATAGCTTCTCTTTTATTAGCCTGCACATAAGTTTTTAGAAATATCTTTAGAATTATCTGCAATATGGGGGAAATGATCCACACTGAAGCTCTCTAAGAACAGAGCTGGACCCAGAGGTAATGAGCTGATGGGATGGTGGGGTATGTAGCTGAGGGAAGGGACCTGCCAGGTGTTGTTTCCCTCAGCCTTGTTGCTGGCACTGCAAAGGAGTCTTTAAAATCTGCCCTCACTCTCTCATTTTATAACTCACTCAGATTGCTTATTTCCTTTATACTATCTCTTTCCAGAAAATAAACCTTGTATAGCTCCCCCTCAGTTGCCTTTTGTGAACTATGGAATCTTAGGGAGGAGTTGGATCTACAAGGACTCTGGAAAAACTACGCTTGTACTAGCAGGGAGTGCACCATAGCTCCAGGAGAAGAGAGGAAAGTGAGGTTTGCAGTGTATGTTTAATGCTGCCAAGCAGCTGGGGGCCAGAAATCAGGAAAATTTATGCCACTGAAGCTGTTCAACAGTAGTTGGTGTGGCTCTGCTAGGGCTCTGCTAGGAGCAAGCAGATGGAATGAGATGAAGATGTGTCTATGAAGCCAGGAAACAAATTCCAGAAGCTCACCTCAGTACCACTGGCTTTCATTTAGCATAAAGGCCCACAACTGGGAGCTTAAAGGCATTTGCAAATATAGTCAGATTTTATTTATTTTTATTTTTATTTTTTTTTGTAGTCAGATTTTAAAAGGAAGTCTTTAGCACCACATCTATTAGGATGATTACTATCAAAATAAACAATTTTTTAAAAAAAACAAGGTTTAGCAAAGATGTACAGAAATTATAACCCTTGTATAACACTGTGGGGAATGTAAAATGGTAATATGGCAATACCCCCAAAATGTAAAAATAAAATTACCACATGATTCAACAATTCTACTTCTGAATATAAGTATATACCCCAAAAAAGTGAAAGCAAGAGCTTGAACAGGTACACCGATATTCATATTAACATTATTCACAATAGCTAAAAGATTAAAACAATCAAAGTATCCATTGACAGATGAATAAGCAAATGTCATATCTACATGCAAAGAAATATTATTTAGTCTTAAAAAGGAAGTAAAAGGCATCCAAGATGGCAATGAAGAAGATGGAAACTATACTCACCTCCTCCTAGGACCAAACTGGAATTATAACTAAATTATAGAGCAATTAACCTAAATAACCAACTGAAGACTAGCTGAACAAAAGTCTTATAAGCAAAGATTTACAGAAGAAGCCACATCACAACTAATAGCAAGGGTAGAGATGCCAAAAGGGCTGGCCCTGTACCCACATGTGGTGGCTGAAAATCTGCAGGGTTGTCTCAGCAGCAAAGGTCCCCCTGAGGAGCAAGGGGTCTCAACCCCATGGTGGGGCTCCCCAGCCTAAAGCTCCAGAGTCAGGAAGAGGAGCCCATGTAACATCTTGCTATGAAAATCAGTGAGGATTCCATCTGACATGGAGAAATGGCAGTGTTAGAAACTCAAGTGCCCTCTTAAAGAGCCAGTCGCATGCCAGCAAGGAGTCTGCTGGCTGCAGCTACCTGGGCCCTCAGTAGAAACTTTCTTGAAGGGCACTTAAGGAGATTCTGCAGACTCAGGGGGAGTCAGAAACACCTGGGGAGAGACTTGTGTTGCTCTTGGAAACAGCCATTTTTCCACATCATGCCCCACCAGCAACGTTCCACCATGAGAGATCCACTAGTTCCACCCTCCTAAGTTTCTGTGGCCCCACCAAGCTGAGCTTGTGCTCTATGGAGAAGTACCTGGCTGTGGCCAGCTTAGATCCCTTGCATAGACTTTCTTGGTTCTTGAACAGGTCCAAACACAGCTGGGGGTTGGCAAGGATGCACAAGGAAGGACTGAGTTGTGTGGCTCTGATGCAAGGGACATTAACCTGCACTGGAGACCCTCCCAAGAGGCCCCCAAACCAACACACTAGGGGGCTGGCTTTAAACCATATCAGAGCATGACCCAATTAACTCCAAAGTCATACCCAAAGGGAGATCTCAGAAGGCACAAGAACTTGCTAGGGTGAATTCCACTTTCTGGGGTCAGCTCCCACACAGCAACTGGTACACTGTGGTCGGGTCAATCGTCATAGACACCCAGCCTGAGGGAAACCCCACCCACAGATGGGCCAATAGCAATCAAAGCTCAACTACATCAGTAAGGCTCACATAACCCACAAAGGGACATTCCTTCTTCAGGTGCTCAGAAAGAATATACCACAGGGCTCACAGGATACCATGCCAAGGCCACCACACTAAAACTGAGAGACCTAATACACAAACAAATACAGAGGGGCAGCTAAGATGGGGAGATAAGGGAAAATACCCCAAATGAAAGAACAGGAAAGGGCCCTAGAAAAAAAACTCAATGAAATGGAGGCAAGGACTCTACCAGATATAGAGTTCAAACAATGGTCATAAGGCTGTTCAAGAAACTTAGAGGAAGAATAAATGAACTCAGTGAAAACTTAAAGAGATAATAAGCATAAAAAAGAGCATAGAAGCCCTGGCTGGTGGCTCAGTGGAAAAGGTGCTGGCCTGCAAACCCAAAGTTTGTTGGTTTGATTCCCTAGCCAGGGTTGCAAGCCAGGTTTCCAGCCAGGTCCTTAGCTGGAGGCAGATGAAAGGCAATGGTACATTGGTGTGTCTCTCCCTCCCTGCCTCTCTCTCTTCCCCTCTTGCTAGAAATAATAAATAAAATCTTAAAAAAGAAAAAAAAAAAAGAGCATAGAAACCATAAGAAAACACCAGTCAAAAATAAAGAATACAATGGCTGAAATGAGAAATACACTAGAAAGAATAAACTATAAATTAACCGAAGCAGAGGATCAAATCAGAGGTTTGAAAGACAAGGTAGCAGAAAATAATCAGTAGCAAAAAGACAAAAGAATTTTTTACAAATGAGGATAGTTTAAGGGACCTTTGGAACAATGTCAAGTGACAGTATCCACATAATAGGGGTACCAGCATGAGACGTGAGAATGCAAGGGACTGAGAACTTATTTAAATAAATAATAAATGAAAACTTTTCTAACCCAATAAAGGAAAAAGACACACAGTCTGAGAAGTACAGAGTCCAAAACAAGATGAACCCAAAGAGACCCATACCAAAACATCATAATTAAAATAGCAAAGGATAAAGACAAAGAGGGAACTTTAAAAGTAGCAAGAGCCATAGCTGGTGTGGCTCAGTGGATTGAGCACCTACCATTGAAATGAAAGATCTCCTGTTTCATTATAGTCAGGGCACAAGTCTGGGTTATGAGCTGGGCCCCCAGCTGGAGGTGTGCAATAGGCAATCAATCGATGTTTCTTTCACTCATCAATGTTTCTCTCCCTCCCTTCCCCTCTCTCTGAAAATAAATAAATAAAATATTTATTAAAATGTATCAAGATTTTTTTTAAGTATCAGGAGAAAGATAGTTACAAGGGAAGACCCTCTCAAAAATGGAATTATCTTTTGGAGGGTAAGCCCCTTATAGTACAGGTTTCACTCACTGCGTGTTCTAGGAACCCATCTGTATCAGTACCAGCTGGCATTTAGCGTCAGTGAATTTTTTTTGAAGACTCCTTCAACATGAACATTTGCGCTTTTTGTGATGGGCGATTTATGAGCACACTTGCTCATACTGCGATGAGTGTTTAGCAGTTTTTTACTAAAAATACATGACTCCCATGCCCCATCCTCACTATTCACCTGATGTCACCTTGAGTAACATTTTTATTTGTTTGTTTCCCTGTATGAAAAAGTTCCTCAAGGGGAAACATTTTGTTTAAGTGGAAAAAGTGAAACAAGAAACAGCAGAAGCACTAAAAGGCATCAAAATCAACAAGTTTAAAAACTGTTTTGCACAGTGGAAGAAACGTCCAGATAGGTATATTGCATCAAGTAGAGAGCACTTTGACAGTGACCCTAAGTTTAAACATGTAAGAATAAATATACAACTTTTATAAATAAATTTCTATTTCATTTAGGGCCCCCTTTGTATTTACAAGGGAGCTCTCATAAGACTATCGGCTGATTTCTCAACAGAAATCATTCAGCCAAATGAGGTTGGCATGAATATTTAAAGTAATAAAAATCAAGGCCCTATAGCCCTGACTACGTGGCTCAAGAGGTTGGAGTGAGTATTGTCCAGCACACAAAAAGGTACAGGTTTGACTCCAGGTTAGAGAACATATGTTGGTTGCTGGTTCGACCCCTGGTCAGGGCACAAATGGGAGGCAATTGATTGATATTTCTCTCTCACATCAGTCACTCTCTCTCTCTCCCTCCCTCCCTCTCTTCACCCCTCCATCCCTATACAAAATCAATAAACATATTACATATTTTCAGGTGAGGATTTTTAAAAAAGCATGAACATACAACCAATACTGCTTTACTCAGCATGGCTAGCATTTAAAATTAAAGGAGAGCCCTGGCTGGTGGCTCAGTGGAAAGGTGCCAGCCTTTGAGCCCAGATGTCACTGGTTCAATTCCCAGCCAGGGCACGTAACGAGGTTACAAGCCAGGTCTCCAGCCAGGTCTGTATAACTGCACTTTTTGCCACCATTGCAGTTGCTGCTGCCACCACACTGTATCCTCTCCATCCCTCTTACCTGTATGACTATTTCCTCTTTATTTCTTCATTTGTTGCACTTCCATGTATGTTGATTTTCTAGAACTTCTGGCTGTTTTTTGTTTTTGTTTTTGTATGTTTTTGTTATTTTTAGTTTTGAAGTAGTTGTAAAAATTTCTTCTTAGCTGTGAAGACGCAACAAGTCTACCTATGCCCTCATCTTGGCCCTATTTGTCTATATCCTTCATTTCTAACTGAATCTTTTTTATGCTATTGAGATCCTCACTAAGTTCCTTGAGCATCCTTATAACTGGTGTTTTGAATTCTGTTTCTGATAAATTGCTTATCTCCATTTTGCTTAGCTCTTTTTCTGAAGTTTTCATCTCTTCTTTCATTTGGCCCATGTTTCTTTGTATCCTCATTTTGGCAGCCTCCCTGTATTTATTTCCATGTATTAGGTAGAGCTGCTTTGACTCTGTGTCTTGGTAGCATAGCCTAATGTAGTAGGTGTCCTGTAGTATCCAGCAGTCAGCCTATCCTATCACCTAAGGCTGAGTACACCCTCCTCTTATAGTTGAGACTTGATTGCTGTTGGCATGTTAAGGGGAGGGATTTATCCAGTTAAGTCAACTGCAAGTTTTGACTATGACTGCTTACCACCAACCTCTGCCCTCCAAGAAGAATCAGCTGTGCAGGGGTAGGGTGTTGGTGCTATGATGTGGTCTGGTCTGTAGCTGTTCATTGGATACGTAGACTCTGGGTTTTCCCATAGACAGGGAGATATTAAGAATAGGAAAGGAAATGGAGAAGCCAAATAATTTACATGTATGAACCATGGACATGAACTAAGGGTGGGATTGCTGGAGGGAAGGTGGGTACCAGGTGGAGGGGGAAAAGGGGGATAAAATTGGACTATAATACATAATCAATAAAATATACAAAAAAAAAGAAAAGAAAATAAATGACCCAAATATATAAAATCAGAAATGAAAGAAGAGAAGTAACAACTGATATTACAGAAATACAAAAGATTATAAGAAAATATTATGAACAACTATGTGCCCATAAATTGGACAATCTGAAAGAAACAGATTCCTAGAAACATAAAATCTTCTAAAACTGAATAAAAGGAAATAAGAAATCTGAACATACTGATTACCACCAAAGAAAAATGAAGCATAAATTTTTAAAAATCCCAATGAACAAAACTCCTGGACTGGATGGATTCACAGGTAAATTTTAACAAACATTCAGTGAAGAATTAACACCTACCCATTTCAGAATAATTCAAAATTTCAAAAACAAGGAAAGCTCTCAACTCATTTTACAAAGCTAGCATTTTGCAATTCCAAAACCAAATCAAGGCATTAGAAGAGGATGAATGTAATACAACAACAATAAAATTAAATTAAAAAAAAAGACACTAGAAAAAAAACACACAAAATTTTAGGCCAATATCCCTGATGAACAGAGATGCTAAAATTCTCAACAAAATATTAGCAAACCCAATTCAGCTATACAGTAAAAAGATCATACGCCATGAACAAATGTGATTTATTTCTGAGATGCAAGGTTGGTACAATATCTGCAAATCAATTAACGTGATACACCACATAAACAAAATGAAGGATAAAAATCATATGATCATATCAATAAATGTAGAAAAAGTTTTTCACAAAATTCAACACCCGTTTATGATTTTTAAAAATGTCAGCAAAGTGGGAGTAAAGAGAAAATACCTCAACGTAATAAAGGCCATGTCTGACAGTCCTAGAGTTAACATCATACTCAATGAAAAAAACTAACTGTGTTTCTTTTAAGACTGGAAAAACAGGGATGTCCACTGTTACCACTCTTATTCAACATAGTACTGGAAGTCCTAGCCACAAGAATCATACAAGAAGAAACAAGGCATTCCCATTGGAAAGGGAGAAGTAAAACCGTCATTATTAGCAGATGACATGATACAGTATATAAAGTACCCTAAAGATTCCACCAAAAGCTACTAGAACTGATCAATAAATTCAGTAAAGTGGTAGGATATAAAATAAATACCCGGAAATCAGTTGCATTTTTATCTACCAATAATGAACTATAAGAAAGAGAAACTAAGAAAATAATCCCATATACAATTGCATCAAAAAATAAAATAAAATACCCAGAAATAAATTTAATCAAGGGTATAAAAGACCTCTATAGTACTTATAAATTATAAGATACTGAAGAAGGAAATTAAAGAAGATACAAATAAGTGAAAGCATATACCATATTCATGGCTAGGAAGAATTAACAATGTTAAAATGTCCATACTACCCAGAGCAATCTATAGATTCAATTCAATTCCTATCAAGACTCCAATGGCATATTTCACAGAACTAAAACAAATATTCAAAATATTTATATGGAACCACAAAGACCCCAAATAGCTACAGCAAACTTGAGAAAGAAAAGAAAGTTGGAAGAACCACACTAACTGATATCAAACTATACTACCAGGCTATAGTAGTCAAAACAGCATAAACAGACACAAAGACCAATGGAACAAAATAGAGAGCCCAGAAATAAACCCATATCTTTATGGTCAATTAATATTTGACAGTCTATCTAATAAATGTTGTTGGGAAAATTTGACAGACACATGCAAAAAATGAAGCTAGACTAGCTTCTTACACCATATATAAGAATAAACTAAAGATACAGACATGTTACATGGACATGGACAACAGGTGGGATTGACTTTGGGGAGAATGGGTGGGTGGGGAGGGGGACAGAGGGGAGCAAAAAGGGGATGAATGTAAGACAACAACAATAAAATTTAAAAAAAAAAGACATGTTAGACTCAAAACCATAAAAATTCTAGAAGAAAACATAGGCAATAAAATTTCAGCTATTTTTCATAGCAATATTTTTTCTGATATAGCTCCTCAAACAAGGGAACCAAATGGAAATAAACAAATGGGATTACATCAAACTGAAAAGCTTTTTCACAGCAAAGGAAACCATCAACAAAATGAAAACACAACCTACTGAATGGAAGAGGATGTTTGCTAATGATATATCTGATACAGGGTTAATATCCAAAATTTATAAAGAACTTATGCAAATAAACACCTGAAAAAACAAGTTAATTAAAAAATGGGCAGAGGACTTGTATAGACACTAGTACCTAAAGATGGCCAATAGATATATGAAAAAATGTTCAACATCACTAATAATCAGAGAAATGCAACTTGAAACCATAATGAGATACCACCTCACACCTGTTAGAATAGCTATCATCAATAAATCAACAAACAAGTGTTGTCTAGGATATGGAGAAAAAAAGGTAACCTTCCTGCATTGTGGTGAGAGTGCAGATTGGTGCAGCCACTAAGGGTTTCCTCAAAACATTAAAAATGAAACTGTCTTATGGCCATGTGAATCCACTTCTGGGTATGTATCTAAAGAAACCAAAAGCATGAATTCAAAATAATATATGCACCCCTATGTTAATTGAAACATTATTTACAATGGCCAAATTATGGAAGCAACACATGTGCCCATGAATAGATAAGTGGAGTAAAAAGTGGTGGTATAAAACAAACAAACATAAATTCTTATATTACAAACAAAGTGGTAGTACATATATATAATGGAATATTACTTAGCCATAAAAAGAACACAATCTGCCCTCACTGGTGGCACAGTAGATAAGGCATTGGCCTGTGAACCCGAAGGTCATTGTTCGATTCCCAGTCAGAGCACCTAACCAGGTTGCAAGCCAGGTCTCCAGCCAGGTCTATAGCTGGAGGACGGTGAAAGGCAACCATACATTGATGTTTCTCTATCTCTGCCTCCCTCCCTTCCCCTCTCTCTAAAAATAATAAATAAAATCTTAAAAAAAAAAAAAAAAAGAACACAATCTTACCATTTGTGACAGTATAGATAGACCTAGAGGGTATTATGCTGAGTTCAATAAATCAGAGAAAAACAAATGCCATATGATTTGGAATTTATTAGATGTGGAATCTAAAAAACAAAATAAATGAACAAACCAAACCAAACAGAAACGGACTTATGGATACAGAGAACAGACTGATGATTGCCAGTGGAAAGGAGAGTTGGGGGGCTGGGTGAAAAAGGTGAATGGACTGAGGAGTACAGATTTGTAGTTACAAAAAAGTCACAGGGATGTAAAGTACAGCACAGGGAATACAGTCAGTGATATTGTATTACTATGTATGGTGCCAGGTGACTATTGGAAGTATCAGGGGGGTGTTTTGTGAAATAGATGATTTTTTGAACACTATCGTGTATACCTGAAACTAACACAAACTAATATTGAATGTAAACTTTAATCGAAAAATAAAATTACAATGATGTGGGGATGGCTTATAGGAATAGGGGTTGCTGGGTGGAGAGGGAAAATGGAGGGAAATTGGGACAATTGTAATAGCAAAATCAATTTAAAAAATAATTTTAAAAGGAAAATAAAATAAAAACAAATCAAATAAAATGTCATCTGCTGTAACATGGATGGACCTTACAGACATTATGCTAAGTGAAATAAGCCAGTCATAAAAGGACACATATTGTGTGGTGACACTTATCTGAGGTCCTACAGTAGCCAAACTCATAGAGACAGAAAGTAGGATGGTGGTTGCCAAGATTAGTGTAAGGGGAAGTAGGGAGTTAGCACTTAATAGGTCAGAGATTCGGTTTTACAAGATGAAAAGTGTTTTAAAGAGGAATAGTGGTAATGATGGCACAACACTGAATGTTAAGATGGTAATTTTTTTGTTTTATGCATTTTACCATATTTTTCAAAAACAAGTACTGTAGCACTACTGAAGGGTGTCAGCTGAATTTATAATGAAGTCTTTTTTAAATTAGAAATGAAAATCACAGCCTATCTTCCATCTATTCTTCTCTTTCTTCCTCCCTTCCTTGATCACTTTTTTTTCACTTTTTCAAACATCTATAGGCTACTTAATGTATGCCAAACATTCAGAGAGTCCCTCAGAAGCTCAGATAAAAGATACAATGCTCTGTTCATAATGGAAACCTGGATGGAAAGCACTCCAGGTAAACTGATACATCAAGTGACCAAGGGTCTGATGGAACCATGCTGAGGTTCTCATGAGAGGTTGGAGAAGAAACATCTAATGCACCTTGGAGATGAGGGGAGAACTTATTGGAATTTGGAATTCCTGAGTCTTAAAGGGTGAATAAATGTTTGACAGCTAATAGAGAAAAAATATGAACTATGTTAACAATATTAGTAGTAATATATTCTATAGTAATTAAGCTACTACACACACACACACACACACACACACACACACACACACACACGAGGTTGGTCCAGAAAGTATCCAGCCATGTAAAATGAAAAAATAGAGATATTTACTGAAGAAGATACAAGATACAAGAAATATTGTACACAGGACAATGATGCCTCAGTCCCCTTCAAAATAGGCACCTTGGGTTCTTGGATCTCACACAGTTCTCCCAGCATCTCTTCTACTATTCAAAACATTCTGCAAAATCTCTTGTTGGAATCACCATCAGCTGCCCCATCATATTTTCCTGAATCTCACTAACAGTCTGAAATCTCTTCCCTTTCCAAAGTGATTTTAGTTTTGGGAAAAGCCAGAAGTCACAGGGCATCAAATCTGGGCTGTAGATGGGCTAAGTCACCTGGGTGATTTGATGTTTCACCAAAATTCTGCACTTGACACGATGCATGAGTGAGCACTTTATCGTGATGAAGCTGCCCATCACCAGTTGCCCACAGCTGTGGCTGTTTTCATCATATTGCATCTCTCTACCAACAAAAAACATTGAGATAATACTCCTTATTAATTGTTTGGCCTGGAGGGGTATACTCAAGATGGAAAACACCTTCCCAAACAAAAAACACAGTTAAAATGGTCTTGATCCTACTGCAACTTTGCCATGCCTTCTTCAGGCATAGAGTACCAGGTGACTTCATTGGGACAACTGGCCCTTCATTTACAAATCATAGCCATAGACCCATGATTCATCTCCAGTTATGACTTTCTTGAGGAAATTTGGTTTATTGGTAGCGGTTTAAATTAAGTCATTAGCAACTGCAGCATGATGTTCCTTCTGTTCTGGCAGCAGAAGCCGAGGAACAAATTTTGCCATGATACATTCCATGCCAAGATCCTGCATCAAAATCTTGGACACAGTAGTTTTAAAAATCCCCAGCTTCTAGCCCTGGCTGGTAGCACAGTGGTTAAGGAGCTGGCCTGCAAACCCAAAGGTCGCAGGTTCAATTCCCCAGCCAGGGCACATAACCAGGTTGCAAACTAGGTCTCCAGTCAGGTCTGTGGTTGGAGGCAGGTGAAATGCAACCATACATCGATGTCTCTCTCCCTCTCTGCCTCTCTCCCTTCCCCTCTTTCTAAAAATAATGAAATAAAATCTTTAAAAAAAAAAAAATCCCCAGCTTTTAGTTCCCACACTGTTCATCACTGAACTTTGCTGATTTCAGCCCCTATACATTCAACATTCTCAGGTGTTCTCCTTGTGATAGACCTTCCAGAATGTGAATTACTTTCAAAAGATTCTCGACCATCTTTGAAGCATTTGTGCCACATTTTTATTTGCTCTGCACTCATTGCATTGTCCCTGAAAGCCTTTTGTATCACTGAATAGTTTCCGTGGAAGATTGTTCACGTTAACATAAAATTTGATGCAAATTTGTTGCTCTACTCAGTCATTTTGAATGCAACAGCCACCCAGTACACAAGCTCATTTAATGGTGTCTACTACCCCCACTGACTAGTATAGTGAAATCATCATTGTTCGTGCATGTGCAATCCAGCCCACTCTCCTTGGCTGCCAGGTTACATCAATGTTGTGCAAACCATTCCCATTATATTAACAATGGCTGAACTTTTTCCAGACAGACCTTGTATGTATTATTCATTCCACTAATGTTTATTAAATATTATGTGCCTGGCACAATCCTATGTGCTGGAAATATGGAGGTGAACAAGATAAAGTTTCTCTGTCCTGGAGCTTATGAGAAGATTGTCAATAAATATATAGACAAGTAAGTACATGGTATATTAGATTGTGGAACATGCTCTGGAGAACAATAGAGTAGGGGGGAAAGAAAAGAAGATTTGGGATGAGGGAAAGGATGTCATTCATTTTCTTACGGTGGCTGGGGAAGGCCTTACTAACAGAATGGCACCAGGGCAGAGGATCAAAAGCAGGGAGGAGGGAAGGAGCCTTGCAGGAAGAAGTGGAGGCCAATAGAATAGCAAGTGCAAAGTTCTTGAAGTAGAAACATGTCATGTGAGTTAGGAGGACAATGTGGCTGGAGTAGGAGAAGGAAGAAGGTAAGTACTGGGAGAGAAAGTGGTGGGGGTTGAAAGGAGACCAGTGCTCCCATCATGTAAAGGATTTGAGGTCATAGTAAGGATACTGGCATGCACAATATGAGATGGAAGCCACTAGAGGGCTGCCATAACTTGACTTAGGTTTTAAAGGGATCATTTTGTTTGCTCTGTGAGAAGACTGGAAGGGACAAGGGTGAAAATAATGTCACTAGTTAGGAGACTATTGCAATAATCCAGGAAAAATTGATGGTGGCTTAGACTGAGATGACAGTGCTTGAAATGATCATATTCTAGATATATGTTGAAGGTGGAATCAATGAAATTTGCTGAAAGACTGAATATCAGGTGTGAAAGAAAGCAGAATAGTCATTATGACTCCCAAGTTGTTGGCCTGAGCAAACTAGAAGCATTGAGCTACCATTTACTAAGATGGGAAGCCTGTTAGGTAGAGCAGGTTTGGGGTAGAAGTCGGTAGGGAATCAGATATTTGGTTTTGGACATGAAGTTTGACATCCTTATTAAATATACGTGCAGAAATCAATTGGCTGTTATATATAAAGGTTTAGAGTTCAGGAAAAAAAGTGCAGCTAAAGACATAAATTGGAAGTTCTGTCTTATACTGGTTCAAAGCCATGACATTTCTAAGGGAATAAATATAGATAGAGAGAATGTCTAATAACTGAGCCATGGGGTTCTCAGGGGTGCTCCAAAGCTCAGGGAGACAAGGCAGAACCAGCAAGGAAGACTACAAAATACAAGCACAGAGATAAAAGGAGAACAAAGAGAGTCCTTGAAGTCAAGTGAAAACACATGTTTTGAGGAGGAGGGAGTAACTGTGTCAAATGTTGAAGATAAGTCAAGATCGAGGCGGAGATTATATTATTGGGCTTAACAGCATGGGGATCAGTAGTGACTTTCTCAAGAGCTGCTTTGGTAGAGTGGTGGGGATGAAGTTGAAGTACATTTGAGGGGAAAAAAAAGCTTTAAAAGCTTTTAACTACTTGAATTCTCTGTGCCTTGGTTCTCTTAGCTATAAAAAAAGGTATGTTAGTCCTTTCTTCATATTTTGTAAAAAATAAAGGAAATAACATATTTGAAGCACCTAGTAAGGTCTAGTACATAGAAATTCTTAATAAGAATTGTATGTTGTTGTTATTTTTAGATTTCAACTCTTCAGGGGAAAAACTTGACATTTACTTATCTTCATCTTAATTACTTTTTATAAAGAGCTCAGATAAGAACTGCCACATTTAACTGACCATTTTCTCTTTTTTACATTTCTTCTCTTTAAATACAGGAATGAAATAAGGGTATATAGACAAATGCAAAATGAAAGGGAGAAGAGGAAATTGAGGGTGAGATAAAGACAGGACAAAACTGCTTCAAAGGGAAGAAGAAAAATTGAGGGTTGCTGAAGGATGTTTTTGTTTCAGTTTGTTTTCTTTAAGATGAGAGAAATAACTGTGCAGTGGAGAAAAATGATCCTTTTTGAGAGGGAACAATTAATAATACAAGATGGAGAGGGGATGTCCTTGAGAGAAAAAGAATAGAATGCAGTGCCCAAGTGCAGAGGTTGGTCTTGTGAATGTAGACAATTCATCCATGACTGAAGGATAAGCCAAGTCTATAGGTATAGATTTAGGTGGGAAGGTAGATGTAGAGTTGGGAGTGGGTGGAATTTCTCTTCTCGTGACTGCTTTCTACTTTGAAAGATATAAAGCAAGAGCCTCAGCTGAGAGTGAGCAGTGTCAGAAGTGTTGGAGATTTGAGAAGAAATGTAAAATGTAAGATAGTCACCTAAGAGATGGCAAAAGTGAATGTATCAAAGAAGGGAAGGAGGATTATCTAGCAGCAATGAGAACCTAATTGAGGTTGATAATAAAGAATTTAAAGTGAAACAGATAATATATTGTTTAATTGTGTTTACCTGTGTGGATGATGGTTCAGAGGAGGTAATTTCAGGTTTGAGGTTTTGTCAGATGAGTACAATGAAGAGAGAGAAGAGTAAAAGACTAGTTGGATATGCAAAGGGTGATTGTAATGAAGGTGGGATAGCAGGGAAGTGAGGCCATGAGGAGATAAAGGAATGATAAAATGGTGGTAGAATCCTGAGGTCTTAGAGGAAGGGCATGGGAAAGTGAAAAAGTGGGCTCAGAGAGTGGGTTACTTGAAACTGAGATGATAGAGAGGTTATAATTATTGGTAATGACAAAACATGACCATAGAGGGGATGACTTTGGAGGAGAAGTGAAGCAGGGATCAAAGACTTGGAGAGGCCAAGATAGACTCATCTGCATGTCATTGAAATTGCCCAGAATTAAGACAGGATTATTTTTGGAGAAAGTGACAGTGAAATGGGAGCTAAACTCTTCAACTAATTAGGATGAATGAACCAGGGTCCACAGATAACAGCAATTACCATTTTCTTATACTAGTTCTAAAGTATTAGCCTTAAAGTGTCAACCAACTTCAGAAATCCTACAGTCCTGATCATTTTCTCTACCAATGAAAAGAAAAAGAATTCTCTCGAAGAGACTCACCACCACTATTCAACATGCCATCAGAGAGAATCTGCCTCATTTTCCTATGAAATAAGGCTTAGATCTAGGAAGATGATAGTTTATTCAAAGTGGAACATGAGCTCTTAAATTCCTTTGGGAGCACACACTACAATGGATTAATAATTATCTTTAACAGTTCTCAAAAATATTTACTGAAGGAAATCTTATAAATATTATAAAGTTTTTATTCTGATTAATCCTGTCAATAACATGTTCAATAAATGGGTTCAGCTTTAATAACTTCAGGACAAGAAAGTTTATTCATTCAACCACTATCTCTTGACCCTAGGATGCAAAGATACAGAGATCTTGCTCTCAGAGTCTAGTGTGGAATGCTGACAAGAGAACAAAAAAATATGCAGTAGAGAGTGATAAGGAGCCTAACAGATGCTTAAGATATTAATAAAGTAAAGGCACAGAAGTGGGACCAGCTTTCTGTCAGGGATCAAGGAAGGCTTCAGAGAAAGACATAACTGTGTTGTGAAGGAAAGGCCTTGAGAAACCTAACCTGACACAACTTGCATTTTCAAACTATTTTATTTAATAGAAATATCTTTGTATAACCTATTTAGTCAAGAGCTACCAGTGACCTGCTCTGTGCCACATGATGTCCTAGGTCCTGAGCATGAAGCAGTGACCTGGACAGATCTTTGCTCAGTCTGGCAGTGAAACTGACACTAAATTTTAGTGCGAAGAATGTTGTAGCAGGAAAGAGCAGACCTATAACAGAGGAAACCCACCCTAGTTCAGAGGAGAAACATTAGCACACACTTGGGTGAACACTTGGGTGTTTGCCTAGTTGATATGAATTCTGTCTTTTTGAAAGTAGAGTCATCCTCACAGTTATTCTGAATCACCCACAGGGCCTAGCCCAGGGCCAGGGGAGGTAGTTAATGGCTCAGATACAACTGATGGACTGATTGGGTCTCTTCTTTTATGCTTGGAAGGCACTTCTGGATCTTCACCATCCTGAAAATAATTGAGTTTTGTAGAAATGCCAGAAAGAGAGAGAGAACTGATTAAATTCTACCAAATAGTTTTTACTGAGAATCTATTTAAGTTTTGTGTGGTTAAGATGAATATAAGATTATAGTCCTGAGATCAAGTAATTGAGAAAAGTTTTGTGCTGGAAAAGCTAACTCTAGCCAGCAATCTTACAAATTCTCATTATTGGTCACAAAAGAACAATTTTTTCACTGTGTAATTTTTATGGAGGATGGGTAAGAGATGCCATCACCAGGGATAGTATATTGCAGAAGTTCTTCAACTTAACAACTTCTACCTTACAGAATCAAGAAGATATAACCAAAACCCAAGCCAGAATGAAAGCTGGTTAACTCTGTCCATCAACAGATGGCGTTAGTAATAATTAATATAATGAGCTTTTTCAAGGTCTGTTACAGTCATACACCTAAGTACTTTCGAAATTCATTAAAAACAAAGTCAGTGTTCCAAACCCAAAAAACAAAGATGTGCTAAATAGCATCAGAGCTAGAAAGAAGTTAGAGGTCATCTAGTTTAGGCTTTGCCAACCAGTAGATTTTTAAAGATATTAACCAAGACGAATCTTTCATACTCTGTCAACATCTCTGATTTTTCTAAAAATCATATCAAAGAGGGTAGCTCTGTTAATAGTCCCAACCCCATATCCCACTCCTTTTTTTTAATTAATTTATTGTTGTTGTATTACATTTATCCCATTTTTTCCTCCATGGCTCTCCCCTGCCCCATCCCCTCTCCCACAGTTAGCCCCAACATGTTGTCCATGTCCATGGGTTATTTATACTAGTTCCTTGCCTCTTTCTCTCCCTCCCCACTTCCCTTTGCACACTGTCAGTCTATTCCTTGTTTTCATACCTCTGGTTCTATTTTGCTGATTTGTTTGTTTGTTTTGTTCATTAGTGTCCTCCATTAGGTAAGATCATATAGTATTTGTCTTTCACTGTCTGGCTTATTTTACTAAGCATAAAACTCTCTAGTGCCACCCATGTTGTCACAAAAGTAGGAGTTCCTTCTTTCTTTCTTCTGTGTAGTATTCCATTGTGTAAATGTACCAAAGTTCTTTGATCCCTTCATCCACTGATGGGCACTTAGGCTGTTTCCAGCACTTGGCTATTGTAAATAGCACTGTTATGAACATAGGGGTGCATAGGTTCTTCTGAATTGGTGTTTCAGGATTCTTCAGGTATAACCCTAGCTGTGGAATCACTGGGTCAAAAGGCAGTTCCATTTTTAATTTCTTGAGGAAATTCCATACTGTTTTCCATATTGGCTGCACCAGTTTGCATTCCCACTAACAGTGCACTAGGGTTTCCTTATCTCTACATCCTCGCCAGCACTTGCTGTTTATTGATTTGTTACCACCCTCAGTACTCTGGCACTTCCAGTTTCTCTGCAACTATTCTAGCAGGTGTGAGGTGGTATCTCATTGTGGTTTAATTTGCATCTCTCTGATGGCTAGTGATGTCGAGCATTCTTTCATATGCCTAGGGGACCTTTGTGTGTCATCCTCAGAGAATTCTGTTCAGGTCCTTTGTCCATTTTTTAATTGAGCTGTCTGTCTCCCTGGTGTTGAGTTCCATAAGTTCTTTATGTATTTTGTCTGAGGTATCATTGGCAAATATGTTTTCCCATAAGTTGGTTCCCTTCTCATTTTGCTGATGTTTTCCTTAGCTGAGCAGAAACTTTTCAGCACATTCCACTTTTACTTCTTCCTACATTTATGCAATGACTTCGATGGCAGCAACAGCCCCAAGGGAACTTTATGGTTGCAGAGAAACTAAAAAGTGACAGAGTACTGAGGGAAGTTCTAGAGTGATGATAATGTTCTACATATTCAAAAGTGTCTATTATACAGGCATTTGTATTTGTCAAAATACTGAAATGATACATGGCAGATTTGAGAATTCTGCTGTATATAGATTTTAACCCACCCCCCCAAAAAAAACCCCTCTAATAAATTATATACATGCTAAAGTGTTTAGAGGTGAAGTATAGTTATGTCTGTCCATGTATAAAAAATACCAGACAGAATGGCAGATAGGCAGAGACAGATAAATGGATCATTAGGTAAAGAGGCACATATAGTAAAATGTTAATTTTACTATAGAATCGAGGTAGTTATATGGCTGTTCATTGTATAGTTCAATTTTTCTGAACATTTTTCATATTACATATAACATATTTATATAATAGATAATAAAAACTAATAAATAAAATTTAAACTATTAATAAAACATCTGAAATTTTTAATAATAAAATGTTGAGGGAGAAAAATGTAACAGAATAGTCTCTCCTAGGCCAATATAGCCTAGGAAACGAATGCTCGGAGAGCATGCCTGGTCCTATTGTTACATTAATATCCCTAAGGATTTCCTGTTAAATAAAACCTGAGTTCTTTGGCTTAGCATGTGACACATTTCATAATCTGTCCTCTCTGACCACATCTTCAATTCTCCAAGCATAAGCATGAGCTGTAATGACATGAGAGCAACTAAACTGGCTAATAATTTGGTGACTCTTCAATACGATACTTCTTAAACTGAATTTCACTTATCCAAGCAATATATATGCATAATTTAAAAGGTAAAGTAGTGCTAAAATGCTTATAATGACTACAAAAAAAAAACAAAAAAAAACAACAGCAATATTTTCACACAGCTCTGTCCCACCCCCACCATCCTATTATCCGGAGACCATCAGTTCCAGCTTTTATAGTTGCTTCTATTTGCCTTCAAGTTTCTGGGTATGTAATTTTCTCTATTTATCAAGTTAGATATTACCTATTGAGTTCCTTTAATTGTAGGTGAGGCAATTAGCTCTCTTTCTCTTCCCCTGCCCATACCCCCATCCTCCCAACATAGTCGTATCATATTTTTTGGTTAAACCTATATTCAGTATTCATTAACATGACTATAAGTATTGTTACATGGGGGCATTACTGGTGTCCTGCCCATTCACTGAACTGTCTATCTACAGCTTATTACTCTCCCAAAATGAACTTCTCCTTTGACAAGTTAGCTAAAAAACATTAGGTTCATTTATTATTTCACTTTCTAAACATCTATGAACATCTAGTGTATGCCACTGCATACTGGGAATAAAAAGATAAATAAGTTGCTTACTTCAAGGAGCTCACAGTCTAATTGTCAAGAGAGCCATGTAAACAAACAACTACAGGTGAGTGTTGTCAGTATAGCAGTCCAGATTCTTAAAAGACGTGGAGAGAAAGGAGGCTGTAATTTCCTCAGCAGAAGCAGTATTTGGGAGTGGTGATACAGATGGGTTCTGAAAAAATGTAAATATGAGATCTCCCAGCTAAATGAAAGAGAAAAGAAATTCCAAGCAGAGAAAAGAAAAAAAAAATCTGCTAAGGCTCATTTATTAATTTGTTCAAAATTAGGTATTGATTTCTACCAGATACCATGTACTAAGTAAGCACTGGGGATACAATTCTGGACAAAAGAGACATAGTCCCTGTTCTTGAAGTTTGTAGTATGATAATGTCAGACAATCAAAATTATGAAATAAGTAAATATCTAATTACAAACTATGTTAACTGCCACCAAAGGCAATTAACAGTGCTATAAGAAGAACCCAACAAGGTTGATAAAAGTAGGATGGAAATGTGAGGGGAGATTCACAACATGAAGTATCTAGGACCCATAACTATTTCCATATGGCTGAATAAGAACAAATCACCCAGCTGTCTTGGACAGGGCAGCAATCTATTGCTCCCATTTTACCCTTAAGGTTGTTCCATACTTGTAAGTAGTTCTTCAACACCCACTGACAGAGAATTACAAATTCTAGAATTTTTTCCTTCTTTCAGAAAATTTCACTTTTCTAACAATTTCAAACTTCCTTTTGAAAATTATGGATACTCAAGTCAGACCTCATTTGTTATATTGCTGCCCACTGCCTCCATCAATATGTTTGAGACCATCTGGAGTTTCTCAAAATCCAATGAGTTATCTTTTGTTGTTCCTTTAAAAAACTTCTCCAAACAACTGTGTCATCAACTGCCTTCTCCAATGTGGTGGGGGTTTTTTTAATTTTAAGATTTTTTTTTTAGGTATACATATCATATAAAAGTTTGATCTCATAAAAATTTTATAATTTTAAAAAATACATAATTACTTATATATAATGCTTTCAGTTTAGGTTATCCATTATCATGAATCCTTTTTGGCCCCTGAATTTGCCTTTGTTTCCTGTTCTAAGACTGGATGCAGAATTAAACTGCCCCCATGGGGAGGGGCCAAAATCCAATGTAATAGGGAGACCAATTTCAGCTATCACTGATGATGCCAAGAAGCACTCAACACCAACTATGCTATTACATTTACATTCGTAAATGATAGCATAAGCTATATGAATAACTTTCAAGAGGTTTTTCACAAAAGGTGTACTTCATAACATTAGAGATTTAATTACTAACAAGCTATACCTAAGTCACTTAACTACTTATTGGTCCTTTGAAGTAACATCAGTATTTCAGCTTCCAATTTCCATTCTTTGTTGAACTTCTTAGTGAACGCATTAAGCACAGCAACAGTTGGAAACATCTTTAAAAATTGACTTTAGATGCATTCTCTTCTTCTTTAAAAATGACTAGTATTTATGATCTGCATTTAGCAAGCCAAAGCTTCCAAGCTTTATTTTTGTACTTGATAGTATAAAGTTGTGATGAGTCACTGGTCTGTCTTGCAAAGTATTGCTTCCTTGTTATGCCAGGTTGGATTCCTCTGATTCACACCTTTAACATCTGGAATATCCAGATTTGTACATACAGAGAACACCCACCTAGAGCAGTCTATTAAATGCTTGACCTAGAGATGATGTCCAGAAGAACCCAGACCAGATTCTGGCATCAACAATCCTCAGCAAAATGGCAAAGTAGGTATGGTGTATTACTAGTGCCTTCTCAAAGACCACATCTTTGCCTCTCCCCATGCCCTTCTCCTCAAGTTGTTTTTATATTCTTAGTTCTAGTGAAGAACTTTTGAGATGGCATAAGGGAAGCATTGAGAGAGATGAAAAGAACTGTCTTAGAGTGACGCTGACAGTAAAATGGATCTCAGGTCTGGAACTACTTGAATGTCTGTGTGACCACACCCAAATTTATACACCTTGGAAAACAGGCCCTCAGAGAAGAGGGATAGGGTCTATGGGAACAAGATAAGGGAGGAAAGAGGTGCAGAAAGGAGAAGCCCTGATGAGAGCTATACCCTCAAGAGCAGAAAAGGAGCCATCTACATTTCCAGGTACCAGATAAGAATAAAGTTGCACATCATGTAAGGTTTCTTGAGACTTCATAACTTTCTCATATTGTATTTTTTTATCCCCTTCTGTTTCCCCATGGTGCCCTCAACAAAGCCCTTAAAATGGAAAGGGCCTATGAACTTACTTTCATGCACAAAACAACAGGGATATATCCCACTCCATATCGACTCTTGGAGGAAAATGTGAACCAAAAAATAGGGTCGGTGCTAACAGCTCAGAAGAGGGGGAAAAAAATGCTGAATTTTTTCAGACCTATGGGAAAGAGAAAAAAGGTTCAAGGGGGCAGGTCACTGAGCGTCTGACTGGAAAGAGAGCCTTAGAGTTCCCCCAACAATCCTAAGAGGAGTCCAATCCTCTGTCCCCCAGTGCCTATCCTCACCTAAGTGCTCCATGATTTGAAATGACCTTTTCTTCTTACCCTTAATCCAAATTCTCACTTAAGCATACTAGGAAGAGAGAGTACCTGGACCAACAAGGCAAAATTGAGGAATCTTTGCAGAAGAGGAAGACACAAATGCACGTCTTAATTTGGCATCATCTCTAACAGAATTCTTTTATGATTGCACCATTTAATCTCCAGAGCTAATATCATTTTCAAAAAGAATAGCTACCGTTAGGGTGGTCAGTGACATGGGCAGTGAAAGAATTCACAAAGAGAAGAAAGTGTAGAGAGTAAAGTTTTTATTCATCCTCCAAGAAAGGAGAGGGGCATGGTGTGGAGACATATACCACCATTCATGAGTAGGATCTTTGAGCTTTGATTGGAATACAATCAGATTTAAAAGGGTATGCGCATTGGGGGGAGGGGGCTATTGTGTGGCCCCTGGGCTATAGGAGCCTTGTAACGTGAAGCTGCAGTTTGTTCCAGTGTTATTTTCTGCCTGTGGTTATAGGGAATGGTTAGTCATGTTCTGTTCTGATTTTCCAGTAATTTCCAGTCCTGAGGACACAATCTCAGAAGTTTAAAATGGCAGGCATGTTTAATAAGGTCATAGGCCTGCTTAGCAAATGATGCCACAATAGCAAACGGTGCTGACTTTATCCTTTCAGCTACTTTCTATTTAATTTTTGAGAGAAGAAGGTAGGGCAGATCCAGTCTCAAGAGAAATATCCAGTGGAAGAATTTTTGAGAGGCCCCTAATTGCATGTCTACATTAGGCAGACACAAATGGCAAACATTTCATGTTATATTGCCAACACAAGGGCCTATATCTTTTCCTTCCATTCTTTTAATTCTTCAGCATTAATAAAAAGCATCTTTCCATTACTTTTTATCAATACTGAATTTCTTGTCACTTTCACATATATTAGGAAACAAAGATCCTTAATCAGCCCATCAGAAGCAGGAAATCCCATTGCTCAATCCCCTCATTCCACCTCCAGCCCTGAGTATTCTTTTGCTCTACCTGCACATTTACCTTCCATTCTTCTGGGATGCCCTGCCAAGGGAATCTTGAGTAAAAAACTCTGGATATGCTCCATTTCCTTGGTTTTGGGCTCATGACTAGAAGGAGCTCAGAGAGTATGGCCTGCCATTTGAGGGTAGAGCCCTATAGAGTTCTGGTTATGAGGATGGCCTCTGCATTTTGACAGCCTGCATTAGGATCCACTAATAATGTAGTATTATCTTGAACAAACTTCTGCTTTTC
This sequence comes from Noctilio leporinus, assembly GCA_004026585.1. Classification (NCBI taxonomy): domain Eukaryota; kingdom Metazoa; phylum Chordata; class Mammalia; order Chiroptera; family Noctilionidae; genus Noctilio; species Noctilio leporinus. The sequence continues at coordinate 26,821 of PVIW01002455.1, forward strand.
CAAAGCCTGTAAAATGGGAATCACAAACCCTTTGACATGGTCAGGCTGATGATGGTACAGCCTGACTTCTGCTAAAATAAAAACTTACTGGATAACTCACTTACTCAGCAAGGACAACTGACAGCCCTAATCTTTATTAGGCACTTCAACTTGAGTTGGTAGAGACCACTTCTAGCCAGTACAGCACTTACCTAACACCTAATTGTTAAAGCCAGATATTGCCAGTCAACCAGAGACACTCTAAGACTTAATTTTCTTTATATGGAAAAGAGCTGGTTTGTGGTTTTCAGCTTTAAAAGATACGGTAGCTAACCCCCAGATCCATATCTTCAGGTATTCATGCTCTCATGCTGTTTTCTCATATCAGAGTTGGACTATGTGACAGATAGAACATGGCAGAAGTAATGGAATGTCACTTCTGAGGCTAGGTTATAAAAGATATTTTGGCTTCTGTCTTGCTTTCTTTCGGGTCAGTCTTTCTGGAGGATGCAGCTGCCATGGCTTGAGGCAATCTTATGAAAAGACTGATGAAGCAAGGAACTGAGGCTTCTTGCCAAGAGCAATGAATGTCAGCCATCTTGGAAGCTAATTCTCCAGTCCTGGTCAAGCCTTTAGATGACTGTAGCCATGATCAACATCTAGACCGCAGCCTCATGAGAGACCCTGAGCCAGAACTATCCAGGTAAACTGCTCCCACATTCCTGACCAGGAGAAACTAAGAGATACTAAATGTGTGTTACGTTAAGCTGCTAAATTTGAGGTGGCTTTGGAGAGCATGTAGCGAGACATAACTAATGGAAACCACTTTCCATCTCTTGAACCACAGCCCCTCTAGAGCCAAAAATCTGTGTAATATTCCTGCCCAGCAGTAAATGAAACATATCCAATCAGAGCTTATTCTATGGTAATGACTGTGCCTATTTCATCAGGTTGAGAGGATAGAGCAGGATAATATGTAAAGGTATTAGTGTGAGCCTAGCACGTAGTAAACACTTAACCAATGCTAGTTGCCACTATTGTACAGAAACATAGGCTATGAGTGATTGCTTTGGATCTTGGTGTTTGGAATGCTTAAGACACAGTATGATGAGTGAAGACTTAGAATTAAGCGGGAAGGAAGGAAATTCTAAGTCACTGTCACTTTCTCTCACTCCTAGTAGCTCTTAGGGATCAAGCCGCTAGCTTTTCAACTAGGGCTCCCTTCCATAGGGGAGAAATATGATCTACTCTTAGAGAAACTGCTTTATTTAGACCAACTGTTTAACTCAGCTGAAGGCTCTACAGGGTCACTGCATTACTGTTGTTCTATTTGTATGAATAAAGAAGATACCCAAGCAATTTTGATATTTTCTATGTAATTTTTGTATGAAAGAGACATAAATTGCACTTGTTAATTAAAATCCCTTAGTCCTTTAGGACTTGAAATCATTTAAAAAGTCTCCTATGAGGTAAACAAATCCCTCTACCCAAAGAGATGCCGCATAATGAAGTTCAGGTCAGAGTACACTGAACTCTGACCTGAAAAGACTCTCCACAGCTACCCACAAGTTTCACTGATTGTCAACAGCCAACTTGGTTTGAGCTTCCTCAGAGCTTAACTTGAGAACAGCGCAGTCATCTGGAGCCATTCTGCACTGAATGAGAGCCATCTGGTTCCCAAGTGCTATTTCAGCTTGGACAAATAAAAACAATCACCCTACATGAAAATCCATTAGTTTATATTCCTTCAAAGACACTCAGCCCACCCTGGAGTAGTAACACTCCTGACAGCAATTTTTTATGTATCAAATACAGATTACTTAAAAAAAAAAACTACCTAAAGACAATCTTGGAAGTATCTAGAATGTTTGTGCATTTTCACAAGAAAAATACTGCTGATTTCTCTTTTTTGGAAACTTTTCTCTTCCCATCTGTCTGTAATCAGATTACTCAGATGATGTACAAAGAATGAGTGAACAATTTATTTACATGAGCCCTGGCTTTAGAGCACTAGGTTTTGATCACAGTGACAGTAGTTTGATGCATGATTTGTTATAATCCTATCATTATCTATATTTATAACATGTTTCCTTACTTTCATAGATAATTCAGTCTTAAAGTATTAGGGATATGGGAGTTGTGGGTAAAAGAAGTGAATTGAATCTATTCATTCAACAAGTATTATTGTGCTTGCTATATGTTGACTAGTAGCAGCACTGGGATGCAGGGGTGATTTTATACTAATTAAGGGCAGACAATGTGACTTTTTCACTTCTTTCCTCCTACTGAAGGCACCACATATATGTATCTACCTATTAATGATTTTTAACATTATCGACAGCACTGTACTAATTTGCACTATAATTATTTATTAAGGGAAGAGTTGTATTATTTTAATGCTATATCCATTATAAAGCTTAGGCAGTTCACCTAGGGGAATTGTATTTAGTTCTTTCTCTCAAAGATTCTTTTGTCAAAACAAATAAAACCAGAAAAACACCTAACTTACTTTGAGAATTGATGTTACTGTTAGTACAGTACTATAAAATTAGCCAGTTCAGTACTATTGATGAAATAAGAATGGTTAAAAAGTAGCCAAATAATTGCTTAGACAAAAAGAGCAGGTGGTGAGAAAACTCCAACATCAAAAAGAGAATCACAAAGGCTAAGTTTTATAGCTTTGGCACAGCCCTAACTTGGAGAAATCTTTCTACAAGGCAAAGGGCAATACAGTGACTACTATAAAAAGTCTTCCTAGCGTCCTGGCTGGTGGCTCAGTGAAATGGTGCCGGCCTGAGAACCCAAAGGTCGCAGGCTCGATTCCCAGCCAGGGCACATAACCATGTTGCAAGCCAGGTCTCCAGCCAAGTCCGTAGCTGGAGGCAAGTGAAAGGCAACCATACATTGATGTTTCTCTCCTTCTCTGCCTCTCTCCTTGCCCTTCTTCTAAAAATAATGAATAAAATCTTAAAAAAAAAAAAAAAAAGAAAAGAAAGAAAAGTCCTCCTAGCAATACTAGGAAGTAGGGAAGAGAGACAAACTTTATTATATACACACACATGTACATACATATAAACACATGTGTGGATATTTACCTACACATATTCATGTATATACATATATAAACACATGTGTATGTACATGTATAATGTTAAATAGAATATGTCTAAGGGAAAGGGATGGGGAGAAGGAAGGGAGTCAAAAGGAAACTGATTAAGAAAAAAGGACACTGAATTCTTGCCCACCTCAGAATTTTGAAAGGCTCTACTTGGCGTGTTGAAGTAAGCAGGTCACTGAAGAGGGAAGCAATCAGAATTCATATCTGATAAACCTGTTTTGGTTTTTTCTTTTCTTTTAGTTTCTCTACCACTAAGCCACAGAATGAGCTGAGGATTGTTTATGGACAAAGGATGGTTTAGCCCCTGCTACTCCTGGAAAGTTAGTCATTTTAGAGTCCATAAATTGGAAAAAAATAAAAGGTACCCTGAGGTTTTTCCTTATTTCAATCATTAAAATGGAAGTTTTATGAGAACATGAACTTACTCATAGCTATAACCCCATGCATAAGGAACAGCATATAGTTCATCTTTAGTAGACATTGTTGATTTGAAAATGGATGAATTACAGGATCAAAGCAATGATATCAATGAATTTTGAGTGTTTTCTATATGCTACAAAGAGAAAAGAAAAATATGGGACATAACTGCTGCCCTCAGGAAGCTTTGTAACCAGATATGGTCATAAAGTCAACAATTAAATAGTTGAAGAAGGGTTAGGGGACTGGGTGAAAAAGATGAAGAGCTTAATTAAGCAAAGGAAAAAAAACTCACAAATGCAAACAACAGTACAGAGATTACCAGAGGAAAATGGTAGGAGAGTATAAAGGGGGGATAAATGGTGATGGAAAGATCTTGGGGTGATGAGCACATAATGCCATATACAGATGATGTATTATAGAATTGTACACCTGAAACCTATATAATTTTATTAACCAATGTCACCCTAATACATTTTTAAAAAGGAAAAAATAAAGTGCTTCCATCCAAATAAAAGTAGTTGGAGAACAATATGCAATAGTAGCAATATTGATAGCTACATTCTGTAATTCTCTTAAGCAGAAAGATGATGCTGAGCTGAGTCTTAAAGAATCAAAAGGATTTAAATAACTAAATAACTGCCTGCTTACTAACCCTACTTCTCCAAGTGACACCTTGAGGGTTCTAGGGCACATCCTTAGACCTCTTGGGCTGGTTCTAATAATTTAAATTTTAAGGATATGTTAAATCAATCTGTCAGATCTACCCGCAAGTGTAGCACCATTTTCATTAGCAGTGAAAGGAGACAAAGAATGATTTTGTAGCCTAGGTATAATGACCATTTGGAACTCCAACTGCACATTTGAAATTGAGACTGTAAAGAAAAATCTGTGTCCAATAAATACTTGCAAATTGTCCGATACTGTTCCCATGGACCCTTTTTTCACTTGTTGCAGGCAATGTGTTCCTGCTCTGCATCGTGGACTCCTTCTTTGCTTTAATGAATACTTCAGGAAAGTTAGCTTTCAGAGAGGTCTTTGCTGATAACTTAAAGATTGATTTGGGTTGCAAACTTATCTCCAGGTAGCCCTTTGCAGCTTTCGAACAATGGATTGAATAGATAAAAGCCATTTTGTTTGTCTAGTGTGAATGGAGTAAAGCTGTAAACCTGAACTGAGAGTAAAAGATTCTCTAGCTTCTCAAAGAAATTTTGCAATAACCACTACACAAATGCTGCCACGCCAATACCTATGCCCTCCCAGTTTTGCTTAATACAATGTTTTACTGGAGTATGTTTGGATGACAAAACATTTTTCTCTTCTACTTTGTTTTCTTCCTACCCTGTCCTTAGGTCAAGTTGCAGCAGAAATGAGTGTTTGTCTGTTATTCCAAGAACAGGCTTTGCTAAATTTAATGGGAAAAAGGGGTTACATTAAGACTTTTAAAAGACAGTGGCAAGTATCCTGAAATTAAAGCAGTATACAGCACAAATTTCTTCTAAAGAGCTTCATGTTTTTGCACTGCTCTTAAAAACACAAGACAATGAAAAGGCAAACATTTTTATTGAAAAACAAAACAGGTACAGAAAAAGACACAAAATAAATGTACAGCTTAATAAGTTAGTCAGACAAATACCATCATACATAACTACCACCCAGATCAAGAAAAAGAACTCTGAGAACCTAATTTTCACCCAGAAGTCCCCCCATAACACTCATATCAAACATAAACTTCTCGTAACCCTAGCTAGCTAGCTCTGTTGGTTAGAGCCTTCTCCCAATTTGCCAAGATTGTAGGTTTGATCTCTAGTCAGGGCATGTACAAGAAGCAACCAATGAACGTAAAAATAAAGTGGGACAACTAATTGATGTCTGTCTGCTTCCTTCCCTCTGTCTCTGTCTCTAAAAGCAATTAAAAAAAAAAAAAAAAAAAGGATAACCTCCTCTCTCCCCAAAAGTATCCACTATTCTGAGTATTAAACCCATATTAAATCAATCCTGGCTTTTCTTTTCTTTTCTTTCTTTCATTTTTTTTTTTTTTTTCTTTTCAGTACTATCACCCAAGTGTAATAAAACATCCAATTGTGCATCCCCAGACTTTTGTTTAGCCTTATCTGCTAGGAAGTATCTTTTAAGTCTCTTAATCTATAGGTTCCTTCTCCACTTCTTTTCTTTTGACCCTATCTATTGAAGACTCCATTTAACCTGTACATTTCCTATATTCTGAATGTTGCTGTAAACACTCATGGTACAGTTTAAGTTTCTCTGTCCTCTTATTTTCTGCATATTGGGAGGAAGCTGGATCCAAGGTATGATCAAATTCAAGTTTGATCCCTTTGGGAAAACTAGGTGCTATGATTTGAATGTTTGAATCCTCCCCAAATTTATAAATTGAAAGCCTAACCCTCAAAGGCGATAGTATTCATAGGTGGGAAATTTGGGCAGTGATTAAATCATGAGGGTGGAGGCCTAGTAAATGGGATTAAGTACCTTTGTAAGTGGGACCCCAGAGAGCTCCTTTGCACCTTCCACCATGTAAGGATGCAGCAAGAAGATGACCATCTATGAATCATAAAGCAGGCTCTCACCAGAACTCAATCATGCTGGCATTCTGGTTTTAGATTTCCAGCCTCCAGAGCTGTGAACAATAAATTTCTGGTGATTATAAGCCACCTAGTCTGTGGTATTTTGTTACAGAAGCCTGAATGGACTAGGACACTAGGTACTGATATTTTATTTCACTACAAGGCACATATCTTGTTTATTGTTGTGATATGAACAGCTTATTGATGCTAAGTGCATTAATTTGTTGAAGGTTAAAAATGATGATACTCTAAAAGCCCAGTCACTGTTGATATAACGACAATGGTTTGCACAACATAGATGTAGCCTGGCTGCCAAGGAGAGTGGACTGGAATGCACATGTGTGAACAACTTCACTGTATTAGTCAGTGGAGCCAGTAGATGTCATTCACTGAGCATGTGTACTGCTCATGCACAGTGACCATTCACATTCAAAATAACTGAGCAAGTAAAACAATGAATCTGCATCAAATTTTGCATTAAACTTGAACATTCCTCTGTGGAAACTATTCGGATGACTCAGAAGGCTGCAGCTATGGGCAACTGGTGACGGCAGCTTCATCACAACAATACGCCCGCTCATACATCACGTCTCATGCAGTTTTTTCGCAGAACATCAAATCACCTAGGTGTCTCAGCCCCGCTACAGTTCAGATTCAATGTCCTGTGGCTTCTGGCTTTTCCCAAAACTAAAATTACCTTTGAAAGGGAAGAGATGTCTGACTGTTGATGAGCTTCAGGAAAATAATATGGGCAGCTATTGGAAATTTGGGAGAACTGTGGGAAGTCCCAAGGTGCCTATGCTAAAGGGAACTGAAGCTGTCATTGTCCTATGTGCACTGTTTCTTGTATCTTGCATCTCCTTTAGTAAATATCACTATTTTTCATATTGCATGGCTGGATCTCTTCTGGACACACACACTCTCTCTCTGTAATTGTTCTATCCTTTTTTTTATTTTGCCAGTGGGAGCCTTTTTTGATTGGCTCCTGGATCTTCTGACATGACACTGGTAAGTCTTGATAACTTTCTCAATATCTATTTATAGTATTTTGAATTTCATTCTCTATATAGGTATCCCAGAATTTCAAAAGTTCACTTTATGCCACTTTGATATTACGAAAGACCTACATTAGTACTTGTTTTCATAAACAAAAGGAATCCAAAGAGGACTTTTGTTTTTACAAAAAAGGTGAAAAGTGAAAATAGTATTTAGTGTTTGTTTTGCAAAGGAACTATTACATTCAGCATCTCAGCATCCAGCTGTCATAGATTTGATCTGTGTCAGTGAGCATCTGTGCTTTATCTTGATTTACTTTGTGCATTCCGTTAGTGAAATGTGCCTTAAGGTAATTGCTTCTTCACTTTATACCAATCGTTTTGACTTATGAAAGTTTTCATAGGAACATGCTACTTTTAGATGGAAGAAAACCTTTTTTTTTTTTTTTTAAGATTTTATTTATTATTTTTATAGAGAGGGGAAGGGAGAGAGGCAGAGAGGGAGAGAAACATCAATGTATGGTTGCCTTTCACCTGCCTCCAGCTATGGACCTGGCTGGAGACCTGGCTTGCAACCTGTTTATGTGACCTGGTGGGGAATCAAACCAGTGACCTTTGGGACTTTATTCACTTTATCCACTGTGCCACCAGCCAGGGCTCAGGAAACCTTATGTATATGACTAGCTGTACTCCCCTGCTAGAACTTCCAAACAAGCTCTCAAGAACCCACATATGCACCCTGGCTGGTAGCACAGTGGGTAAGGCGCTGGCCAGCAAACCCAAAGGTCGCAGGTTCAATTCCCCAGCCAGGGCACATAACCAGGTTGCAAACCAGGTCTCCAGTCAAGTCTGTGGCTGGAGGCAGGTGAAACGCAACCATACATTGATGTCTCTCTCCCTTCTGCCTCTCTCCCTTCCCCTCCTTCTAAAAATAATGAAATGAAATTAAAAAAAAAAAAAAAAAAAAGAACCCACATATGGACTCACATACTCAGACTCAATCCCTCTGAGTTCCAGCATCAGAGTATCAGCTTCAAAGGCACCAGTGGTGCACAAGGAAAAGCTGAACCATCTGGCATCAAGGTGAGCAGAGGCCATTGTCCCTTTTCTTTTTTTTTTTTTAAAGATTTTTTATTTCATTATTTTTAGAAAGAGGGGAAGGGAGAGAGGCAGAGAGAGAGAGAGAGACATCAATGTATGGTTGCTTTTCACCTGCCTCCAGCCACAGATCTGACTGGAGACCTGGCTTGCAACCTGGTTATGTACCCTGGCTGGGGAATCAAACCTGCGACCTTTGGGTTCGCAGGCCGGCACCTTACCCACTGTGCTACCAGCCAGGGCATGTCCCTTTTCTTAAACCTTCTCTCATAGCACCGGCAATTTGGTACCGTATCTGAGATTCCATCAACCTGGCTAACATTGTTTGACCCAATTTGGAGATCCCCAGAGACTCTGCCCCACCCAACTTACTGTCCCACCCAAGTATCTTTTCTATATGAATGGCTGGTCTTGGCTGCAAACTTCCCACATCCTCTCACACAAGCAACAGCTGGTCTCAGTGAGCCCTGGGCCCAGCACTATCAGCAGACAACCTAGATTCACAGCTGGCTTCCCCTGGGTATCTCCAAGCCCAGCACTGGTAGCAGCATCTCAGACTGCTCTGCAGCTCCTGCCTAGTGGCCCCAGGCAAAACACAGCTGACGTTGGCCTGCAACACCTAGGAAATTCCAGAGCCTCCACACCCAATGGATAGTTACAGACTACATTGGAGCACCACCACCCTACCCTTGCACAGCTGATCCCCCATGAGGAGGGAGGTTGGTTGTAGGTAGTCATAGCGAAAAGTTGTAGCTGACTGGCCTGATTTCCCATTGATCTGCCAACAGCAACCAAGGCTCAGCAAGAGGAGGATATATTCAGCCCACACAAAGGGCACACCTTGAGCACCCAGCTTGGGTGATAGGGAAGGCTGTGCCTCCAGGACACCTATTACATTAGGCCAAGACAAAGAGTCAAAACAGCTCTACCTAATACATGGAAAGAAACAAGGGAGACTGCTAAAATGAGGAGACAAAGAAATATGGCCCAAATGAAAGAATATAGCAAAACTCCAGGAAAAAAAAAAAAAAAACTAAACAAAATGGAGATAAGCGGTCTATCAGATGCAGAGTTCAAAACACTGGTTATAAGGATGCTGAAGGAACTTAAGGAGGACTTCAAGAGCATAAAAAAGATCCAGTTAGAAAAGAAAGAAACACTAATTGGAATAAAGAACAACTGACAGGGAAAGCAAGTGCATGAAGCTGAGAATCAAATCAATGACTTGGAACATAAAGAAGCAGGGGGAAAAAAACAATCAGAACAACAAGAAGAAAAAAGAATAAAAAAGAAAAAAAATGACAAGCGTATAAGCAGCCTGTGAGACATCTTCAAGAAGTTCAACATTCACATTATAGGTATGTCAGAGGAGTGGAAAAAGAGAAAGAAACTGGCAATCTAGTTGGAAGAAAATAACAAAAGAAAATTTCCCAAATTTGGTTAAGGAGGTAAGAGATGTAAATCCAGGAAGCAAAGCAAGTCAAAAACAAGAGGATGCAAAAAGGCCCATTCCAAGACACATCATAATTTAAACACCAAAAGTTAAAGATAAAAGAAGAATCTTAAGAGTATCAAGAAAAAAGCAGTTAGTTACCTACAAGAGAGTTCCCATAAGACTGTCAGCTGATTTCTCAAAAGAAAGTTTGCACTTATAGCCAAGATGGAGGTGAGGGTAGACATGCTTTGCTTCCTTCCACAATCATAAGGATTACATCTACCTCAAAACAAAAAACAACCAGAACTATCATAAAATCAGACTGCATGAAAGCCTAACAAAGATATAAAGAAGTAATACTCATCCAGACAGGTAAGAGTGGTGGAGATGGGGAGCAGGAGGAGAGGACACAGCGTGGCAGCAGAGGCAGTGGCGAGGCAGTGGCTGGGCCAGCTGGCGGAAAGAGCAGTCGCACATTATAAAAATTGGGAGGGCTCTGGCTGGTGTGGCTCAGTGGATTGAGCACTGGTTTGCGAACCCAAATGTTGCTGGTTTGATTCCAAATCAGGGCACATACCCAGGTTGCAAGTGAGGTAGGTCTCTATACAGGTTCCCAGCTGGAGGCAGGTGAAAGGCAACCATGCATTGATGTTTCTCTCTCTTTCTTCCTCCTTCCCTTCCCCCTCTCTAAAAATAATGAATAAAATCTGAAAAACAAAAAAACAAAAAATGAGGAGGGGCACCTGCATAATGATTCCAGGCCCAGGTCAGACCACATAGCTCACAGTTTCACAGCTCTGGCTGTGAAAACCAGTGGGGGTTGAGGTGGTGGAAGAAACTGCCCCATCACTCAGGAAAGTCTGTTTAAAGGGCCCTCAAAGTCCTAGAATGCACATGAACCCACCAAATCTGGGAACTATCACCAGGGCAACAGCTAGAGGGGCCCCAGTCATATATAGGAAGTGGGTGAAGTGACTGAATAAAGTGTGAGTGCTGAGCAAGTGGCATTGTTCCCTCTCTGTTCCCTCCCCCAGTACAGCACCATAAGGTGGTGAAACAGGTAGCCTAGCACTGACAAATACCTAAGGCTCTGCCCCTTACAACATAACAGGTGCAACAACTCTGCCTAATACATAGATGCAAACACAGGAGATTGTCACAGTGAGTAGACAGGGAAGTATGGCTCAATAAAGGGAGCAGATCAAGGCTCCAGAGGGAGAACTAAATGAGGGGGAGAAAATCAACCCAACAGATGCAGAGTTCAGAACACTAGTGATAACGATGCTCACAGAAATGAATGATTATGGCAAATGCATAAGGAAAGAAATGAAGGCTATTCTAAGTGAAATGAAGGAAAACCCATAGCAAACCAGTGGTGAATGGAAGGAAACCAGGATTCAAATCAACGAGTTGGAACATAAGGAAGAACTAAACAGTCAACCAATACAGAAGGAGAAAACGAGAATTGAAAAAAATGAGGAGAGTCATAGGAACCTAAACATACTAACATCCAAATCATAGGGATGCCAGAAAGAGAAGAAGAAGAGCAATAAATTGAAAACTAACTTTAAAAAATAATGAAAGAAAAGTTATCTAACTTGATGAAGGGAATAGACACACAAGTCCAAGAAGCACAGAGAGTCCTAAACAAGCTAGACCCAAACAGGACCACATCAAGACACATCATAATTAAAATGCCAAAGATTAAAGATAAAGAGAGAATCTTAAAAGCAGCCAGAGAAAAGAAGAGAGTTATCTACAAAGAGGTTCCTACAAGATTATTACAGGTTGCAAGCCAGGTCTCCAACCAGCTCTGTGGTTGGAGGCAGGTGAAAAGCAACCATACATTGATATCTCCCTCTCTGTCTCTCTCCCTTCCCATCTCTCTAAAAATAATAAATAAAATCTTTTTTAAATAAAAAAATAAAAAAGACTATCAGCTAATTTCTCAAAAGAAACTTTACAGGCAAGAAAGAACTGGCAAGAAGTATTCAAAGTGATGAAAAGAAAGGACCTACAACCAAGATTACTCTATTCAGCAAAGCTATCATTTAGAATGGAAGGGCAGATAAAGTGCTTTCCAAACAAGGTAAAGCTAGAGAAGTTCATCATCACCAAGCCATTATTACATGAAAAATTAAAGGGACTTATTTAAGAAAAAGAAGATCAAAATTATGAACAGTAAAATGACAACAAACTCACAACTATCAACAAATGAATCCAGAAAAACAAAAACAAACCAAGCAAACAACTAGAACACAGGACCATAGACATGGAGATCATACGGAGGGTTATCAGTGGGAAGGTGGAAGAGAAAGAATGGGGGGAAAGGTGCAGGAATCAAGAAACAACTGGTAGATACAAAATAGGCAGGAGCAAGTTAAGAATAGTAAAGTAAATGGAGAAACCAAAGAACTTATATGCATGATTCATAGACATGAAGGGAAGTGGGTATTGCTGGAGGGAAGAGAGGTACCCGGCAGAAGGGAGAAAGGGGGAAAAAGGGACAACTACAATGGCATACTCAGTAAAGCATACTTTTTTTTAAAAAGTATCCTTTGCAGGCTAGCAGGGGTTGACAAGAAACATTCAAAGTCATGAAAAGCAGGGACCTACAGCCAAGAGTGCTCTCAGCAATGCTATAATTTAGAATCAAAGGGCAGATAAAGAGCTTCCCAGACAAGTTAAAAAAAAAAAAAAAAAAAAAAAGCTAAAGGACTTCATCATCTCCAAACCATTATTACATGAAATGTCAAAGGGATGTATTTAAGAAAAAGAAGATCAAAACTATGAATATAAAATGGCAAAAATACATATTTTTAAAAAATCTGTGTTGATGCTACCATCATCACAAAAACTTCTAAATCCAAAAACATTTTTTACAAGTATTATTTAAAGCACAACAGTACTGTCCAGCACACAGACCATAAGAAGGTCTCTTGATACGGTAGGCTGTATCACAGATCTTAGAGGTAGAGCCTCAATAAATCATCTGGTCTACCTCCCTGTGGTCAGGTAAGAAAAATATCCTAAATTCAGTATAGGTGGTAGGAGCACTCCAAAATTAAGTAGGAATGGAACCTATTGTTCATAGTTTTAAATTTTGATATTTTCTTAGACTATTCATCAAATATTATTCATATTAAAATAAACAAACAAACAGTTCAAAAGTGCAAAGAGCAGGTTTATCATACATTTGGGTAGAGATGAATGTTAAAATTTCTGTATTTGCCATAGTTATAAATTGGAAATATTAACTTAAAATAACTATTTTTTAAAACAAATCTGAAAATCATCTATGAGCAACATCCAAATCAATCAATTTGTGAACAGCTTTATGAGTGAGCCAGAATATTATTTTTTGAGCCAGAATATTTTAATTCAAATACCTGTGAATTAACTGGGGAACAAAATTTCTGGTGATGATAAATTATTGAACTAATAAGTGATAGAAGGGATTTTTAGGAAAAAAAAATAGAAAGGAAGGAAGGCAGGAAGAAAGCAAGCTCTCCATAACAATGAAAAGAAATAACTACAAGATGAAAATAACCTAAAAGCAAACAGAATATATCATTAATAGAGTCCTTCATTATCTAGCATAGCTTATAATGGAGAAAACAGCAAGTCTAATTCTGTTATTTTACCACAGGCAGTACGCATACCCTGTAAACTCCATCTCTTCATTTTCTGGTTGAAAAGATCATTGTAGAAAAGGACTGCCAGGGAGTGGAGGTCATGCTGATTTATCGGCAATTAAACCTGCAGGATTTCTGCACTCCCTTCAAAACAAAGTATCTAAGGCTATTCAGCCAGGATGATTACATAGTAGGCTATCTACTAAAACCCAGGAGTCTTTCTGTTAGTGCACAACAGACACAATTGACTTGGCTGTATTTAGATTACTGCTATTTTCTGAGCTGATTCTGTATCTTCCTCAAATTACCTAGACCCAAAAAATTACCTTGTTAGTCAGTCTAATAAAGCAGAATCTTACCAAGTGGTATATAATTCTGCTTGGACATATAAGAACTTTGGTACAAGTATAGACTCATTTAAAGCAAGCAAATGTATTACTAAATCTAAATAATCTGTCTATGGTGCCTCAGCCCTAGCTTTCTGAAATGTTTTGAGATGATGGTTTAGGGGTTTGATGCTTGTTATGGACTGAATATTTATATCTCCCAAATTCATTTATTGCAGTCCTAAACTCTAACATTAAAAGGTATTTATTTCTTAGAAACAAGAATATGGCCACTGTACATCATACTATATAGGATTAGCTGCCTCAGGCACTAGTCTACCTCCACCATTCCTAGCTTTCTCCTCCTCCCTTCCAGCATATATTGCTAAAGTCTCATTTATTCATTCATCCCCTGCATTCATTCGTTCAGTAAATATTTACTGAGACTTTTAATATGTGCCAATTACTGTTCTAGCTCCTTGCAATTTAGCATGTCTTTATCATGTACTCTGGGTTTTCATTCTTATTTATGAAATTTTCAATGAAAATGGTGTGTTTATTTTTTATTTTGGAAAACATAGAATAAGATAAAGAAGAAATTTTAATCTACATGGAATCCCAACAAATACTATGAAATCTTAGTGTGTATCTTTTCAGTCCCTTTTTTTTTTCCAACCTCTTCTAATGTTTTTAAGTTGAAATACTACAGGCATACAAAATATCTGAGATCATCAAAATAAGTACCCACATAAATAAAATAAAATATTACTCAAAATGCTGAAGGTCCCTTCCCAGTTGTATTCAACTTTGTCACTATCAGGGTTACCACTATTGTGAAGTTTAAAATTTTTTATGACATAATAAATGATATGTAGTCCAGTTTAAACTGTGTGGGTTCACTTATATACTCACTTTTTAATAAATATGCAATTGCCACTCTGTACCCCTGGATTTTGCATTGGCAGATGCAATCAACCATGGAATGAAAACAGTACTTTAAATCTGCCATTGGGAATCCGCAGATGCAGAGGGTCACCTATATGCACTTTTCTACACCATGTCATATAAAGAACTTGAGCATCCATGGATTTTGGTATTCTCAGAATGTCCCAGAACCAACCTGCTACAGATACTAAGGGATGACTGTATTATGGTATATTTTTACTACATATGTAAAATATAAAGGACTGATTTTGCATGTTTTTAAAAAACTTTATATGAATATCATTCTGAACACATTCCTCTGCAATTTTATCCCTCATCATTGTTTTTAAAATTTATTCATATTATGTATATAGCTCCACTGCATTGATTTTCCAGTGGATAAATATACCACAATTATCCATTTTCCTATTGTTGTTAAAAACATGCAATAACCATTTTATGCATGCTCCCTTAAGTACATGAGGAGGAATTTCCCTAGGATATATACATAGGAATAAAATCATTGAAACAAAGGGCATACATTACTTGTATGTTATCAAATGGCCCTTGAAGGTGATAAACTTACACTCCTACCAATAATGTGTGTAATGTACTCTTTTCTTTTTCCAATATCCAAAATCTTTTTAATAACAAGGGGTTAATTTTTTTTTTTTTTCAATGTATGGTTGCCTTTCACCTGCCTCCAGCTACAGACCTGGTTGGAGACCTGATTTGCAACCTGGTTATATGCCCTGGCTGGGAATCGAACCAGCGACCTTTGGGTTCACAGGCCAGCACCTTTCCACTCAGCCACCAGCCAGGGCATAAGGGGTTAATTTTTGTAGCTGCAGCTGGCCAGTGAGCCTCTTAGGGGCTAGAACTTTTAGTCCTTGGAACATATGTAAAGTTTGGTTTGGCTGTGAAGGTGCCTGGGCCCTTGCCAGAATCCATGTGCACCTCTTGGCCCTTGCTAGGAACAGAGAGCAGGGTGGTGCCACAGCCCTTGGGGATGTCCAGGACCAGCTGGTCAAAGGTGAGGATCACGCCTCCATTCTGAGGACTAGGTTCCTGGTACAGCTTCTCACACAAAGTGCACTCACCTTCAGTCTGGGCACCTCCTGCACGTGCACGTCATGGGCTATAGTCCCTACATCTACAGTGGTTTTGCCCTCCTGGCCAAACCATCCTCCAGATCACTGGGTAAGGGACAGAGGTAGCTGGTTTGTGCCATTCAGAAACAACCTCTTCAAGGTGGAGTTGGTTCCTCTCACTAGAAACATGTATGTATAGCTTGACCAACAGCCTTTAGTGAATGTCCTGGCCCTTGAGCTCCTTGCACTGAAACTTTCGGTCTTTGCTGTGACAGATGTCAATTCCTATTCCACCAGGTCCAGAAAGTGTAATGTACATTTTATGTGTAAAGAAATATATACAGTATACATGCCAACATTCATGCATGTATCAGATGTATATGGCATGCCATATGTATATAACAGGGATCAGAAGACCCAAGCCTGGATATTCCCACCTGTCTCTTTCCCTCTCTTATTTGCCCCAACCTAATTCCTCTTACCTTCCTGTCCTTCTAAGCCCTGCTCAAGGCCCTCAGAAAGCCTTTCCTTATCACAAGGTTCTTCACATCTCTCCTGTCCCTGATCTTCCAAGGCAGACCCTCACCACCAACAGGTGTTCAAGGGTCCAGGCTCTGGCTCCATATCTTATGATCTGCTCTTCAAAGGCAGGAACCATTCTGAGGATTTATTAGTATCTTCTAGAATCCAGTACCACATTCAGAATGGGTTCTTGATGAGGTTGGTGAATTGTTGATGGAAAGAAGGCGGTTTCCTTTACCTCCCATAGAGAGATCAGGTCATATTCTTGGAGCGATTTCCTAGAAAAAACTATCCTCCCTCGCTTTGGTAACATCTAGTTAACATGCAGATCCGCACACCCATTGCTCCAATAATTGTATTCCCCTCTATATACTCTAGAGAAATGCCCTTATACACTTTTCTCTTACATCCCTCTTCTTAGTAAATTTTCAATGACATTCCATAA
The DNA here is from genome assembly GCA_004026585.1 of Noctilio leporinus. Lineage (NCBI taxonomy): Eukaryota > Metazoa > Chordata > Mammalia > Chiroptera > Noctilionidae > Noctilio > Noctilio leporinus. The sequence continues at coordinate 43,391 of PVIW01002455.1, forward strand.
ACAGCTAGGCTAATATTAAAGCAACCATAAGTGATAAAAAGTATTTTTTGAAAACCATAGATGCATGTAGATCTGCATATATACAAGCTCACAGTTCATCTTTGTTTAACTTAGAAGAAATGTATCCTGAGAATTGTCAGTCTGTTCAGTTACCAAAGCACATTTTATTCTTAGTCCGGGATCCTTTAGAAATCTAGATTTTCCTATTCTTTATTTCTACTTATCTTCTTGTCTTCTCCCACGTCCTGAGCAATATATTCTTTCTGCCATATTTACTCCCAAACCTTACTGTTTCCTTCAACAGAGTGTCAAATATTCAGCTTTATTTTCTTATCAGGTTCTACTGAACCTTCTTACATTTTAAAATCAGTGTACTATAGTAAAAAGAAAGCAGGCTTTGGAGCCCATTAAACTGAGTCTGAACTCTGCTCTATTAGTTTACTATTACATTAGATAAGTTACTATAACTCCATTATTTTTCAGATAAAGAAATAAGCCCTCTATTTTATGGTTGCTAAGAGAACTAAACACAGTAACATAGGTTAAATGTGCTTATCATAGTGTCCCGCATAAAGTAGGCACTTGGTAACTGTTAGTGTCATTTCTCTTGTATTCTCCTTCCTACCCCAGAATCACTCCCAGGCGCTTTTTCTTAAGTAGAGATACAGTAGAAAGTCACCTGTATGACTCCCATCACAGCCCACAAATACATATATTCTGTCCCCAAAAGTATCAGCAGTACAAACTGTTTTAATTATATTGACATTGGTTCAATACTTTTGGGACAGCAATCCAGAAATTTTACTTCCATCAGTTAATTGTTTTAGACTTCTAATTGACAGTATTGAAGGTCTCTTCTCCATTGCAAGAGAGATTTTGGCACTTTGTCCCAGGACAGAGAAAAGATGAATTTATCAGTTAATCTGAGGGACCTATTAAGTATTTGATATATTCTAAAAAGAAAGAAATTGACCCTGGCTGGTAGCATAGTGGATAAGGTGCCAGCCTGTGAACCCACAGGTCACTGGCTCGATTCTCAATCAGGGCAACATAACCAGGTTGCAAGCCGGGTCTCCAGCCAGGTCTGTAGCTGGAGGCAGGTGAAAGGCAACCATACATTGATGTCTCTCTCCCTCCCTGCCTCTCTCCCTTCCTCTCTCTTTGAAAATAATAAATAAAATGTTTTTAAAATAATAAATACATAAATAAATAAAAAGAAAGAAATGTTCCTCTTTTGTTACCAAACAGCAAGTGGGTCCTACTGCTTGCTACCACCCTCTAGGTAAAATTCCAGAGGCAAATGTTTGGTGATAAAGGAAAGGAGTTGTTAATCAAAAGCTACACAATTTTGGAATAACAACTTTCCATATTTATTAGCCACTTAAGCCTATCAATTAAGGCTGAACTCTAACTCCTGAATTCCCCTATCATTCCCAATGTTTGTTTTGAATTATCTTATTTCTATTAGATTAGTTTACAAAGCAAAGCAACATAAGATACAAAAGGTATCTTATGTTTTGAATTTTTATATATTTAAGATTTTATTTAGGGGGACAGAGGGGAGCAAAAAGGGGATGGATGTAATACAACAACAATAAAATTTTTAAAAAATAAATTAAATAAACAAAGAAAGAAAGAAAGAAAAAGATTTTATTTATTGTTTTTTGGAAGAAATGGCAGGCTTCTGCTTCAGAGCCCATCTCCTCTAGAACACCTAAAGAATAATCCTGCCACCCTCTGCTCCACAAACATAAGAGAGAATCAGAGACTCCACATGCATGAGAAATTCAGAGACAGAAAAGGAACATGGTACATATGACATTCTGAGCTAGAGATGAAGTAAATTACTGCCTTGGAGGCTACAAAGGTTCACTGCAGAATAAGAAAAGCAGATATTTAGTAAATAGAATTTCCCCCTACCCTATAGATAGGTCAAAAGAGGTTATCTAGTGATCTATTATTGGAAAAGCTCCTAATTCAAGTTATTGACATTTAAAAGAGGGGCAGAAGTTTCTCCTGAGCCCAGGGCTAAAGTTGTCTTTAGCTCAAAACAACCTGCATAGCACAGAGGCACATCTTGGGGTGACACATTCTGTACCCCCATTACACACACAAACAAACACAGAGCAAGTTCTCAATTAATGTCCTGACCAGTGTGGCTCAGTTGGTTGGGTGTCTTTCCACAAAGCCAAAGGTCGCTAGTTTGATTCCCAGTCAGGGTACATGCCTGGGTCGTTAACTCTGAGCAGGGGAGAAGCAACCAATAAATGTTTCTCTTCCCTCCCCTTCCTTCTCTCTAAGAATAAGTAAATAAAATCTTTAATTTTTAAAAAAAATTTATTGTTGTTGTATTATATCCATCCCCTTTTTGCTCCCCTCTGTCCCCCTCCCCACCCACCCATTCCCCCCAAAGTCAATCCTACCTGTTGTCCATGTCTATGGTTCCTTTATACTAGGTTCTTGTCTAATGCTCCCCTTCCTTGCCTCTACCTCCCCCCTCCCTAAAATTTTTTTACCATAGGATAATTGATATAAACAGGAGTTGAGTTCCTATAGCATATTTCCGGTCACAAAAACAACACCAAAATTCTAAATAAAAACCCCAAACACCACTATTTTTTTTTAATTTTCATTTATTAATTTTAAGATTTTATTTATTGTTTTTTTTTTAGAGAGAGAGGCAGGGGGAGAGGCAGAGATGGGGAGAGACATCAATGTATGGTTGCCTTTCACCTGCCTCCAGCTACGGATCTGGCTGGAGACCTGGCTTGCAACCTGGTTATGTGCCCTGGCTGGGAATTGAACCAGTGACCTTTGGGTTCGAAGGCCAGCGCCTTATCCACTATGCCACCAGCCAGGGCTCCATAAATATATAAACACTGAAATAAATGTGAGTTATGTATACATGTAAGGTATGTTAATAAGAAGAAGTACAATAATTATTTTTCAACTCACTTATTCCAGGTTGGGGTACAAGGTGGGAACCAGCCCTATACAGAACACCCTTCCATTGCATTGTGCATTCACATACCTCCCCATAAGGCTCACTACTGGGATGGTTTATACACAAGAATTACCTAATGTCTTCATCTTTGGGATGTGGGAGGAAACCAGAGTACTGGTAGAAAACCCACACAAACATGAGGAGCATCTGCAAACTCCACACAGAAAGGCAATGGTCTCATTATGTTATGGAGTGGAAGAAAGCCAAAATCCCCTGCACATTGCAATTTGGGGTGGGACACTGAAGTAAGCCATTTTTCCTGAGAGAGGTACTTTGCATATCTATGGCTGGTAACTAGTGTCTTGGTTATGCAAATTACTGAATAAACCTCTTACCCCAAAGAAGATAGGAGGGGTTTTTGACCACAGAATGGTGATGGAAGAATTTACAGGGCTACCTAGGATTTCACAGGTGGCCACAATTGGTCACCCTATCACTGGGTGCCATTATGGCTTAAAATAGGGTGGCAGACACGCTAGTTTCTCCCCTACCCCACTCTCTCACCCACCAGAATGGACACGCAGACAGGTGCTCTCTCTTTCTCCCCTGGATGACCCACAGACAGACATGTGGCCTGAGAACTTACCCAGTTTGAGAAGGGGGAAGCAGAGGGGAGAGCAAGGGAGACAAGCAACTTGCGCAAAGATAGGGAATTACTTGTGTGATAAGAGTTTGAGGGAGTGTATTCAAGATATTCCCCTAACTGAATATAGCAGCTGCTGGGAACTTTGAATTTATAACTGGAACATGCTAAGCTGTGAACTATTGTATTTCTGAAAGATGGTATCTTGCTTGTCTGTTCGAAAGCTAGCCTGATCAGGCAGGACTGTATATTTTTGGTGTTTTTTGAGGGAGTGGGACTTAACAGCATAATTGCACCTTTAATATAGATCTGTATACCGCTCAAATAAACAAAATACCTTTTCATCAAACCCTGTTATCAAGAGTCATTCCTGGTGGCAGGCAAAACAGGCCATTAAAACTGAGGACCCCCCTCACCAAAGGGCCCTATTACAGTTTCCCCAGAGATACCCCATCTCTCTATACAGTGAGTGTGCTCTTATTACTTAAAACATTTAATTATATTTTTAATAATAAAAATATTGATTACTAAGAAGACTGACATTAACATGGCCCTGTTAATTTCTTTCCTATGTGTATCCACATCAAGGTAAATGCTTTGCACCATAGCTGACTAGAAAAGAGCTAGTTCATTCTGAATTAGTTACCTGAAAAAACTACAGGAAAGCCTCAGCCACACTTTTACTTATCCAGGTAGAGCCATCATAAATTACTGCAGGGCATAGGTAACTTGAGATTAAGAAAAAAGAAATCACTCATTAGGAAGTGTTAGAAATGTATTATGGTTGATTTTGCTTAAATGCAGCGTGAATTGAGTGCTTGCAAGAGCTGTGCAAATAACACTACCTAAGAGGCTAAACCAACATGGATTGTTTCAGAGCAATTAATTCACTTCCAAGCATCTTGCATCAACATCACCTATTTTCCCTGGTGTAGCTAGACAGTTTGTTTTAAAAATCAACAAGATTACAGGAGTGAAAGAACAACCCCCTAGTCAAATGCAAATTGTAGCCATATTAATATGTTAATGAGCTAAGTGATAAACTGGGTCAGATATCCTCTTCAGTTTAAATAGTACTTGAAAAGGTTTATTTCTAAACGTCTGGGAGAGAAATTGGGAAAACAATTAAGGCTTATTACATATGAACATTATCTGTTCAGCAATATGAAAAATTAATGGACTAAATTAATAGACATAATTCTTCCAAATGACATATAAGTTATTGAAAAACATGGCTTAAAGGAAACGTTTAATCTAAATTTGGAGTGAAGCCTTTTCAAAATTTATTACTTTACAATTTTAGAAATGTAGGCCTATTTTGTCTAATTGAGGAGAATTTAAGGAGGAGCAAAGAGGAAAATAGTTGGGAAAAAGAGGTTGAAATGAGATGTTCCACAAGAAATGTTTACTGATGTTAATGTCTCTTAACCACTTAAGAAAGAAGTCTTTTTCTTAAGTGAAGTTATTACTCCCATCAGCTGATTTTACCTTTCACAAAGCACATAAGCACTTTATAGAATTTTTCACATTGACTCGCTTTCTTCCATATGCTTGTGTAATTTTATAAGTTTGTTAAAATCCTAAGCAGATCTGATTGTATTTTGCAGTATCCAGCTCAGCTGCTTATCTGTGGGCCAGGTTTGGGAAAACCGGTTGAAGATCCAAGGAGGCCAAGCTATATGGTAAAGAGAGCCCCAAAATGGGGTCACACAGTCACCCCAGCCCTTTGTGTGACAGTGTCTACCTCTACCCTCTCTGTCAACTCCTCAAGCTATGTAACCAAGAACAAGTGCTGAATCTCCTTGGACCTCACTTTGACCATTGTGAAAGGGCAATAATAAAGCTTCAGGTGCAAGGCAATGGTATCAACCTTGGCTACACAATTGAATCAGCTAGAGAACTTTTAAAATATTGATGACTAGGTCCTACCCCTACCAAAGCTTCTAAATTCATCAAGTGTGGTTGTTGCGAGGGTACAGGGAGATTGAAAACTCCCTAGGTGATTGGAATATGTAGATGAGGTCAAGAACCAGTGCTTTAAGTCTTATAAGAATTTAAAAAAAGAAAAACATTACCTGACAATAGTAAATCAAAAATCATTTATTTCCTTTTTTTCTACAGTTGTTTTTTTCTATTTGTGTTGGTAATTGTGTTTAATCCAGGCTACAGCTAAGAGACAGAGGGAGAACTTTGTTTTAAAATTTGTTTCATTTTTAACAACTTTTTATTTTGAAATAATTTTAAACCTACAAAACAGTTGTGAGAAAAGTACAAAAAATTTCCATATACTCTTCACCCAAATTCACCAATTATTAACAATTAACTACATTTGCTCTTTCACTTTTCCATATTCTCTAAATGCATATAATTTTTTTCTGAACAGGTTGAGAGATAGTTACAGAAAATGTACAACCTTGGGGAAGGGGGGAGGAAGAGACAAGGAAAGGGAGCAGTTTAGACAAGAACCTAGTATAAAGGAACCATGGACATGGACAACAGGTGGGATTGACTTTGGGGGGAATGGGTGGGTGGGGAGGGGGACAGAGGGGAGCAAAAAAAGGATGGATGTAATATAACAACAATAAAATTAAAAAAAAAAAAAGTGCAACCTTACCCTAAATTGTATGTGTTAAGAATAAAGCCCTGGCTGGTGGCTCAGTAAAGCCCTGGCTGGTGACTCAGTAAAAGCCCTGGCTGGTGGCTCAGCAGATAGGCGCCGGCCTGCGAACCCAAAGGTTGCTGGTTCAATTCCCAGCCAGGGCACATAACCAGGTTGCAAGCCAGGTCTCCAGCCAGGTCCTTAGCTGGAGGCAGGTGAAAGGCAACCATACATTGATGTTTCTCTATCTCTCTGCCTCCCTCTCTTCCCCTCTCTCTAAAAATAATAAATAAAATTAAAAAAAATTTTTTTGAATAATAAAAGTGTTTTCTACAAGACAATTATTTGGAAAACTTAACATCAATACAATACTATTATCTATCTATAGTCCATAAGTAATTTCTGTAATATTCCCAATAATGCCCTTATGGCATCCCTCCCAGGCTCTCCCCACCATATTCAGAATACTATCTAGGATAGCACACATTGCAGTTAGTTGTCATGCCGCTTTAGTTTCATTTAAGCTGATATCATTCCTCTGTCTTTCAAGATATTGGCATTTTTTTGGAAAGTACAGGTCAGTTGTTCTATATCCCATCCCCTCTTTTTTATTAGTGTTCAGTTTAATAATTTTTTGTAAATATATAGAGTTGTGCAGCCTCACTACAACCTCATTTTAGAACATGTCTATTAATCCTCAAAATTCCCCTTTCCTCCACTCTCATCATCAGCCCTAAGTAACCACTGATCTGCTTTCTACTCTATTCTTGCCTTTTCAAAATGTCAAATAATAGAATCATACAGTATGTGGCCTTTTATGGCTGATTTCTTTTTATTTAGCCTCATGTTTCTGAGGTTTGTACATTTGTAGTACATGCCTGTATCTTGTTTCTTTTCATTGCTGAATAGTACCTCTGTATGAATATACCACATTGATTGGCAGCTTCTAAGATGGTCCTTAATGACCCCTGCACTGGTATTTATGTCCTTGTATAATTCTTTCCTACTGAGTGGGGACTTCACCTAGTGACTTGCTTCTAATGAACAGAATGTGGTGGGATGTTACTCCTAAGATTAGGTTATAATCTATCATGGGGGCTCTCGTTCTTTCTCTCTTGAATCCCTGTCTCTGAGCTGCCATGTTATGAGAAGCCTGTAGAGAGAACCACCATTGCAGGGAACTGATGTTTCTGGACCACAGCCAGTGAGAGAACCTGAGGTCTATTAACATCATATGAATAAGCATGAAAGCAGATAACCCCTCCCCCGCAGTCCAATCTTCAGATAAGACTATAGTCTTGGCCAGCACCTTGACTGGACCCTTAGGAAAAACTAAGCCAAAGTTACCTAAATAAGCAAATTCAGATTCCTCACCCACAGGAACAGTGAGAAAATAAATATTTGTTGTTTTTAGTCACTACATTTTGGGGTGATGTGCTCATAGCAATAGATAACTAATACACTACATTTTGTTTATCCATTTACCAGTTAATGGACATTTGGATTGTTTTGGCTTTTATGAGTAATATTACTATGAACATTCATATACATGTCTCAAAGGACTACTTTTAGGACACCAAGCTCATATGGCTTGTCCGATTCTTAGTTTCAAACACAACTTTGGATTTTTTAAAAGCTGTTTCCTTGATTAAAGCACTTTCTTATCTTACATAAAATTGTGCAGTCTACCATCTATGCCTTTCTGTAATATTTTAAATCAGACCACAGTATGTTGAAGAAGTAAAAAAAACATTCCTTCCCACTGAGTGTGGACTGGACCTAGTGACTTGCTCCTAATAAACAGAATGTGGTAGGATGTCATTCCTAAAATTAGGTTATAAAAAGACTATGACTTCTATCTTGAGGGCTCTCATTCTTTTTTTCTTTCTTGCATCCCTCCCTTCACTACAAAATTTATGTTTAAATCATAGTAGACAGAAAAGAATGCATTTCATTCCATCATGTATTTGTTATTGAACACATGGCAAATTAGTTTCTTTTTTTTTTTTTTTTTTTAAGATTTTTTATTTCATTATTTTTAGAAAGAGGGGAAGGGAGAGAGGCAGAGAGGGAGGGAAACATCAATGTATGGTTGCGTTTCACCTGCCTCCAGCCACAGACCTAACTGGAGACCTGGTTTGCAACCTGGTTATGCGCCCTGGCTGGGGAATTGAACCTGCGACCTTTGGATTCGCAGGCCAGCACCTTAACCACTGTGCTACCAGCCAGGGCTGCTTTTTCATTTGAGAAATGAAAAAGATATGGGCCTAGTTGGAGAGCAGAAGCCCAATGCAGAGCAGCAATGGGTGAGGTTCAACACATTTCTGCATTAAATGGCAACACAGACACCTAAGAAAGGCCCAGTGAACAAAAAGGAAACGTTATATAATTTGCCATATTAACTGAATTAGGGCTAACTTTCTTAGAGATCTGATTTTTTAAAGAGAATGTGAAATGCAGTCTTTGCTGATGAGAAAATAAAGCCTACGGTAGTTCAGCCTTGTTCAGACATCATCACTGGCTGAATTATACATTGTATGTAGCTATTATATGAACAGTATACATAGACTTTGATTAGTCCTGACATTTGGTGTCTGATGAGAAGCCAATTCCTAGTTCATAGACTGCCATCTTTTTGCTACAACCTCATGTGGTAGAAGGGGCAGAGGAGCTCTGTGGGGTCTCTTCTATAAAGGCACTAATCCCACTCCTTAGGGTCCCCCAAAGATCCCAAGTCATAATAGCATCACATTGGTCATTTAGTTTCAACTTTTGAATTTTGAGGAGACGCTAACATTCAATCTACAGCAGTTTCTTTTGTTAGCAATCAGTATAGTTTTAAATGTGCCTGTGTTTTAATGGAGTTTCACTGGTCACATTCTGAGCCCTAGTTTCCCCATCTTTACACTGAGAGAAGGGATCGAGATCTAGAATAGTGACTTCCAAGTCTTTAAAAATTCCAACTCTAAAGGCAGGACAGATCCCATCACCAACAGGGATTCATTATTGCAGAAGTTCTCAATAAGGTGAAAGTAGGAGCGGGCCCGGGCTTTTGACAAAGGCTTACCCTGAAGATTCTGGTATTATCAATAGTTCTGCTCATTCTGTTAGGTCAGTAGTTTTCAAACTATTATTTTCCAAGAGGAACACTGGATGCAAAGGCCTAGGTTCTTCCAGCCCTGCTCTGCCTTTCAGCATCTGCCCATCTTCAACTAGAGCAGGTCCACTTGGATCTATTGAATCGAGTTGGGCTCTAGGTAAGATTTCACTCAAACAAAAAGCCCCACAAACTATGCTACTTTGAGGGGTGTAAAACTACTATTCTAATCCAGTGCTTGAATTTCTCATACTTTAATGTGTATGTGTATCACCTGTGGGATCTTTAAAAATGCAGATTCTTATTCCAAGGGTCTGGGGTGGGGCCTGGAATTCCGCATTCCTAGCGAGCTCCTTGGTGATGCTAATGCTGCTGAGTGCTCTGAGAGCACTTTGGGTAGCAAGGGCTAAAATGATCTCTAAGGTTTTTAAAATTCAAATCATTTTTCTACTCAACTGAAGACTGCTCATGAAAGATTTTCTCCACAATGGTTGTAAGTTTACCAAATGGCAAATTCTAGATTTCATCTCTTCCTACGCCCCCCCACCCCCACCCCCCCAAGTATCAGTCTATCAGCCTTTATCTTTTCATCTATCTCTCAGGTCCTGTTTTCACTCTCTCTCTTTGAAAGGTAAACAACATTTAAAATTGTTGTTGTAAAGTGAACATTGTGCCTCAGCCAGTTCATCTCAGCAAGAGCCAACTGTGCAGGGTCTGGGAAATTTGCCACAAGTGAGTTATTTAAAGGTAGTTAGGGTGACATGCTCTCCTAAATTTAGCACCTTAATGAACTTCTCCAGATTAAGAAGTAACTGTCTTGCACTCTTCCAGCCTTTGTGTAAAAAATACAGTGCATGCTCAAGACTGATTACTTTTTTCCTATGTACAAGCCTTCAAGCAATTCTTTTCTCAAAATACTTCCTCAGTTGCCTTTCTCCCACATCGTTTTTCCACAAAAAAAAACAAAAACAAAAAACAAAAAAAAAAAACTTAAAGCTTCATACTGATCTTCACTAAGCCTCTATAGAGCCCTACATTTCAACATTAAACTGCAAGGGTCAATCAAGTATTTCTGTAAAGGTCCAAATAGTAAATATTTTCAGCTTTGCAGCTCATAGGTGCTCTGTCACTACTCAACTCTGTTCTTATCATGCAAAGCAGCTATACACAATATGTAAATAAGTGTATGTGGCTGTGTTCTGTTAAAACTGTACTTTTAAAAAAGGAAGGCAGGCCAGATTGCCCACCTCTACCCCAAGCCCCAGGCCACAGTTTGGTGACCCCTGATCTACATGCATGCTGAAATGTAGCAGTAGATTACAGCTCCTAGAAATATGGAATTGGGATCCTGAGACTAAGTTAAGTAATAATTATGGGTTGCTAAGCTGTAAAGTTGGCCAAACTGGGTGGTGACCAGAAGTGGAGAACTGGGACCACTATTTGAGACAATAATAGTAGCTAGCCCTCACGCAAGCAGGTAAGTGAGTGGAGAAGCCAAGTCTGCAGACCTCTGACTAGAGGTCAGAGACAATAAGAAAGAGATAGGGGAAGCAAGACTTCCCACAGTGGTGTCTCACGGAATCCCTGCCTTTCTTTATATTTGTTTCTCCTTTATTTTAGCCGGACTGGCATGACATTCTGTTTCTTGCAACCAGATAACTCTTAACTCCAGCAACCTTTTATACTCTAGACATTCCAAGCAACTGGCTGTTCTCTGACGAACAATCACGCTCTCACACAACTAGGCTTTGCTAGGTGTGGTTCCACTCTCCACCCCCACATTGCCATCTCTCTTCCACATTCTTTTCTTTCTTCAAACTTTGCTCAGGCATCGTCTCCTATGGCTGAGTTAAACGGACTCCATTCCCACGGTTCCTAATGTAAAGCTCTATTATTGTACTTATAATACCACATTATGTATGGTATTTTCTGATTTGTCTGCAGTTTTAACTATAGTTTTCATGTCTGTGCTAAGTACAGGGCCTGGAACATAGTAGAAACTTAATGTTTATTTAATTAATAAGGTAAAAGTACATATGGTAAATACTACATCTTTAACATAGGGATAGGTTCTCTCTAGTCTTAAGACTCAGGATCCTCAGCTGTACTTCCAATTTCATGAGCCAAAACAGAAATAATAAAAAATGATAAATTTGTTCATATGTAAAGGACTATAGAACTGTATTCAATATGTCTTCATACTTAACTTTGCTGACAGTTTTGTTCAAACCTATTTCTTACTGAATTTTCTATCTGCCAATTTTTTTAAGTAACTGAATATATTAACATCTCCTGCTAAAATAGTCAATTTTATATTCCTCCTTGTAGTGCTGTAATTTTTACTTTATGTACTATGAGATTATGTTACTATGGGAATAAAACTTGGAATTATTTTTTATCTTCCTGGCAAATTAAATCTTTATCATTATGAAGAGTCTCTCTTTATATCTAGTAGTGCTTTTTTTTGTCTTAGAGGCTCCTGAATCTGAAGTTAATATAGTGATTATGACTTTCTTTTGATATTATATGGTTTAGTTTTATTCCCATCCTTTTTCGTTTGACCTTTACGTGTTTATATATATATATATATATATATATATATAGAGAGAGAGAGAGAGAGAGAGAGAGAGAGAGAGAGTTAAGGAGGGATAAAGAGAGGGCAAGGAGCATTGATGTGAGAAACACTGATTGGTTGCCTTCTGTGAGTGCCCCAAGGGACCCAATCTGCAATCCAGGCAATGGAGGCATGTGCCCCCAATCAACTGGAAATCAAACTGGCAACCTTGGTTCTCAGCGAGATGTTCAACCAACTGATCTACACTAGCTGGGGCTCAACCTCTTAGCATTTTTATGTCCCAGATATATCCCTTATAAACAGCACGTGGCTGATGTTGGGTGTGTGCATGAGTGCACCCAATCTATGCTAGCTTGTTAAATAGATGGGTTGGTAGCCCCAGGTTTATCATACCTCTTAATATTTATACCCTCGTATAGTTCCCTCTCCTTGACTATAGGAAGGACATATATTTTGCTTTATCTAATGAATGTGGCAGAAATAACAATATACTAGTTCCAAGTCCTTTTGGAGACCCTGAGCTTGTGTACAGATAAATTGTTATAATGACAGGCTTTAGTTTCAATTGTTCTGGAGATTTAGTGCCCCCAGGCAAAAACCCTTTAGGATTAATTTCTCAATGCAAACATGTCTTTGTGAATACTGTGATAATAGAAAATTGGAAACATACCTGAATATATAACTGGGATGAAAAATAACACATAAGTTCATCTTATTTCTGACCTGTCATTATAAAGCCTCTGGGTCCAAATACCAAACATTATTCCTCAATATAAAACTAAATTAAGAAGAGTAGAATGACTTTTACTCTACTGGCTGACATTCTTCTACAGAATTATTTTTTACTGCATATAAGGGCAGGTCACAAGTTCTGTTAACTTGCTTCTCTAGAGTATAATTAGCAGAGCACCAAATTTATAAACTGATATATGGTAACCCAAAATGCCAAAAACACTTTTCAAACAAATGCAAAAATTTCTTCCCCATTGTTCATTCTGTGTCATTTAGTTCTTAACTCACATAACTACCAACATTAAAAAATTATAATAATAAAAATGGGGGAAGCTTTGAACCTATCTTGTCATTTTTACCAAGTCTAAAGTACAAAATATCTCCATATCTTTAGTATTTTAATTGGAAAAATCATCAAACATACACAGTAAAGGAACTAAAGTGACAGGAGAACTAATATATATTTTTAAAAGACCTCTTTAAATATATACTTGAAGACTACATAAGACCAATATAATATTTATTTCTTCAGTGAAGTATATAAACGAACCAAGTTCTTTCTCATTGAATTTGAGATTTTGTTTGATTCTCTTTCCCAGGATCAGAAACTCCAAAATTGAGGGAGAAAGCTGTGTTTGATAATTTCACTATCTGAATCTCTTTGGGGTCTGTTTTTGTTCTCTGTTGTTTCTGCTGTTTTTCTTATTTCCTTGGGAGACTAATTATTTCTTGGGAGACTAATTATTTCTTACTATGTGCCAGACACTGTATTTGTGAAATTGTTTATAGAAATGATGATATTACTTTACTCCACATGTAAGAGAATTTTAGTTTGCTTCTGCCAATTGCTTAGGGCCACAACTTCAAAGGAATCACCTAAATCCAATCTTGGAATTGAGCTGATTTAAAATAGATGTAGTCCCTTCACTTCTAGCATGTAGCCATTTGGATTTCCAATCCAAAGCAATGGGACTTCAACAGAGTTCTCCTCCCCCCATCCCTTAACACCACCTGAATTCTAATTGCCACCTCCCATTTCTGTTCACTCATCCTCTCAACAACCTTCTATGGCATGGATAAATGAACCTTTCTGGGTTTCCACTGTTCCTCAGATCATGGTCTGCTAAGTCCTATTTCATAAGCTCTCTGATGCCTTTGAGATGATATTTTTTAATATTTTGCTGAGTTTTTCTAGTGTCCTCAATAGGAGGATTAATCTATATTACTTCCAATACCAGGGCTTATAGAAATGTAGATATTATTAAATATAGGTAGTTGCTTTTAAAGAGCACAGTGAAAAAATCCTTAAAGGAAAAAAAAATTAAGACGTCATTTACAATTCTACTTTTTTAGCCCAGGTGGCTTATCAGTACTTAGAAATGTTATATGGTAGTTGTGGTACCATGTAATTTTAGGAAGGTTACTTCCTTCACTAACAAGAATACTTTCATGATAAGAATACAAAAATTGAACATCACCTCTATTCTAAAAGCTGTACTAAGAATTTAGACTACAAAGATGAAAAAGATGTAGCCATTGACTTCAAGGGGCTAAAAGTTTATACAGATTCTTTATTAGTAAACTGGGTATTTTAGAATCATTAATTCAAGACCAAAAAGTCTTTTGTTAAAAGCACGTAACACAATGATAAATATTTAAAATATAAACATGTATATTTGAGTTACTATCATTTTTTAGCCTAAATATGAAAGCATTTTAAACAACATACTTTTAATGCATTTGTCTTCCAATAAAGTTTACTACGAAATATGTTCTTAAAGTTTTTGGAGAATTAAATAGCTTTGCAAGAGATCCAAAATGGCAGGATCCTCTTTCTCCTAAAGAGTTAAGTTTTGATTTCTTAGCCTTTTTACTTTTGCAAACTTCTAGGAAAAGCTATTTACTCTGAATCATCATTACTTTTTTTTGTTCTGTTTTATTTTTTTAAAGTTTTATTTTATTATCTTTAGAGAGAGAAGGGAGAGAGGCAGAGAGGGAGAGAGACATCAATATATGGTTGCCTTTCACCTGCCTCCAGCTACGGACCTGGCTGGAGACCTGGCTTGCAGCCCAGTTATGTGCCCTGGCTGGGGAATCGAACCAGTGACCTTTGGGTTTACAAGCCGTGAATCATCTTTACTTTTAATCAGAGCTTTTTCTTGGTAGGTGTTCAAAGTCCTCTAAAAAAGCCACTAAGTATACAAGTGTCCCTGGACTCTAAACTAAGTGTGACAGATTTCCAAAGAGACCTGAATAAACCTTACCCACAGAGATTATTTAAATGGACCCAGACTCTCTGGGGGGTAAATCAGTGAGTAGAAAGAACCAGTCCACTTAGTCAATGAAGATGTAGTAGATTCATTATGTGGCTCTGGACAAGTTATCTATTTTTTCTGGATTTGTTTTCTCATCCATGATAGATTTGGCTCCTGGATGACATATATAACTTCCAGCTTTCAAATTCTGTCATTATTCTAGAGTTGAGGGGGACTGTTTGGCAACCTGAGTTTAAAATAGATTAGATGGAGAATGAGAAACTAAGGTTCAATGCAGGGGGGTGGGCAAAAGTAGGGTTACAGTTGTTTCTATGGAAAAAGACATGCAGATTATAATCATTACAATAGCTTTAACTCAAAAGAATGTTACAATGTAATTGTAAAGCTACTTTATAACCCCCTAAGTATGTGTGTATGTATATACATACATGTATATAGACACATGTATATATGTGTGTGCGAGTGTACATCTGTATGTATGTATATACACACATATACAAAATCTATAAAATGAAGACCTATATTATATTAGTGGCCACTATTACAATGGCCAACAGAGATGAAAACAAGACTGAGGTCTGAGGAGGTTGTGGTTCTCCAGAAGCAACCTTCTCTCAGTCTTCCCTTCCTTCTTTCTTCATTTTTACTACACTTTCTCCAGGAACTTCCTTCAATTTGTCCACTGGGCAACAGTGACTGTTCTGCAGGGAGAAAATGAAGGAACTCCTCTTTTAATGGAAGTGCATTGTATACCTGCCTTGAGGTATCTTACTTTGAATGCAGTTATGAGGCCCTTCAGGCCAGTGTCATGAAAGACAAACAGAACTAACAGGCAACTTAGACAAACCATATAAATGCCATGTTTTCATTTGTAGATTGAGAGGATCAAACTTCCATTTTCGTTTTCATATATTCTGATGTCTATAATTCCTCTGTATCTGTCACCCCCATAGTTTAACTTGTTGTATTGTCAGTAGGTCGCTTGTAGCTTATTCCATACTCAGATCACTTATACTCAGAGCCTGACCCAGTGAACATGTAGTTAACGTTAATTCATTGGTCAGGAAAGAAAGAAACTTCCATTAGCATGCACTGTGCATCGGTCACAGCCCAGGTCTCCTTCATATACTTCTTTTAACCCATTCAACACATTTGTGAGGTAGGTAACACTAACTACTCTAGTTTTTGAAGATGCGGACAAAGATATTCAGAGATTTTTTTTTTAAATTTTATTGTTGTATTACATTCATCCCCTTTTTGCTCCCCTCTGTTCCCCCACCCACCCACCGATATTCTGAGATTTCATCATGAGTCTAATGATAGTAAAAACAGAGCCACTTACTTTATATCTGGCAGGCTATTTTTCAAAGCCTCAGTTTGCTTCCCTGTGAAGCGGGAATTTGTAAATCAGAATAGGGTTGGCGGATTAGCAAACAAATCAGAAAGAATATCCCAAATGGAACATTCTTATGATAAAAAATTATTCTACCTTCCCCTGAAGTTCAGATGCAACTGGGCACCCCCGTATTTTATCTGGCAACACTATGCTGGCATATGGTGGTGACAACGCGTGCCAGGGACTTAGCCCAGAGCCAAGCACTTAGTGAGCACTCCATGCTCAGTCAAGTTTGGTTCGGAAGCCAAAGTCTTTTCCTCACCACAAAGACGCCGAGCTCAGTCTGCACATAACCTTTCAGGCAGCGAGGCTAACGATACTCTTAAGTTCACGTGAATGCTTTATCGTCTCCACAGCGTTTTCAAAGAGCCTGGCCAACGGCGGGGAGCTCATGGGGAAACCAAAAGGAGCTGGGGTTGTCGGGGCTCGACGGCTCAGCCGCGGCGCCGGCACCGCGGTCTGCCGGGCTGGGACGGCCCCCGGCCCCGCTCCGCCCCCACGCTGTCTCGGCCAGTCAGCGGCCGCGCCGCGCCCCGCCGCCCTCCTATAGGTCCTTCCCCGGACGGGCGAGGTCTTTCCATTTTCCCGCCTTCTCCGGCCCCTCCTCGGCCCGAAACCCGCACCAGCCCACCATGTCTCCGCCCTACCTTCCGTGCGAGCCCCGCCCTTCCGGACACCCTTCCTGCCCTACACGTCGTTCCGAGAGCCTCCGGGTCCCGGGCCCGCCCCTCTGCAGGAGGTGGGAGGGGACGGGAAGGGGCGGAACGAGCAACCCACCCGAGAGGCTGCGGGAGGCGGGAACGGGAGGGAGGGGCGGGGCTCATCGCCTTGGCGCCTCGTTGCCATGGCAGCGGGGGGAGGGCGGTGGGAAAGGGAGGAAGCAGGCGGGAGGGGGATGTGGTGCTGCCGCGGCCGCCACCGCAGCTGCCGCTGCCTTCTCTGTGCCGGGTCTTCCCGGAGGCGGTTGCTGGGAGCTGCCGGGAGTAGCGGCGGTGCTCTGCCATATTGTGTCTTCCCCTGCCCGTCCCTCGCCTCCCCGCTGCGGCGGCTGAGCTGACGGTGAGTCCGGGCGGAACGGCGTCCTCCCCGGCCGGCGCCGCCCGGCGTCCATGCTCCCCGCCCGGACCGAGGCGCAACTCCTGGGCTCCGAGGCAGCGCGTGCGGCTGGGCCGGGCGTGGGGCCCGGAGGCGACTGTCCCGTGACGCGCCCGGACATTTTTGTCCTCAAGCTTTGGCGCTGGCTCGCGGGTCTTCCAGCGCGCGGCTTGGGGTGTGTGCGGCTCCACCGGGTGCCGGACTGAGGGGAGCGCGGCCGCGTGAGGGGTGCGGAGTTTCCTCCTGAAAGGTGTCGACCGCCGGGGAGCGGGTGTCGCGACGAGGAGACTGGCGAGGGCTGCGGGCTCTCCGGAAGGGCTCGGAGGTTTCCCGGAGGACACTTGGGGTTCTGCTTAGGGAGAATCCGCTGCTCCAGGCAGTGCCTGCCCAAGCCCCCGGGGGTCTTTGCAGCGCCCCCTCCTGCGGCTGTAGTGGAGCGAGACTTGCGGGGCCTGGAGTCCGCGTCCGGCGCGGCAGCCTGGCGGGGCCCGGCCAAGTGGCGTCCCCGACGGTGCCGGGCGCCGCCAGGACCGAACTTCGGGCAGGTGCGAGGCGGGGCGTCGGGATGGACAGGTTCGGGTCCTGGGTGTGGGGGCGGCCAACTCTGACACCCTCTACCCGCGCCCCGAGTGGGCGCCCGGGGAGCGTCGGAAGGGGGCCGTCTAGGTGGGATGGGAGTTGGTGTTTCGGCGCGGCCGTGTGGACACTTCCTGTTCGCCGGCTGCCGTGGGGCCAGGGTGCCCGGCCCCTCAGCCCGCTCCTGGAGGCGAGGTTGAGGGCGTGCGCGAGACCTCCGGGCCTTCGGAGTTCGCCCCGCCGCCGCCGCAGCCAGCGTGCAAGCTGGGAGGGCGGTGGGAGCCTGGAGCGAGCGGCCCCTGCCTAGCGCGCCGTCTTGTCAGCTGCTCCCCGGTACCTCCCTGCGGAACGTCTCTTCCACCGCCGCTTCCGGGAGTGGAGGGTCCGGCTCGCCCGGGGCACATTCTCGGGATCTTTTTTGTTGGTTTTTGACCCGATTTCTATTTAAAGTCTCTTTAAAACAGCCTCAGTACTTAGTTTTCTCCTTAACGGAAAAAAAGTTACGCAAAGAAATGTCACATGCTTTCTTCTACCCGAACTGCGACGTGGGGGGAGGAGGGCAGTTGTTTCAGATTAGTTTACGCTGTTTCTCCAGTCCTCTAATTGTGACAGCCACGTGGCCGGCCGAGGGGAAGAGGTCGCCCTAGCGCCACCGAGGCTGAGGCTTCAGTGGCAGCCAGGGGCTTTGTAACCATGCGGTAGCTTTTCATCCACATTTTGCAAGTATTTTGGTGTTTTCAGACGTGGGGGAGTGGGAAAAAGTTGAACTGGACATGTCCGAATAGTGCGATTTATCTGTTTCCTTGCATCCTTGTAAGGTATATATTGATATTTCTGCCCTTTTGTCGTTTTGATGACTCATTTTTTAAATCTCAGCAGTATTAGGTACCGTTAAGGGCTGGTGAGGAATAGAATAGTACATTATGGAGTTTCCCAACTGGGGTTGGGGGGGAATCGATTGAATTTCAAAGCCATTCATGAGAGGTTCTGATGTAATCAGAAATAATCACATTCTGGATTTCTTTTTGATGGTTTTGTTAAAATTTGGTTTTAAACATTTTTACGTAAAATTGACTTGAGAAGAGATAAATATATTACCATTGGAAATACTTGTTTAGGGATGGAATAAATACTCGTTTGATTTGTGTGTGCACTTGTGAAGCTTTATATTTTGGGAAGGTATTAATTGATATGAATGCTAACATGAACAGATATTAAGGGAATGAAATTTAGAATATAAATTAAATGTCAAAAGACTGAAAATTTAAAAATCCAAACTTTTTGAGTATTTGGAAAAATTTTAGAATTTAAGTAAGTACAATCCCTGATGACTATGGATCAGGTTTCGTTTTGTGAACACCTTGGTGGATTTGAATTATTTCCTTAACATATGTTTTTATTTGAAGAGTGCTAAACCACAGGAAACTTTTAGGATGTGTAGAGAAATTATAGTAAAACTTAATAGAATTTGAGTAATACCATAAGAATGCTTTTTAATCAATGAGGTTAACATAAACATGTCAGAGAGGCTTCTGTGTTGAAAAGATAACGTGATTGAGAAATGAGATGTGCTGACCACTGAAAGCAATGCTTAGGTGAGAAAGAAAAGTAAATGAAGTCATGAAATACTTAAATAAAGCAGAAAACACTGAAAACATACACTGGAAGGTAACTATTAAATACATTATTAGTTACAGGATCTGATGATCAAATGAAACGTTTAAAAAACTGCCATCCAAAAAGGGTTTATGGCTTAGCCATGTGTGGGTTGCTTTTAAATTGTCATTTTAGTAAACGAGTTTTGCATAAATAGAAAGAGGTTCTCCAAAAACAAGTTTTAAAGGCCTAATGCTTTGCTAATTTCTTAGGGAAGATAAGCAGTATAAGATTTGATTCCTACTCTTAGGTTGAAGAAACTAGATCAATATACATGAAAATAAGAATGAAAGGATATGGTTAGTAGTTAAATTGTATGATGCAGGCAGGTGCTATGAATAAGATAAGAAAACTAGACAGTTTGAATGGATAAGGGAGGCTTCTTGAAGAAATAAGGCTCTTATTTTCTGAATAAAGGAAAGTTAGGGCTTGTGGTAAGAGGTAGAAAAATTATAGGTCTTTCTTTACAAGTAAAGGATACAAAAGAATAACCAATTATGGATGGCCTTGAAGATATCATTTCCTAATATAAATATGGTTTAAATGATCCCCAAAATTATGGCATTTGAGCCTAGGAATGATATGATGAAATTCTTATTTGAGGAAGGTTTGTTTGATAGCCATGGACAGGACTAATTATTAATGGTGGGAATGAAGAAGAATGGGAAAGAGCCACCTATTGAAGAAAAAACTTAATAACTTTGAGGAGATGGAGAAGGGGAATATCACTAAGAAGATGGTGAGTTTAGTTAGTTGAGGACAAGGCGAATGGGAGAAAACAAGGTGAGTTTGAACTTTAATGACTAGAAGTTAGAGGTGTGGGATAATTCAATCAATATAGAGCTGACAGCTAATGTTATAAATTTTTGTCATATAATTAGTAATTGAAATATTGAGGATTAAAAATAATGTTTTAGAAAACTAGTATTCAAGTGGTATTTGCTTTGTTCATATGTGACTTCATAATTAACACTGTAGACTTGTATAATACCTATGTTATTTTATTAATAACTTTATTTCCACTGGATGAGAATACTATCTCTGTCTTGCCACCAAACATGAAGGGACTGAAAGAGCCCAAGGCATTTTGATTCATGTATTCCTTACTTCTCTTACCCTTTAAAAAAAAAAATTAAATAGGGGTCATAGGTTTTAGGGAGCAAGACAACAGAAGTGAGCCCTGGCTAGTGTGGCTGGGTTGGACTGTTGCCCAAAGGTCATGGGTTTGATTCCTGGTTACGGCACATACCTAGGTTGTGTGTTCAGTTTCTGGTGGGGATGCATACAAGAGGCAACCAATCCATATTTCTCTCCCTCCCTTCCTCTGTCTATAAAATCAGTAAGCATGTCCTTGGGCAAGGATTTAAGGGCTGCCCCAAAAGTATCGAGCCATTGTCAACATAATTAAAACTGTGTGCTCGGCTGATACTTCGGGAAAGGCCTCAATGATAACATTGATTATATTAACCTTGATTACCTGTTGGAGTTTTTTGTTCACCAAGTTCCCCCGCCTCCCCCAGTTCCTATTCTGCTCTGGAAATAAGTCATGAAGCAATGTCCATGCCCTAGGTCTTCAGCTAATTTTGATTTATGTATTTTTATTTCTCTTAATCTAGTTTTATTTTTCATAAACATTTAAACTTGGACAGCTATTTATTGAGCACCTACTGTATTTAAGTGCTAAGAATATAGTGGTGACCCAGAGACTTCATTTCTACTCCTGTGGTGGAATCTACCTGATATAAACATAAAATAGAGTTTATCAAAAAAAAAAAAAAGTTTATCATGTTATCAATATAGGCCTTAATTTTACTGACAGTTATAAACATAGTATTATTGAAAGGCCTAAAAGTCTAAGTCTCTTTACTTAAGTAGTCACTCAGAAGATATGCTGTTATCATGCAGGTACCATAAAAATTGCTTTGGTTCTCTTTAAGCTGATGTATTACTGTTAAATTATTGGGATAGTTTAATTACCATTAATTATCATATCTAATGAAGTTTGCAGGTTGTATAAGAAAATTCTTGGTTTCTTGATATATATTTTTAAAGATTTTATTTAATTATTTTTAGAAAGAGGGGAAGAGAGAGAGGCAGAGAGGGAGAGAGACATCAATGTATGGTTGCTTTTCACCTGCCTCCAGCCACAGACCTGACTAGAGACCAGTTTTGCAACCTTGTTATGTGCCCTGGCTGGGGAATTGAACCTGCGACCTTTGGGTTCGCAGGCTGGAGCCTTATCCACTGTGCTACCAGCCAGGGCCTCTTGATATTTTTTATAGACATTTTATAGATCTTTAGTACTTTTGCTAATTAGGAGCTTTTTTTTCCCCTGAAAAGTAGTTGGAAAGGTATGTTGGAAAAACACATTGGGAAAAGAACAGAGATTCTAACTCTTTTATGAGATGCTGCAGTTATTTGTTTATGGAAAAGAAAATGAGGTTGAGGGAAATAAAAGAATGTTAATCAAAATTTTGAAACTGATGATAAGCTTTTTTGGAGGAAAGTCACTTTATTCTTAACAGGTAAGAGTGATGCCCTTCTAACAGTGGAAATGTTATTGGCAATATTATTAATACAACAATACCAATTTTATTGGAGAATAAAATGTGACTAAAGACTTGTTGAATGAGTTCAGTTAATTTTTTCTGGTTAACTGGGTTAACTATAGAATGCTCTTATCTTGAACTCTCACTGAAATTCTTTCTAAAGTATATTAATACATTTACACCTTTCACACTGTTGTACAACCCACTGAGCATACTTTAATACTTAAATTAGAATTTTGATGGAGTTTATATAAATTTTTAAACTCATAACTTTGGAGGTAGAGAATTGAGGAAATTAATGAACTTACATCCATGTAGTTTCTTTATCTTAAAAGAGGAAATACGGGAAAAAAATTTTTGTAAATTAAGATTTTACTGTTCATTTTGCCTGCCCCATGGCTTTGGCCAACTCTTTCATTCTTAAAAGTTTAGTTTAAATGCCAACTCCTCTATGCTGATAGAACATTTATAAATAATCATAGCAATAATTACTGCCTTGTATTGAGTGCCTACTACGTTCTGGCGTGGTATTATACTAGTCACATGAGTAGTATTTCCCATAATGATCCTTTTTTGTTTGTTTTTAAAGATTTTATTTATTATTTTCAGAGAGACAGGAAAGGAGAGAGGCAGAGAGGGAGAGAGACATCAATGTGTGGTTGCCTTTCACCTGCCTTCCAGCTACAGACCTGGCTGGAGACCTGGCTTGCAACCTCATTATGTGCCCTGGCTGGGAATCAAACCAGCGACCCTTGGGTTTGCAGGCTGGCGCCTTATCTGCTGTGTTACCAGCCTGAGTCAGGAAGTGTTTTATTCATATAGATTAAGAAATAGATAATGAGATAATATATAAATGCATTGCTTGGTATTTGAACCCAAATTTGTTAGACTATGAAAATTTATACTGTTTTTTTTTTAATTATTTTTTGATTATGCTATTACAGTTGTCCCAGTTTTTTCCCCAATGCCCCCCTCCACTCAGCACCTGCCACTCCATTGTCTGTGGGTCATGTGTATAAATTATTTGGTTCCTCAATTTCCTGTAGTGTATTTGATATCTCCTTGGCTATTCTATAACTGTTTTTACTTCTGAATCCCCTCACTGCTTCATCCTTTTCCCCACATCCCCCTCCCATCTGGCAACCATCAAAACACACTTCATATCATTGATTCTGTCTCTGTTCTTGTTTGCTTAGTTTGTTTCTTAGAGTCAGTTATTGATAGATATGTATTTATTGTTGTTCTGTTCATAGTTTTGATCTTTTTCTTAAATATTTAAGTACCTTTAACATTTCATATAATAATTGTTTGGGGATGATAAACTCCTTTAGTTTTTTTCTTGCCTGGGAAGCACTTTCTGCCCTTTGATTTTAAATGATCATCTTTACTGGGCAGAGCAATCGTGGCTCTAAGTCCCCGCTGTTCATGACTAAATATTTCTTGCCAATCCCTTCTGGTCTTCAAAGTTTCTTTTGAGAAATCAGCTAACAGTCTTATGGGGATGCCCCTGCAGGTAACTTAATTGCTATTTTCCTGCTGCATTTAAGATTTTCTCTTTAACTTTTGGTATTTTAACTATGATGTGTATTGGCATGTACCTCTTTGCATCCATCTTGTTTGGAACTCTCTGTGCTTTCTGGACTTAACTTGTCTATTTCCTTCACCAAATTAGTGAAGTTTTCTTTCATTATTATTTCAAAGTTTTCCAATTTCTACTCTTTCTCTTCTTCTGGCACCCCTATAATATAAATGTTGGTTCCCTTGAACTTGTCCCACAGGCTGTTAATACTATCCTCATTGTTTTGGATTCTTTTTTCCCTCTTGTTCTGATTGGAGTTTTTTTATTTCTTTATGTTCCAAATTATTGATTTGATTCTCAGCTTCACACACTCTACTGTTGTTTCCCTGTAAATTGTTCTTTATTTCAATTAATGTGTCCTTTGTTTCTGACTTTTTTTTTTTTTTTTTTAATGCTGTTGAGGTCCTCACTGATTTCCTTGAACATCTTTATAAAGTGTTTTGAACTTTTCATCTGATAGATTGTTTATCTCCATTTTGTTCAGTTCTTTTTCTGGAGTTTTTATCTGTTTTTTCATTTGGGCTATGTTTGTCTCATTTTGGCAGCTCTCTGTGTTTCTATCCATATATTGGGTAGAGTTGCTTTCACTCAGTGTCTCAGTAGCATGGCTGAATGTAGTGGGTGTCCAGAGGGCCCAGTGGTACTGCCTCCCTTATCACGCAAGTTGGGTACATGTGGTGTACCCTTCCTGTGGGTTGAGTATACCCGCCCCTTGCTGTTGAGCCTTGGTTGTTACTGTTGGGAGATCAATGGGAGGGATTTACCCAGGCCAGTTAGTTGCAAGGACTGGCTGTGACTACTAACCACCAATCTCCACCTTCCATGGAAGATCAGCTATGCAGGATCAGGGCGGTGGTGCTTTGACGTGGTCTGTAGCTATCCACTGGGTACACTGGCTCTGGGATTTCCCAGGTGGTGCAGGCCAAGGTCAGCCCCCACGTGTGTTCTACCCAGGGCCACCCTGTCTGATATTGAAGCAATCTGAGATGGCTGCTACTTGTGTTAGGCTTGAACATTCACAGGAGAAGCCAAACTGTGAACCTAGGCTGGCTGCTACAAGTGCCAGACCTGGGGCCACTTATCAAGAGGTGGAATTGGGGTTCAGGCAGCACTCGCTGAGACCAGCTGGTTGCTTGTTTGATAGAATTTAGGAGTTTAAAGCATGAGCCAAGACCAGCCATTCATATGGAAAAGCAGCTTGGGTGGGCTTGTAAGTTGTGTGGGATGGGTTCTCTGGGGATCTCCAGGGCAAGGCAGTGTTAGCTAGGTTGGTGAAGTCCCAGATATAGCACCAATCTGCCTGCTCTATGGCTCTGTGGAAGGTTCAGAAAGGAACTACATATGGCCTCTGACTGCCTGAGAGAGAACTGTCATGTCACTCAGCTCTAGCCTTGATGTCAGATACTTCATTGGTGCCCTCCAAGCACCAGGTGCTGGAGCTGAGAGAGAGGGAATCTGAGTACGTGAGTTCATGTGTGGGTTCTTTAAGGGGAACTGCTTGGGGCTCCAGAATATTCTTCCACCCACTCAAATCGAGATGGTTTTTGCAGCCAGAAGTTATGGGGACTTATCTTCCTGGCACTGGACCCCTAGGCTGGGGAGCCTGGTGTGGGGTGGGGACTCCTTGCTCCTGAGATACTTCCCCAAATTGTTATTCACCATTTATGGGTGTGGGACCAGTCTGGATGGATGTGGTTTCTTTAATTCTGTAGACTTTATTCACCTTGATTTCTGATGGTTCTGAGTGATAGGTGTTCGATATTTTAGTTGTAACTTTGATGTGGTTGTGTGAGGAGGCAAGCCATGTTTGCCAGTGCTGCCATTTTGATCAGAAGTTTAAATTTATACTTGTACTGTGTAAGCTAATGTCTTTGAAAAGTTGGTATTTGTCCCCAGCATGAAGTATAAAGAAATAAAATAAAGGGTTGTAGGATTGTCTTTCTGTTGCAAATATACAAGTGTTCGCACTTTGACATTTAATGCTTTAAGCTGTTTCCAATATTTAAAAGCTAATCAGCATTACATATACCTCAGACCATTCTTAAATTACTGAGAAAGAGTTGGGTTTAACAGTTTAATATTGATTGGCTAGACTAATGTTGGTTTTCCTTTATATAAAGATAATTTCAGAGATACAAAATAATTAGAAAGCTTAATGGGAAATTCTTTTTATATTTAGAAGAACAAAAAGATTTAAATAATTTGTACAAGGTGAGGATACTCACTTAAATCAAATGCTTACTATGTGTTAGTAATCAGGTACATGTGACTAAATAATAGCAGTGTGAAACATACCCTTCTAGAGATAGATTCAAGAGTACTGTGGGAACACAGAGAGTAGGAACTAACTTTTCCAAGCAGTAGAATTGGGTGGGGTGGATTTTATAGTCATGATAGAAGTTTACTAATGGTGTATCAGTAATATTTCTTAAGTGGAGAACTGAAATTTAGAAAGTGAAAAGATCCGCAAGGCAGAATGGAAAATATGGTACCTAGCATAGTATTTTTTGTACTTGAATGTTAATTGCTCAGCAAGTACTTTAAATATATTTAACTGAAGTTGGTTTTATATATAATTTGATAAAAATATCCCCTTTGATTGAAGAAAACTTAATGTTTGGTGTAATTTGTGTATAATTTCCCTTTGTATTTTTAACCTAGTTGGCAGCAAGTTAGAGCCAGTTTGTACCTGCTTGAAGCAATCTGCTTAAGAATATTGTAGCCATTGTTTTTTATTCTTATCTCTATTTTTAAAAAATTTAGTCTGGATTAAGTATTTTATAAGGTATAGAACTTTGGTGTTTATAGGGTAACATGTCTATTGTTTCTTTTGAGCTATTGAGACATATAAAACTACAGCAAAAAGGATATATAAATGCAATTGGAACATAGTAGGAAAAAGGAGAAATCTCTAAAAGATCTTTAGGTGAGAATTACATGGAGGAGTTGTCATTGAGTTAGGCCTTAAATATTAGGGTTTTGACTGAACAGTGGTAGGCAAGGTAATCGATGTCAGGAGCAAGCATATAAATAAAGAAATGCACAGAAAGTATTTGAACAGGATTAGTTTAGTTAGGACTAACTTCAAGTAGAAGAGCATTAGCTTGAGAATGTAGATATTGAGTCAGATTTATTGATGATAATATCTACTTTTTTTTTCAGTCTTTCTTTTGTATTGATACTTAGGAAACAATCTTGTCAAGATGGCAGGCAGTGCAGTAGAGAAGAGGGTGAGCTCTGTGCTATTATCTTCCCTGAGCTTGTATCCCAGTTGTGATCTTGGGCATATCATTAATTTCTCTGTAGCTGTTTCCAGATAGAAAATGGACATTATTAATAATAGTTATCTGGTAGCATTGTTACAAAGATTAAAGGAGTTAAATGCTGATGCAGCACTTAAAATGAATACATATAAAAAAGTACTAATTCTCACCTTTACATTGATTTTCTACATCATTTAGACACATTCAGACCTGTAGGAAATTGCAGATAGGTAGGAAATGTAGGTCTTACCATGTATGTATCTGCAGGAAAGGTAGTAGTATTTGAATTTCAGTTTTTAATAGCATCTAGGTTATTGTCAAATGAAAATTCAAACATCTCATTTAATAGATGTCAAAGTTATGTAGTAGCAGAGCTAGAATTGAGATGCCAAACAACAGATAAGCAATAAACAAAACATAACCAAATCTGCCTTAAGGAGCTTTCATTAAGTCAGGAAAAGATATGTATTAAACCTTTCTAGGCATAAGTGTTATCAAAAAGTACAGGATATTAAGGAGGAATATAATCTGGGGTACTCTCTAATTGGGATTGTTGGAGGAGGCTTCTCAAGATTTTAAAGCTGAGGTATGAGTGATAGTAGGCCTGGGCTAGATGAAATAAAAAATGTGTTAGGCAAAGGAAGTAGCATTTGAAAGGCCCTGAGAGAGGAAAAAGTTCCCTGAGCGTTCAGAAATCTAATGTGGGAAGAACAAGGGGGAAAATGGCAAAAGATGTGGTCACAGCTTAGTTCTATTTAAAATGGACTTCATTCTGCTCTGGCTGGTGGGCTTAGTTGGTGGGAGCGTTGTATCAGTATAGAAGGGTTGCGGGTTTGATTCCTGTTCAGGGTACATGCCTAGGTTGTGGGTTCAGTCCCAGGTCAGGCAGATATGGGAATCAACCAACTGATGTTTCTTTCTCTCCTTTACTTTACTCTCTCTCCAAAAAAGCAATGAAAAAAATGTCTACATATGAGGCTTAAAAATTATAATAAAAATAAAGTAAAATGGACTTAATTACATTAAATTAATCACACTTTTGTGTTATTTCTGGAATTACATTTTAAATCAGTATATTAAATCAACCAGTATAACTTTTACTATGCTCAGTTTTACTCTTGCTTTCCAAATTTGACACCAGGGGCCTGTTGGTAAGATACCATCTTATGCCTTTATTGGATGTATTTCTGATCAAGATTATGCTTTTTAAAAATGCTTACTTTCAGTGGAACAACTTAATGGGCTATGAGAGATTTACTCCATGGCAGAGTAATTATGGCTTATGTTCAAGACATTGAAAATCATCTTAAAATCTTGACAGCAAAGAATACTAGCTGTTTGTATTCGAATGCCAACCAAATTTACCTTTGTACTGTGGGACAGTAGATTTATTGACTTTCAGGTTTCTGTAACTTTGTCCTTCCTACATATGTTACTTTTCAAGTGCAGCAAAAGACTGTTAAAGAACCAAAGTGCTGGTTGACTAACTTCATGCTATGGTTTGTAGCACAGGTGGTATTATTTCTAATTCCATTAGTGATTATTTTTGTTATTATTATTTTTTCTTTCCATGTGATCAGTTTTTTCAGCCTCCAGCATATTTCTGTTTGGACACCACATTGATTGTTATTCCAACATTTGAGAAAATGGGTTCCTAAACTAGTTTCATTCTGAGTGTTTCATAGTGCTTCTTTTCTATCATTACATTTAATAATATGTAAGGTAATTAAGTGCTGTGTTTTAGATACTGATAGTTTACAGGTTATTGTGTCAGCAATGTTTTAAACATTTATTAGAAGTAACTTTCCTTTATTAGAGAAAACAATTTTCACTCAATTTAGATCTTTTGTGGTACTGCTTTTTACCTTTCTGTGTGAAAGGCAGAGTTGTGTGCTAGGGATTCATTGTAAAGAGAAGTATTTGGTTTTTATGCAGAGAACATCAGGTTTGTTACTGTTTAGAAGCAAATGTGTTCATTTTTTAACTTACAAAGCAATTGCTTCATTTTAACTTCCCCAAGAAACTGATGAACAATTGAGGGTTGTGGTTTTTTTTTTTTGTTTGTTTGTTTTTCCTCAAATGCTGCAACAATGTATAGGGGAACTCTATATACTATGTACAAATAGTACAAAATTATCTAGAAAGAAGTGGCATTTAAGCCATGGTTAGGAGAAAAGTGGATTTAGTGGAAGGTTACCACAATAGATTCCCCATCCCCACCCCCAATTTTAATAATTTTTGCTTTTGGCATGAGTTAGAGAAAGGCTTTTTTTCCTATTCAAGTATACTTACTTTTTTTCTTTTTTTAAATTCCTATTTGAAAAACAGTTTCCCTATGAGACAGATCTTTGACCCTTTTGTATTCTGCTCCTCATCCCCCTTTCTTGACTGAAAAATGCAGCTGCACACATTTTTTGTTTAGAGACAATGGATCACATGCTGTGTCACCTAAATCTATGACCAAGAGGCAATTTTATTCCTAAGAGACCATAATGCTTCAGTTGTCCTGGATACATGACATCATGTAGCATTATAATCAGACATACATCTTTTTGCAGTACATTTGGGATTTGAATCTACCCTGTAATCTCAGTATTAGATTTTATGGGATGGACAGTATTTATAATCAAGACTTGTAATCAAAACAAAGGATGTATTGTTAGTTCAATAGGAAAAGTTGTGAGTTCCTTCATTTTTTTGTGTTTATTTTTCCTTACAGATGGTTATCATAGTTAAGATATTTTAAGTGACTAGAATATCTTTAAAGTTATAGAGTTTCTTAGGTTTATTGTACAGTGCCTTGGAATTAGTGCCCAATAAATATTACACTTTAGTTTTGTGATCAATGTGACAATTTTTCTTTTTTATTAAATTTATTGGGGTGACGTTGGTTGATAAAATTATATCGGTTTTGGGTGTACAATTCTATAATACATTGTCTGTATATTATATTGTGTGCACAACCCCAAGTCAAGTCTCCTATCACCGTTTATCCTCCCATACCTTCTTCGGCCTTCTCCCACTCCCCCTTCCCTCTGGTCATCACCATATTGTTGCCTGTGTCTGAGTTTTTTATTTTTACTTTCGCTTAATCCCATCATCTTTTTCACCCAGTGTGATAAAATAGCAAGAAGAAAATGTTTTTTAATGGGTAACTCACAAGATTTAGAAAATTATTACTATCTGTAAACTAAATATTTTCAGTTGCTCTTATATCTTTTGATACCATTGAATAAATCTAGGAAATATAATGCAGTGGCTTCCAGTTGTGAGGAATAGTACGTTATTACAATTAATAAATGAAAATAGTTTGCTCCTAAGGAAATTAAAGGTGGCGAAAGGAAAGGGAAGTTGAATGGAAATTTCTTTTATTATATAGTATGCCTTAATCAGAAACAGTACTTAAATTACAGTAAGGAATTGAAGTAATTGCCACATTGTTTTAATAAAATGCACAAACATTTTGTAATTCTGTGGTATATCATAGCTCTGTCATAGATATTTTTCTATGAAAAACATTGTTTAGTGATCTGAATTAAGTGAATGACTACCTATTTCCCTTTGCTACGGTGTCTTAGCCCAGATCAAATGGTTTTTCATATTGATTAACTTAAAGCGATTGGATGGGAAAGCCCAAGTTCGAGATGGAAGGTTGCTCTTTTGACATTTATAAGTTTGTTTGATTTACCGATGACATTAAGTTCGTGGTGGAAAGTAAAATGGCAAATCAATATGAATAAAATTTCCAAATGTCTTAAGACCATGTAAAATGATAGAATTAGAAATTGGAAGTGCACTTAATTAAATATAACCCTCCCACCTCCAAAATCATGACCATTTGTCATATGTGTCAGGAATTCATGTGTTTAAAGTAAGTATAATAAGACTGATTTTAAGTAGGAAGCTGGAATAGTAGGGTGAAAAGAATGAGAAACAACTTCACCTGTAGAGTCAGATACTAACATATAGTTCCTTAATCATCCCTTGCATTAAGCATGGGACTGTCTACTAAAGGGCGTTGGTACAATTGCTCAAGTGTTGGTTTCAACTTTTCCCTAGTTCTAGTACAGTGTAACAGGTGGCATGGTGGTTCTATTTCACTCCAGTGTAGCAGAAGCATTTTTTTTTTAAAGATTTTATTTCATTATATTTAGAAAGAGGGGAAGGGAGAGAGGCAGTGAGGGAGAGAGACATCAATGTATGGTTGCGTTTCACCTGCCTCCAGCCACAGACCTGATTGGAGACCTGGTTTGCAACCTGGTAATGTGCCCTGGCTGGGAATTGAACCTGCGACCTTTGGGTTCACAGGCCGGCACCTTATCCACTACCAGCCAGGTAGTGGCTACCAGCCAGGGCGCAGAAGCATTTTTGAAACAGCAAAATTGATTTACTTATTACCCTTTCCAGGTAATGAGGGAAGAAATAGTCAGTGGTGCAAAAAATATATATAAATTGGAATAAATTTGCTTTGTATATCAAAAATTGACTATCATATTTTATTTTGATCTGAGTCCACTTACAGTGTTATTTTTTATTTTCTGATAAGAACTCCTAGATAATATAATGGGTTAAATGTAAATTTAACAGTTAAAAATTATCTTGCAAATAATGACAGATTTAGAGTTCTAACAATTATATGGGTAAGATAATTTAAAAATGTAACATGAGATTCAGTAACAATTTGAAAACACTTCTAAAAAGTTAAACATCAGTAATAGAACTGAATTAATTGAAATTATTTATTTGCTATGGCATTGTATTACTTAATAAAGTATATATTGAAAATCTTTGATATTCATGAGAATTGCTGGACTGAGAGCCTGAGTTTGGTCATTAAATTTTATATTCATGAACTCATGTTTTAAAAGTATTATAGATATATGTTGAAATTTACAATATAAGTAGTATCTTGAGGGTAGAGAAAAAATATTTTGAATATTTTAACTTGATAAGAATTTTGTAACGAGATAATAGATTCTGAATTAGTTGGATACAAATGAATGTAATTATATATGCAGGTATTTATATTTCTGTCCTATTTTGATTATAGCATTATATTTGCCATATATCTTTTTGTTATTTATAATATCATTACTGGTGAAACCTAAACCTTTTTTATTTCAGAAATAGTATAATTATTTTCATTATTTTTTAATAATTTGTGTGTCTGTGTATGTGCTATCAGCCAGAGTTGCTAATAAAAGAATTTAGAGGGGAGTGGGGAACTAGATAATAAAATACTGAAAAACGGACCCTGGCTGGTGGCTCAGTGGAATGGTGCCAGCCTGCGAACCCAAAGGTCACTGATTCAATTTCCAGTCAGGGCACATAACCAGGTTGCAAAGCCAGGTCTCCAGCCAGGTCCTTAGCTGGAGGCAGGTGAAAGGCAACCATATGTAGATGCTTCTCTCCCTCTCTTTCTCCCTCCCTTCCCCTACCTCTAAAAATAAAGAAATAAAATCTTTAAAAAAAAAATAGTTCTCCAAGTTTATGATTTAAGTTTTTTATTATTTAAACTAGAAAGATTTGAAGGGTTCTGTCATGTTGCATGATTGAGTAAAATACTGACATAACCTAACAAATAAAGTTCATGGACACAAATAGAATAAGGAAGTGAAAACTGCATCATAAAGAAAATGATGAAACTAATATTGCAGAACTCTCTGAGAAGGCCTAATTTCAGTTGGCTGCTTTGCCAGTGGGTGTCATTGGTCATGAGAGGGACCCATCCTTAACATTAGAATTTTTTTTAACTTTCAAACTTTGAAACAAAGTATCATTACTGATTTTGTATCATAATTCTTTTATTTGAAAGATATAATATTTATAAATTTACTTGAAGAAATCTAGTAATACCTTTTAAAAATTATAATAATTACTATCTCTAGCTAGTATTTATTATGCACTCTACCTCTGTTCTAAATGCTTTATGTTTATTCACATTTAAATTGTACTAACGATCTTATGAAAGTAGGTACTATTAGAATTCTAAATTGATATATCTTACAGCCTATTGAGTGGAAGAGCTGGGATTTGAACCTAGGCAGTATCTCTTCATAGGTCATGCTCCTAACCATTGGCTTCACTGCCTCCAGGTGTGATTATAATATCAAGAGTAATAATTTAGATTTTATTTTTATGGATTTTAGAGACAGGAAAGGGAGGGAGAAAGAGAGGGAAATATCAGTTGGTTGCCTCTCACACACCCCTAACTGGGGACCTGGCCATGACCTGGGAATTGAACTAGCATTCTTTCAGTCCACAGGCCAGCACTCAATCCTTTGAGCCATACCAGTTAGGGCTATAATATGAAATTCTTTACTTCAGATATACTGCCCCTCTCAAGTTTCTGTTTTTACAGGTGTCTTCTTGAAGCTTCTTAACAAAGGACCAGGAGAGGTTATTCTGAATAGTATGCTTCTCTTTTTCTCCTTTTTGTCTACATTTCTAGCTGAAAGGATGTTGTAATCGTAAACTAGTTTGGTTAATATCTTGCCTTTGGAATGTATTTTAAATTTCTATATACATTTAGGTACTTCTGGCACTTTAGAATTCATAGTATATTTTCTGCTTATCAGGAGCTTACTAATTCTGTGTCTTCCACTATTAAACCATAAATAGACAAAAAGAGACTCCTAAGTAGGTGGGAAGAAAAAAATTTAAAAGTTGATGCATTGAATTTACGTACCTTAGGATGAGCTTGTTACCCAATCTTTCTTACTGTCATCTTATATGAAATTCTAATGAAATTTATCTGGCTTCCCAGATAAATTTAATAAATGGTTGTATAATTCCATCTCAATGATTTAGAAATCAAAAGTGCTTTGAAAACCAAAAGTTTTATTTATTGGCAAAACATGATCTAAATCGATATAACATTGTTGATTTTTATTTAGCTCTCTTTTAGTGTGAATATACATTTTATTGCAGAACTATTAATGTATTTATTATGGGATACTACTTTAGATTTTAGGGATACACCATATAACTGTGTTTTGCATTGTAGACCTTTTCTATTTAAAAAAAAAGTTTTTTTAAAGATTTTATTTATTATTTCCAGAAGGAGAGGAAGGGAAAGAGGCAGAGAGGGAGAGAAACAGAGAAACATCAATGTATGGTTGCCTTTCACCTGCCTCCAGCCATGGACCTGGCTGGAGGCCTGTCTTGCAACCTGGTTATGTGTCCTAGCTGGGGAATCGAACCCGCAACCTTTGGGTTCGTAGGCTGGCACTTCCCTTTCTAAAGCCCAAACACTCTAAATTCTGAAATGTAAAAGATTTTAGATTAGGAATCTTAACAACTGTATACTCTGGTACAATGGCTACAGTACAAATGAAGACTAGGATATAGAGCTAAGTCATCCAGTAACTGAAGCATAGCAATGCGAGGCCTTTTACTGTAGAGCAGTTATTTTTCAACTTGAATAATATATGGACCACATATGTAGAAGGAATTATAGATTCCATTTTGAGAATCACTGAGTTTAGTTCCTTAAGTAGTTCATTATTTTAAAAAATTTACTTTTCGCCCTCACCCCAAGGGCATGTTCAGAGGGGGAGGGAAGGAGAGAATGAGGGAGAGGAATGTCCTTGTGAGAGTTGCCTCTCTCACATGCCCTGACCAGGACCAAACCGGCAAACATAGGCCGGATAATACAATGGTTAGAGCTCTGTCTCTATATGCCAAGGTTGCAGATTCCATCTCCTGTCAGGGCCCATGTAAGAATCAACCAATGGATGCATAAGTAAGTGTGAGGGCCCATGTAAGAATTAACCAATGGATGCATAAGTAAGTGGAATAGCAAATCAGTCTCTCCCTCTCCCCCCCTCTCTCCATACCTCCCTCCCTCCCTTCCCTATTCCCCTCTCTTTAAAATCAGTAAATAAAAATTTTCTTAAAATGGTGAAATACATTTTATACTGTTACTAAAATGAAAACAAAAATTGAATATTTACTAAACTTGTTGTCCCTGGAATATGTTCTTGGGACATCCTGATTTGGGAAATACTGATAGACTGGCCACTGGCCCTGTATACTTTAGCAGCCCTTATAAGTATTATTTTTTATTAAGTCTTTGTTTATAATGATGGATCTAAATCATAATTAAGGGTTTAAAATACCTTTACTGCATTTACAGGGCATAGTTTTTTTTTGTTTGTTTGTTTTTTTTTTGTTTTTTTTTTAAATCCATGTGTGATTGTGTTTCTCTCATTCCCAACTGAAGACCTGGCCTGCAACTCAGGCATGTGCCCTGACTGGGAATCAAACCTGCAACCTTTAGTTCTCAGGCCAGTGCTCAATCCACTGAGCCACACCAGCCAGGGCAACAGGGCATAGTTTTTTAAAAGTATGAAAACACCCTCTTTTAAAAAAATCTACACCAAGTTTTTGATAATTATCTTCAACATCCAAGGAAATCCAATACCTAATTCCAGTTGGAAATCACTGTCACTGATAGAAGTACTGTAAATCAAATTCCTCAGGTATGCTGAGGCAGAAGGAGCTTAAGGACCAGTGCTCTAACATACAGGATAAAGCATGTTAGTGATACTGCCATCAGAAAGGAATGTAAATAGCTATTTTCATCAGCATGGAGAATTCAGTACCTGGACCAGCTTTTCTGCTGAAAACAACCTAAAGTGCCGGATAAAAATGCGTCATTATTGATCACCATAACCACAGCCTGAAAATCTTCCCAAAAAATGCGTCAATGCTCTGGCACAAAAGTAGAGAATTAGTGGCCCAAACGCTAATCAGAAACCTAGTAAGGTAAGCCGAGTGCTGAAGCTGGCTATTTCCTTGAGGGTATTTACTAAATTAAGCAAACTGTGTTTTCCTCACCTTGTAGGGCTTGGATCAGAAAGCATAGCCCTGACTCAGCCAAAGTAGAACATCAGGCAGGAAAGTCTTCCTCCATTAACTTGGGAGTTCTGTGGGGTTATTTACTCTAGGTGTAAGGGTGATCTAGAAATGCTTTCCATTAGGGTCCCCAAGTATAACAAAGATTATCTTTCTAGATTATTTCTGCCAACAGGAAAAATAAAATCTCTGCTGAAAATTTATTACCACAAACCAAGCCCTCTCACTGGTTTGCAGCCTGAATTCACACTAAACCTTAAGCTAAGAATTTAAAAGGCTCTTGGGTTGTTACTCTCAGGTGCCTGACAGAAGCAACACAAATCATTATGATTGAATATTTCCCATTGGTAAAGCCTAATGAAAATTATTAGCTTATAATAAAAATTTGTGAACATGTAGGGAAAACAGGGCACAATATAAGGGAATCAAGAATCAGACTTGCGAATAGTTCATGCCTTGGAATTATCAGATGTAAAATATAAAATAATATGTTCAGTGACAAGTAAAAATGAGAAGAGCAGACAGCTTGCAAAAAAGAAATCAGAAGTTCTAGAAATGAAAATATGTAGTAATTAAAATTTAAGGAGTAGATAAAAACAAATAGCCCCCACTGAAAAGAAAATTGATATAATGAAAGATAAATCTGGAGAAATCCAGGATGCAACACAGATAACAAAATGGAAAATAAAAGGTTAATAAAAGGCAAGTTTTTAGAGAAAACATTGAGCTCCATCAAAGGACTAAGATTTTAATAACAGTAATGGTAGTAAAAGACTATGAAATAATATAGTCAGTAAAAATAAATCTTAACAACTATGACTCATTGTAGTTCAAGCTAGAGTTCTGTAGCTTGCAAAAATGTCATCTAAGACCGGGCTGATAAACATGCTCAAAGAAATAAAATCTGGAAGTTCATCAGCAGACCACTTTTCAAGTGGAAGGAAAATAGTCGCAGAAAGTCTGAAATTCAAGGAATGATAGAGTGGTAAGTGATTTTAACTACTATCTTATATTTAGGAGGTCCCTTAGTTATTTTGGGTAACACCTCCAATACTGTATAATGCAGCATTTTATTTTTTTAGGTCATTCTGTGCCTTAGTTTTACTTCTCTTAGTCTCTGTCATGTATTTCCTCTCATACCAGTGTTAATACCAAATTACTAAGCAAAAATGCCCTCCTCTAATCTTTTGGGAAATGGTCTAAGGATTCCAATATGGAATTCTATTTTTCTTGTTCTAGAGTAGAATATTACTGTAATATTGAACACAATAGGCAGACACCTTTGAGAGGTGCATGAGCTGCACAAAGGGGGGGAAAAAAGGATGGTATATTTTCATCTTGAGCCATCTTCTGAAGATATTGTCATTGCCCTTCTACGGTGAATCTCTAAACAGGAGTTCAGAGAGATTGTACTGGGTTTATTAAAACTCTTCCCTTTAAAAATTCTCTTGTGAGAAGAAAGTGTTCTTTCTGAAATATAGAAGATTTGGAGTCTGAACACAAATTGTGTATTTTGCTAAAATGGTCTTGTATATTTACTTACTTGTTTTTTAGTAGTATTATCTTAGTTTTAGAAATTGGTTTATTAGTGGATGTATTTATTACTTGGATTGTGACAGTTATAGACCTAAGAAATTAGAGTACATTTTCCATGCCCCACATTTCATATTCTCTTGGCATTAAATGGTTATTTTGAGTGACATTTATTACTGCAACAATTACATCTGGTTTGCTGAAGTATTCTTAAAAGATTAAGCAATAGAAATGTTACATATCTAGCGAACTTTCATATACATTATTAATGATCTGCTTCTGAGTGGTTGCAGGTTTTTTAAGAAGTAGTTCATCAAACTAGAATTTTCTAAATAAGTAAAAGTTTTCTTGATTTTTGTGTGAAATATACATACTTCTGTGTTGCGATATTATGTTATATATTTCTAAAAATACTAAAATTGTGCAGTTAATGGAGCAACTCATCCAAAACATTGAAACTTGATAACCAGAACATTAACAAATAAATCTTGCTAAGAATACTAGAATATTTAAAAATACATAGTATTAAATTTATTTATTTTTAATTTTATTTATTATATTTTGAGGGAAGGCAGGGAGGGAGGAAAAAAGGGAGAGAAGCATCAATGTAGGGTTGCCTTTCAGCTGCCTCCAGCTAGGGCACCTGGCTGAAGACCTGGCTTGCAATCTGTTTATTTGTGTGCCCTGACTGGGAATCAAACCAGCAACCCTTGGGTTCCCAAGCCTGTGCCAATCCACTGAGCCACACCAGCCAGGGACAAATATTTTACAAATTAAAAAAATACTAGAGTCAATTTAGGATTTCAACACAAAAGTGAAACTAGCTTGTTGGAAATGTGTGCAAGGAAGGATGGAAAATACAGGGTTATGGAACCCAGAGTAAAATGCATACAATTTTGAGAGTAAAACTCATTTAAATACATCTGGCTAAGCTGTGGGAAAGAAGAACATGGGTTGAATGAGAATTGTGTACAGTACTAGAAGCAGCTTGCTGCTTTGCACTGTGTTAGCCTATTTTTGGTTCAGTTGTTATTTAGTAGTGCAAAAACATAGACTGGGAAAAATCATATACATACCAATGTGATTTTCATATTGTAGTAAAGTCATTCCACTGTTTACCCATGAGCTAATTGGTGTACAGGATAGCTTATTGATACATTAGTTTGTACTAAGAATGAGAGGTGGCTTCTGTTCTTGACTTGAGGTCTTTGATAAGTCCATAACTTTTTCATGATTTGATTTTTTGGGAAATGGAAGTACAAGGATGGATCCCCCCCCCCCCCAAAAAAAAAAAAAAAAAAAAAAAAAAAACCAAGCAAAAACTAAACAGGATTATCTTCTGGAGGGTGGCCCCTTGTAGTACAGGCTTCCCCGACTAGGTGAGTGTTCTAGGGACACATCTGTATCTGTGTACCAGCTGGTGTTGTGAGAGGTTGCCTTGGTTTCAGTGATTTTTTTTTTTTTTTAGACTCAGTGCATTTGCCCATTTCATGATAGGTGATTTATGCTTGCACTTGCCCACACCATGCTGAATGTTCAGCAGTTTTGGGCCAAAAATGGCATGATGCACTTGCCCCACGTTCCCTATTCACCCAATCTCATCCCGACAACTTTTTGTTGTTTACCCCAAAGAAAAATGTCCTCAAAAGAAAACATATTGCTGAGTAGGAAGAAGTGAAACAAACAAACAAAAAAACCAGCAAAAGCACTCACCATAAGGAATCAAACCTGAGGGGTTCAAAAACTGTTTGAACCCTGGTTGGTGGCATAGTAGATAAGGCATAGGTTGCTGATTCGACTCCCAGCCAGGGCAACATAACCAGGTTGCAAGCCAGGTCCCTAGCTAGAGGCAGGTGAAAGGCAACCATACATTGATGTCTCTCTCCCTTTCTGCCTCTCTCTTTTCCCCTCTGTCTGAAAAATAAAAAAAAATAAAAATAAAAATCTAAACTGTTTGAGCAATGGGAAAAACATCTTTATAGATACACTACATCAAATGGAGAGTATTTTGAAGTTTACTGAAGTTTAAACATGTAAGAATAAATACAAAAATGAATTTTGTACTGGGGGTTTTTTGGGTTTTTTTTTTGGTCTCTCCTCATACTATAACTAAAAATCTAGCACAGCCTTTTCCTGCTTGAGTTTCTTTTAATTTTAAATTATAAAAATAATAAACACACTAAAGAAACACTGGAAAATAGAAGAACAAAGTAAAAATGACCACGTTAACTAGTACAAACCACTGTTTATTGCTTTTTATGGATTTAAAAAATATATTATTTATTTATTCCTAGAGAGAGGGTAAAGGAGGGAGAAAGAAAGGGAGAGAGACATTGATGTGTGGTTGTCTCTCACATGCCCTGGACTGGAGACCTGGCTCACAACCCAGGTATGTGCCCTGACTGGGGATCGAACCCACAGCCCTTTGGTTCACAGGCTGGCCCTGAGTCCACTGAGCCACACCAGCCAGGGTGAATTTTCTACTTTTACCAGTTTTTCATAAAGCTTTTTTGTTTACCTCATAGTCTTTAAGACTACTAAATATTATATTGAATTGATATACTTTAGTTTACTTAGCTTTTCTTCTGTAATAATATAGGTAAGGTGTGTATAGTTTTCTATTATCTTTTGTAATTCTTGGATGGACATCTGTGTGTGTGTGTGTGTGTGTGTATACTGTATAAAAGAGAGGAAGCCCTAGCCAGGTGGCTTAGTTGGCTGGAGCATCTTAATATACACCAAAAAGATTATGGGTTGGATCCCAGATTGGGGCATGTTCAGAAGGCAACCGATTGATGTTTCTCTCTCACATGGGTGTCTACCCCTACCCCTACAATTGATGAGCATCTCAGGTGAGATTTTTTAAATAAATAAAGAAGAGAAGAGAGAATGTTTTCCCTACATAGGATTATTTTACTCAGGTGACTCATAAGTGGAATTATTGGGTAAAGAAACATGACATTTTTAACGATTCTGGGTGTGTATAGCCAGATAACCTATCTAAAATGGTCTGAGGTCCTTGCCCCAAATTGTTATCTTACATATAGATATATATATATATATATTTAAACCATTGCTTATTTGTACAAAAATAGATACTGTTAATTTTATTACTAGTCCTTGTGCTTGCTACAAGGCTAGGTACTATGGTACATTATTAATTTAATAATAACATTTTTGTTTGCTTTGCATTTCTTTGATCATTAGTGAAATTGAATATTTCCTGGTATATTTGTTCTCTGTTTTTATAGTTATTTGTGAGAAAGGTCATTTGCCTAGTTATTGTGGTGGACTTAGTGTTCTGATATTCTAAATGGATGGTATTCTAAAATGATAGTTTAGAAACATTTCTTCTTTCCTTGAAAATACAATGGCAGTTCAAACCTTATAAGCATGTTAGCTTTTCAGTATCGGTGCTTGATTGTTAAACTTTGCTTGGCTCTATACTTTGTGTAATCTTTGACATGTTTGGTGACATAATATTGATCTATATCTTAAAATAGTAAGATTTCATTCTAAACTTATAATTCAGAGGAATAACATTTGTAACCAACCATATGATTAGTTTCTGTCCCCTTATATTCTCATGTCTGTCAACAGTATTATTTCTTTTAGGTAGAGTTGCTAAAATATAAATTTTCTAAGAGATTGAGAGTGTACTTTAATGGACAAACTTGACTATTAGACTCAGCCTGGTTTATAATTTTGGCTATAATTTTTATTAGCTTTAGAACCTTAGGCAGATGGCCTACTTCACTTCCATTTCCTTACTTATAAACTGAATTTAAATTTTCTGGTTATTACCAGTGAGGATACTTCCTAGCATCCTGTGTTTCTAAAATAAATAAATCTTAAAGGTAGGTAGTCCAGCATTTGGTACAGAGTAAACATGTATGTTGATTATTAGTTAATTACAGTTTGAAATAACTATGATTTGATTGCTTATACCCAACATTTTGTTAAGATTCATTAGGAATACAAAAGTAAAAGATTCTTTCCCTTTGTGGAATTTACAGTCAAAAAGAAAGGATGGTACATAGAGATAAGTAGTAAGGAAAAGTAAGTAGAGACAATGCATTTCACATCCTGTAGCATAGCATCTATAATATATGACTATTTGGTGGTCCCTAATTCCTACATGTAATTGAACATAAATGGAAATATAGGTGAAAAGACAAAAGTGAACCATTAGAAATTAGCTTTTTCTTTGTAAGTGCTAAGAATTTTTTTTTTTTTTTTTTTTTAAGGAAACAAGACTTTTCTTCAGTTCTTTTCCATCACATTTTTAAAGTTTTCTGTGAATAGGCTTCAGTTATAAATGAACAGTTTGGTCAGTTACATAGGACAGAATGTCATCTCTGAAATGTATGTGTGCACATATGAGCACATGTATGTGTGGTTTCATTATTGATCAAATTAGACAAAATTTGTTATATCTTTTACTTTTTATAGTGTCTTAGTGTAAGGAAGTATAGATATAGGTGTATGTGAGAGAGATAGGAGCTGGATATGGAGAGAACAATGATAAAATTTAAAATAAGTGATTGGGTAATTTGTAATCCTGTTACCAGGATAATGTAATTGTTGAGTTTTGGTTCTAAAGTTGGTCTGCCTATTTTAAAATTCTGGCGTTTCCAGTTATTAGCCAGACAATGTCAAACAGAATGTTTAACATCTGCGAATCATTTTCTTCATCAATAATAATTGGGTTAATAATAGTGCCTATTTTATAGGGCTTAACTGGTGGTTAATTGAGATAATGTTTAGCACAATGGCTGGCCCCCAAATTATTATCAATAATTAATGCTCTTGATAATTGAGCGCTCTGAGACCACATTAGCTAGTAGCTACCAGAATCCAAATGACTGCTGTACATCTAAAATTGACTGATTTTCATAAATCTTGGAATAACCCGTCAGCTGTTTCTAAGTAAACCAAAATAATGAAAAACATAGATTTTTTACTGATTTCAGAAATGAGGTACCTTTATGAAATAGTAAATGAATTAAATAGCACATTAGTTCTCACTTTCCATCTTGATCAGTTATTCTCCCATGTTAAATGTTTTTTTATTGAAATGTGTTTAAAAAGCAAAAGAAAAGTCATTCGAGAAAATAGAAATAAAAACATGGTTTAGAAATAGTTTTTTTTCTTCTGAAAATACAATTAATACATCAGACTTTATTAAGAGAATGTCAGCCTTTAAGGCTTAGTACTTGAGGTTATATCCAATGCAAATGTAAAAATACTGGAATTTACAAAAGCAATAACTTATAATAAATGTAATAATTATTGTTTAAGCAATATTTTAAACTAATTTTCTGTTGAGCAATATGTATGATTATGGTAAAAACAAAGATCATTAAAATGCATAGATCAAAAAAAGGTCTTATAATTCAAAGAAATGGTCTGTTTCTTTTTAATAATAACCATTTTTTTTATTAAGCAGTTACTGTTGGTTAGGGACTTTAATAAATACTTAAAATATATTCTTTAATTTTGTGTATATCACCCAAACATGTGGTACTATAATGCTGCATTTTATTCATAGCTATTTCAAATAATAGGAAATAAGTTCTTTTACTCATATTGTAACCTTTAATGTCTTCATTATATAAATACTGTGCTTAAATATTATATAGGTTAATTGCAAAATTTCTTCAATTTGGGGATATTTAAATATGTATTTTATTTTTCCATGAACCAAATAATCTTTTTTTCCCCTGCAAACAAGCAGAACAAGCCAAATAATCTTAAGTATTACATTGACTGATAATTGTTTCCTTTGTTGCAGAACTATAAGAGTAAATGGGTCCAGTAATTGGAATGACTCCAGAAAAGAGAGCTGAAACTCCAGGAGTTGAAAAGGTTGCAGGATTAAGCCAGATTTACAAAATGGGAAGCTTGCCTGAAGCTGTTGATGCTGCCAGGCCAAAGGCCACTGTAGTGGACAATGAATCAGCAGATGATGAACTCACAAACTTGAACTGGCTTCATGAAAGCACTAATCTCCTTACAAACTTCAGCTTTGGAAGTGAGGGTCTTCCAATTGTTAGTCCCTTGTATGACATAGAGGGAGATGATGTGCCATCGTTAGGACCATCTTGCTACCAGAACCCAGAAAAAAAATCAGCAACTTCAAAGCCCCCATACTCATTTAGTCTTCTCATTTATATGGCTATAGAACACTCTCCAAATAAATGTTTGCCTGTCAAAGAAATTTACAGCTGGATTCTGGACCGCTTCCCATATTTTGCTACTGCACCAACAGGCTGGAAGAATTCTGTACGACATAATCTGTCTCTGAATAAATGTTTTCAGAAAGTGGAAAGAAGCCATGGCAAGGTCAGTGTTATGAACATTACTATATTTGGGGAGGTAAGGGAGAATTAACATGGAGACCTTAAAATATAGAGAAATCAAAGGAAGATAAAAATAGCCAAGGCAGATTACTTCAGCTTGATCTTAATTATATTCATTATTTGTTTTCAATCTAATATAGGTACATAAATTAGTTTTTAAATATTCTAGTTTTATTTTTTTTCTGTGGTGTTTCTATCACTGTGT
Source organism: Noctilio leporinus (assembly GCA_004026585.1). Lineage (NCBI taxonomy): Eukaryota > Metazoa > Chordata > Mammalia > Chiroptera > Noctilionidae > Noctilio > Noctilio leporinus. The sequence continues at coordinate 87,330 of PVIW01002455.1, forward strand.
CAGTATATTATTATTACTTATTCAGTCTGACAGACCTTTGCCATGTAATTGAAATGTAGACCGTTTACTAATGTAATTGATATGATTAGATTTAAATTATTACCATGCTTTCCTGCCCTCTTTTGGATTGAGCCTTTTTATGATTCTGTTTTATCTCTACTATTGGATCATTAGCTATAACTTAGTTTTTTTACTTGTTACTGGACAATTTTCAATATATCTCTTTACTACAGCCTACCTTCAAATAATGTTTTACCATTTCATTTGTTATCTGGACTTATACAGAAAAAGTTGACTAATTCTAATGTCCTATTTGGATCAATTTTTTTTTTCCTAGAAAGTTTATTTAACATTTTTTTATAATTCAGTTCTGCTAGCAATGAAATATTTTCAACCATTTTGTGAAAGAGGGGTATAGAATTCTAGGTTGGCAATTTTTTTTTAAGTATAATAGTGCCTTCCCCTTATTTGCTGGGGTATATTTCAAGATCTCCAGGGGATACAAATTTTTTTAAAAATATTTTATTTATTCAATTTTAGGGAGAGGGGAAAGGAGGGAGAAAGAGAGGGAGAGAAACATCAATGTGTGCTTGATGTCCCCAACTGGGGACCTGGCCTGCAACTCAGGCATGTGCCCTGATAGGGAATTGAACCGGTGACCCTTTGGTTCTCAGACCAGTGCTCAGTCCACTGAGCTATACCAGCCAGGGCAGGGGATACAGATTTTATCGAACCCTATGTATATGAATACATCATGTTTTCCCTGTATGTACATACTTATGATAAAGTTTAATTTGTGAATTAGGCACAGTTATAGATTAACAATAATTGATAATAAAAGAGAACAACTGTAACAATATATTGTAATAAAAGTTAAGTAAGGCCTCTCTTTTTTCTCTCCCAAAACATCTTGTACTATAATTACCTTTATTCTTATGATGGTGTGAGATGAGTGCTGTAGATGTTGTGATTTAGTGTTAAGCTGCTATTTACCTCTCTGACCGTACATCAGAGGAGGATAATCTGCTTTAGGTGATCCTGGATCATTGAGTTATGACAGTATTGATGGTTGGATGTGAATATCAGACACTGTCAATGGTTGGAAAATTTTAATCTTTTCAGACCACATTTGACTATGAGTAACTGAAGCTGTGGAACGCTAAACCACAGATAAAGGGGAACAACTATATTTCAAAGATGCTACTCTTTTGTCTATTGGCTTGCATAGTTTCTAATGAGAAGTCTGCTGTCATTCATATCTTTGTTCCTCTATTAGGTTTTTTTTTATTTAACTTTATTGTTGTATCACATCCATCCCCTTTTTCCTCCCCTCTGTCCCCTTCCCCACCCATCCACTACCCACCAAAGTTAATCTCACTTGTTAATGTTCATGGTTCTTCCATGCTAGTTCCTTGACTAAACTGCTCCCCTTCTTTGCCTCCTTCTCCCCCATCTCTCCTCCCCCTTCCTCTGTTATGTTTTTTTTTCTAACTGTCCTCAAGATTTTTTCCTTTATCACTACTTTTCAGTAGTTTTGACTATGATGGGTCTGTGTCATACATTGATTTTTGAAAGGTTCTTGGATCTGTGGTTGTTCGTTCATTAAGTTTCAAAAACATTTTGCTTTTTATCTCTCCAAATATTTTTTGTGGCTCACTTTCTACTTTGGGAACTCCAAGTGAAAATATGTTAAACCATTTGCTATTACCTCACTTTTTAGTTACTCTTGCCCTTTTCCTATTTTTTGGTCCCTTGTTTCAGTTTGGATCATTTCTATTGATCTTTACATAGGTTCACTCTTTCCTCTATTGCATTCATGCTGATAGTAGCCTGATACGAGATTCTTCATACTTTTTACTTCTAGCATTTGTATTTGCCTTTAAAAAAAATACTCCTGATTTCAGACTTCCAGCCAAGGTGGAGGCATAGGTAGACATGTTGTGTCTCCCTTCACAATTAAGAAGGTAGGTATACATCTACTCAAAACTATAAAAACAAAACAAAAGACCCATAAACTCTATAACTGAAAGGAGGTCCAACAAAGAAGTAAAGAAGAGATATTTATCCAGACAGATAGAAAGGGCAGAGCTAGGGCACAAAGGTTGGGGGTGTGGTGGCATCAGCAGGGGCACCTTTGGCAGCAATGGCACCTGTGGCAGTGGTGGCAGCAGCAGGGGCACTTTTGGCAGCAGCACTGGTGGAGGCAGTAGCAATGGACTATGAAAACCAGTGGGGGTTGGGGGAGCAGAAGAAACTGTCTCTTAGCTGAGTCCATTTGATTAGTGGAAAAGGGGCTAGTGCTAAGCAAGTGGCATTATTCCCTCTTGGACTCCTCCCCCACATACAATACCACAATATGGTGAAACAGGTTGCCTGCACTGATGAATACCTAAGGGTCCACCCCTTACAACATTATAGGTGCAACACCTCTACCTAAGACACAGAGCCAAACACAGGAGTCTTTCAAGTTGAGGAGATTGAGAAGTATGGCCCCAAAAGAGGGAACAGATCAGATCAAGGTTCCAGTGGGAGAATTAAGTGATGAAGAGATAGCCAACCTAACAGGCAGAATTCAAAGACAAAGATGCTCACAGACTTGACAGATATGCTTGAGTATAGCAAATGCAGAAGGGAAGAAGTGAAGGCTCTGCTAAGTGAAATGAATGAAAATTACACAAAACCAGTGGTGAAGGGAAGGAAGCCAGGGTGCAAATCAATGAATTGGAACATAAAGAAGAATTAAACAATCAACAAGTACAGAATGAAGAAACAAGAATGGGGGTAGGGGGAGTACAATGAGGAGAGACTTAGGAACCTCAGGGACAACTTTAAACATGCCAACATTTGAATCATAGGGGTACCAGAAGGAGAAGAGGAAGAACATGATATTGAAAATTTGTGTGAAAAAGTAATGAAGGAAAACTTCCCAAATTTGGTGACGGAAATAGACATACAAGTCCAGGAAGGACAGAGAGCCCCAAACAAGCTGGACCCAAGGAGGACCACACCAAGAAACTTCATAATTAAAATGCCACAGGTTAAAGATAAAGAGAGAATCTTAAAAGCAGCAAGAGAAAAGAGAGTTACCAACAAAGGGATTCCTGTAAGCCTATCAGCTGATTTTTTAAAAGAAACTTTACAGGCAAGAAGGGCCCTGGTAAAAAAAGTATTGATGGAAAGCAAAGGCTTACAACCAAGAATATTCTATCCAGCTAAGCTATCATTTAGAATGGAAGCGCAAATAAAGTGCTTCCCAGACAAAGTAAAGTTAAAGGAGTTCATCATCACCAAACCATTTATTATATGAAATGTTAAAGGGACTTAAGAAAAAGAGGATCAAAACTACAAACATTAAAATGACAACAAACTCATAACTATCAACAACAGAATCTTAAAAAATAAAAACAAACGAAGCAAACAACTTGGATAGGAACAAAATTACAGGTATGAAGATCATTTGTAGGGTTATCATCTGGGAAGGGGAAGTGGAATAAATGGAGCAGGGATTAATAAGCATAATTGGTAGTCACAAAATAGGGGGATATTAAGAAAGGGGGAAGCCAGAGAACATGCAAGTACAACCTGTGAACATGAACTAAGCAGGGATGGGATTGCTGGAGGGTAGTGGGTACCTAGACAGAGAGGAGAGCAAAGGGAATAGAAATTGGGACAACTGTAACAGCATAATAAAATATACAAAAATAAAAAATACTGTCCATCTCTGTTAAAATTTCCTACCAGATCCATAGTAATCTTAGTTGTGGTATCTGTCTGATCATTTCAGGATCTGGTCCATCTCAGGATCTGATTTTGTTGACTATTTTATTTCCTGTTTTTGTGTGTGTTTCATAATTTTGGTTTGAATGTCAGTGTAAAAATATGGTAGAGACTAAAGTAAATAATATTTCTACCCAGAGATAGATAAGCTTCTACTTCTGTGAGGTTGATAGTGTGAACAGGTATTGGTCAATCTAGTCAATAATTGAACTAGGATTGAGTTTTATGGTTGTCACAGTCATCTTCAACATACCACAGGCTTCAAATTCCTACAGAGATGGGACTGCCAATACTTAGGGCTTAATGTGAGAACTGGTGTATCAGATGATTTATCTCAACATTTCTACTTTACCTTCATCTTCATCTTTCAGCTGTACCATATTTTGTGGTAGGAGGGAAGTTTGGCTATTTCTCTTCATGTTCTTGCCATTCCCATAGCAATAGATTGTTATTGCTTATTACTTGATGCAAGGCTTTTGTGTAGGGTGGGTTTCTTAGTTCTTCTCTTCTACTTTTAATCTTAAGCAGACCCTAAATGTCTGTGTCTCCAAAGAGGTTCTTTTCATGCCTTGCCCAGGAGCAGAAGGTCTCTCCATCTACTCAGCGTGGAGTCTAGAGCTGCATTCATCAGTAGTCAGCTATCTATATGTGGCTAGTGGTTGGCATATTGGACAGTACAGGTATAGGATGTTTCTGTCATTGTATAAAGTCCTGCTGGAGAGCACTATTCTGGAGCTCAGGCCTATTTCCTGCTTATTCCCATTGTGGTAGGTAAACTGGCAGATGTCTTAGGTACAGGTGACCATTTCCTTTCTCAGTAGATTTGTGCTTTGTGTCATTGGGATCTGGGCATGAGCTGATTTTCTGCCTTTTTCTAATGGCACATGGCATACTACCTAGTGTCAGTAGAGTATGAGGATAGCTTGGTTTTGTACTTCTCCCCCAGTCATCATTTGCATGGGACTGAGGTGGAAAGAGTAGTAGGTATTTTGCCTCTAAGTAGCAGATAGTTTTTGCTTCATATTTGGGCTTTGTCCCAGGTGTAGGAAGGTCGTGTGCCTGTCCTGCAGTGACAGCTGGTCTTACCTCATGCTCATTAGAGCCTGTTGCATGGATGAGTTTTACCCTGGTAGATTGCATACATCTATCTTCATTTCCAAGAGTGTCTCTTTTAGATCTCCTGCCCTGCCTACTGTCTTCCTCTAGAGCACAGGGTGGAGGCCCATGGAAAATGATGGCTAGTGGATGCAGACTTCCCTTCTATCTGGAACTGCCAGGGATGCTAACTTACTGTGCTAGCTCACACTTGGCCTTTAAGAATTTGTTAAATTTTGAGTAGTTTTTTTTTTTTTTCCTTACCTTCTTTTATGACTGCCACTTCATCCATGCTCTGCCAGAGGTAAAATAGTCCACATGTTTCATCTCTCCTCACAGGGCCCTGTCCCAGTTTAGACCTTAGTTATTTCAGTTTTAGCTGTAATACAGGGACTGAAAAATGATTTTGTAGATTTTTTTTTTTCTTGTTAGTCTGGGAGTGATGTTCTCTTACAGCTTACTTTAAGTGGTAGCAGAAGTTTATTCGGAACATGTAATCCAATAAGGAAAAGAAAACTTAATAGAAAAATGGGCAAGAATATGAACAAGCATTTCACAGAAGAGGAAATACAGATGGCTTATAAACATATGCAAAGATGTTCATCCTTACTAATAATTAGGCACATACAAATTCAAAGAACAAAGGGCCACTTTTTACCTATTAGAATGTGAAAATGAGCCCTGGCTGGTGGCTCAGTGGATAGGCACCAGCCTGCAAACCCAAAGGTCACTGGGTCGATTCCCAGCCAGGGCACATAACCAGGTTGCAAGCCAGGTTTGCAGCCAGGTCTGTAGCTGGAGGCAGGTGAAAGACAGTCAACCATACACTGATAACTTCTCTCCCTTTCTTTTTCCCTCCCTCCCTGCCCTTCTCTCTGAAAATAATAAATAAATTCTTTAAAAAAATAAATAAAATGGGTGAGTGGGGAGGAGGATAGAGGGGAGCAAAAAGGGGATGGATATAATACAACAACCATAAATTTTTTTTAAATTGTAATAAATAAAAGTTTAAATGTTTGATAGTATCAAATTAAATGAGGATGACATTGGGAAATAAATCAACATTAGTAGTTTCACACCATTGATTACAAAGAAGTGTAAATTAATATGACCATACTTGAGGCAACTTTGCAGAAATTAAAAATGTGCATATCCTTTGTTCTAGTGAATCAGATTCTGATTTCTCCCCTAGAGTAACATTCATACTTACATAGAAGGTGGTATATACAAGAATATTCACTGTGGTATTATTTGTAATAGAAGTTGCAGCAGAATAACATGTCCAGTGTGGTATGATTTGTGGTGGTGATCAAAAGGAATTTGCTTTTTGTCCGTAATTTCAAAATGTGTGCATTATTTATATCATTAACCTGAGTGTTTTTGAATGCTCAGAGAAAGATATTAAGGAAGTGAGAGTTAACATATGGGAGAGTGTAAAGTTCAGAGTATAGGGAGAGTGTAATAAAGAAAAAGAAATCATGTTATAAGATAATAAAGAATACGAGGATAAATATAGAAATTGTTATATATTGGGGCAAAAATTAACAAGCTATTACCACAAGGCAGGGTGGGTGGAAAGGAGATCATAGGTAATGGTCTTCACAAAAATCAATAAACCATTTTGCTTAAATGCCTGAAATTTGGGCACAGAAAGTAATATATTCAAGTAGGACTGGGAAGGTTTATGGATTTTTTAAATTTATGAAATACTTTTTGAATCAGTGCCTCCAAATGGCAGTATTTCTCTTCTAATCTGCAGAAGGCTAGTGGGTTATACTTATTTCCATTAAATGTTGGCAACCTTGACAGTACTTTTCCAATGACTGGGTGTTACGTAGAGATGATAATCTCAAAAAGAAGGCTAGATGGCAAGGTTCGGATCAGACTACAAAGTGGTAATGATACCCAGTTTGTATAGCTGCTATTTAGCTTCCCCCCTATCATTTAAAACATAGATACTACTCTCAAAAGAAAGGTCTAAAAATCTTGGCCTGATATTTTTCTGCCTCAGGATTTTAAAATGACAAAAATTAGACATTGTGTTTTTGTTTTTATGTTTTAAACATTAACATACAAGCATCATGTCTATTTTTCTAAATTTTTATAAAGCCAAACTGGGATTTTAGAAGTCTCATCATTTAATCCAAAAATACATTTGTAAAATAACTTCATTTGGAAAAATATTTAGCTGGGACATGAAATTCGACATTTTCCTGGTTTAGTGCAATTTTACTTTGTACATATGCATGATGATGACTTGTTTCAGTAGCTAAATTTCAGGGCAGGGGGAGTCATGCTAATCACTATAAAAAAGTTCATGCTACTAGCAAGAGGATGAATGCAGTTTTTAATTAGTTAATTCTTTTTTAATTCAGTGGTTCTAAAAACCACTGAAAAGGTACTCAAGAGAGTGAACTCTACTAAAATATATAGGGCAAGTACTTAAAAACATTTCAGGAATAGTGAACATTGCCTCTTCACCCGTTCTGTTATTTACAACTTCCATTAAGGTAAATGTTTTAAAAATTCATCTCATTTCTTCAACACCTTCATTGGTTCTCTACCAAATAAAACCAGGAGAGTTCCAAAATACATGGTAGAAGATGAGAGAATGCACATTTCCTGTTTTTACTGCATAAAAAATTCGTATTGTTGTTTTGCAAATTTGGTTTAAAACAAGTCTTAACTTACAAAGCTCTTTATTATTTATGTTTTATCACCTAAGCACAATAATGAAGAGGCAAAGTTAGTTAAAAATAAGTTCCTTTTTGCTGTAGACTTAAAAACATAGATTAGCAAATGCATAGTTTTATCTCTTGTTACCACTGATAGTTGTGAACAGACCCAGTGAAAGGAAGTGCTACCATGGTAACACAAACCAGACTGTTATTTGGAGACCTTATTCAAGATACTTAGCCCTGAACTGCAAATTTTCAGTACCAGTTCTTCTAATTTGCTATTTCAAGGAAATAACAATTCTACCACTACTAAAACAATTTGCAATTCTCTCATAATAGAATTTGAAAAGTAGACTAGAACTAAGCAGTTTCTAGGAGTATAATCTCAGCAATACCAAGATAGAACATGGCTAGAATTATTTAAATGATTTCCTTAGTCAATATATGAAAAATAATTCGTGCATATATCTTTTCTCTATGAAAATGCAATGGTTAGGATCAAAGGATGTTGTGGATGCTAACATTTTATGATTTTGTTTCCCTATCAAAACAATTATCATTTGGGTCAAGTGACTGAATATACTTGTGTATCTAATTTCAGAAGTTTTGTCATTTAATCTAAAAATACATTTGTAAAACTTAAGTCCCTTTGTGAAAAAAATTTCAAATACTTGTTTAGCATAGTTATATGGTATCTTGCCACAGAAAGCTAGAAAAAAGTTTTAACCTGATACATGATATTTTCTATATCACAGTGTGATATGACATCCATGATTTTTCTTTTCCTATATATTTAAGTTACTAGGGTGTTAAAATCTGCCTTATACTCAATTACCATACTTTTCCTCTGACAAGAGCTTTTTTCCCTTCAAAATTTATTCCTTGTTCTTTACCACCTAACTTTTGACCTTTGTTCTTACTCTTCATTTTTAAAAATTCTCTCATCTCTTAAGAGGTAAAGAAATAGGAATATACTGTTATTAAACCATATAAACTATAATACATGTATGCTAATTTTATAATAAGCCCTTAGTATTCACTTATTTTGTATCTCTGTCACTTAACATACAAATTACCTTCTTTGAATCTTACCACACACAGCTCAAGTGGCCTGGGTTTTTTTGTTTGTTTGTTTGTTTGTTTTTTGTTTTAATTTTATTTTTATTTAGTTTTTCAAAGATTTTATTTATCATTTTTAGAGAGAGGGGAAGGGAGAGAGGCAGAGAGGGAGAGAGACATCAATGTATGGTTGCCTTTCACTTGCCCCCTGCTACGGACCTGGCTGGAGACCTGGCTTGCAACCTGGTTTGCAGCCTGGTTATGTACCCTGTCTGGGAATCAAACTAGCAACCTTTGGGTCCGCAGGCTAGAGCATGTCTGCTGTGCCACCAGGCAAGGCTGGCCTGGGTTTATTTGTTCATTTTTTCCTCTGGGTAAGTGTGATGTGATTATTGACTGACTGTGTATGTGTTCCTATGTGTGGTTTCACGTGTTTAATTTTCTTGTTCAGCATTTAATAGCAGTAAAATGAAGGGGAAAAGGATATTTTAAAATAATACACCACTACAGAATAAGTCAGAATAAGTCATGAGTCAAAAGTGAAGAAAACACAACATTGAAAATATAGTAGTTTATCAGTCCAGGTTGTCATTGTGGTTATCCCCTCCCATAACTGTTTATCACCAACACTTGTCAGCCCTTTGGGCAACAGCACCTCACACCTATCCGTCTCTTGCCCCCTCTGACCCACTCAGACCAAGCATCCCGGATTTTCCTGGGCTTAGTTACTTATTAAATAGCAATTTTCTTTTTCCATTTAAAAACAGCTTTATTTCTTTTTTTTTATTACCTAGATTTATTTATTTTAATTATATTTTATTGAATATGCTATTACAGTTGCCCTGAATTTTCCTCCTTTGCCCCCTCTGCACCCAGCACCCCCACACTCTTTGGCAATTCCCCTTCTGCATTGTTTTTTTAAGTATAGTTTGTTGATTATGTTGTTTCTCTGGTCCCAATTTTTTTCCCTTTGCTGCTCTCCCTCCAGCACCTCTTCCCCTTAGCAATCCTACCCTGCTTAGTTCACATCTATAGGTTGTACATATAAGCTTGGCTTCACCTTTTCCTACATTATTCTTAACTTTCCTCTGTTTTGTACCCACCAATTATGTATGTAAGTTCTTTGGTTATCCATTTCCTATACTGTATTTTACATCCCTATGGCTGCTCTGTAACTACCTATTGTGCTTCTTAAACTCCCACCTCTTCACCCATTCCCCCAAAACCCCCTTTCAACCTGCAGCCATCAAAATGCTCTCTGTATCCATGAATCTGTCTGTTCTTTTTGTTTAGTTTGCTTTTTAATTCAATTGTTGATAGATTTATATTTTTTGCCATTTTATTATTCGTAGTTTTGATCTTTTTTTTTTTAATGAGGCACTTTAACATTTCATATAATAATGGTTTGGTGATGATGAACTTCTTTAGTGTTTTTTTTGTTTAGGAAGCTCTTTACCTGCCCTTCAATTCTAAGTGATATAATTGCTGGGTACAGCAATCTTGGTTGTAGGTCCCTGATTTTCATGACTGTGACTATTTCTTGCCAATCTCTTCTAGCCTGCAAACCTTTTTGAGAAATAGCTGACAGTCTTTTGGGAACTCCTCTGTAGGTAACTAACTGCTTTTCTCTTGCTAATTTTAAGATTCTCTTTATCTTTAACTTATGACATTTTAATTATGATATATTTTGGTGTGAACCTCATTTCATCCATTTTGTTTGGGACACCCTGTGCTTCCTGGACTTGCATGTCTATTTCCTTTACCAAATCAGGAAAGTTTTCTTTAATTATTTTTCTAATAGATTTTCAATTTCTTGCTCTTCCTCTTCCTATTCTGGCACCCCTATGATGCAAATATTGGACCTCTTGAAGTTGTCTCAGAGGTTGCTTACACTGTTCTCATTTTGGGGGATTCTTTTTTTCTTGTTGTTGTTCTGATTGATTGTTTTTTGCTTCCTTATGTTCCAAATCATTGATTTGGTTTTGTGCGTCATCCACTCCCCACTGTTTCCTTGTAAATTGTTCTTTATTTCAGTTAGTGTATCCTTTGTTTCTGACCATATATTTTTTTATTCTGTTGAGGTCTTCACTGAGTTCCTTGAGCATCCTTATAACCAGTGTTTTGAACTCTGATTCTGATAGATTGCTTATCTTCCTTTTGTTTCTCTCTTTTTCTGGAGTTTTGATCCATTCTTTTGTTTGGGCCATGTTCCTTTGTCTCCTCATCTTGTCAGTCTCCCTGTATTTGTTTCCATATATTAGGTAGAGCTGCTTTGACTCTGTCTAGGTAGTGTGGCCTAATGTAGTAGGTGTTGTGTAGGGTCCAGTGGCACAGCCTTTTTTACCCAAGCAGGATTCTCAAGGTGCACCCTTTGTGTGGGCTGAGTGTACCCTCCTCTTGTAGTTGAGCTTTGATTCTGGTTTTCTATTTTATAGATAAATTATACTTGAGGACTAATTCTTAGAGATAGGATTTGTTCAATACTACACAGCTAGTCAATGAGTAGTGTTTAGGACCTCAGGTTTTAAACCTACAGAAATATTCTTTCATCATACCATTCTGCCTTAATAATTAAAACATGATATTCAAAAGTAAAAGAGCCTAAGTAACAGACTAATATTACCTTCAGAAAGATCTGGGGAAATGCAGATACTCTCGAATTCATCACCTCAAATCTTCAGCAATCATGACAGCTTATATCATACAGGATTTTACACAAACAACAAAGGGCAGGGGAACAGAAAACAACTTTTATTGTTGTGTAAGTAATTGTTAATGTGTTCTTAGAGTGTAATTCAAATTGAAGAAATGGTTTTGGGGATAGAAAAGGTGTATTATAAAAAATTAAATAGTTTGACTTTCACTAATCTCTTGAGTTAGTTCTTAGGTTCTAAGGAAGTTTTATACATTCCAAGGTGAGAGGTGGACAGGTTATACTTATAATTGATTTTTGACATTTGTAGAGAAAAAAACTCTAGTAGCCAGTATTTATTGAGTGCTTATCTATCTGACAGTCTCTAAGCAATTTACATGAATTAACTTTCATAGTTTTTGAAATAGATACAATTTATATAGAGATATATTTTGAGCACATTAATATATAGAGAACATAGACATTTTTCTAAAGGTTGCACAAGTGTTAAATAATAGAGCCAGTTTCTAAAATAAGCAGTCTGGCTCCAAGGCTTGCATTCTTAACCATTGTACAAATAGTGTTTAGCTCTAGGGAAATGGGATGAGATTGTCATTGGATTCCCTCCTTGTGTGACTGAGCAGTTCTGTGTATAAACTGTGTGTAGATGTAGTACATTTATAGGAAATGTGCTTATAGTCGGGTTTCTGTTTGGGATGTGCAAGTAGGAATGTATAGCTAAGGAATTAGGAAAGATCTTGAAGGTAGGGTTCATGGGTGATACAACAGTTCCAAAGGTCCTTCAGTTACTTTACCTGACTAGCTATACTAGTTTGTATAGCATTTAGAGTTTTTAATTGAAAATAATTTTTTTTAGATTTTCTTTATTTTTAGAGAAAGGGGAAATTGGGGAGAGAGGAAGGGAAATATCAGTGTGGGAGAAACCGTCATCAGTTGCCTCTCTCACACCCGCAACTGGAGACCTGGCCTGTAACTCAGGCATGTAGTTGCCCTGAGCGGGAATCGAACCAGAGACTTTTTGTTTCACAGGCCAGCACTCAGTCCACTGAGCCATACCAGCCAGGGCCTATTGCTGGTTTTTAAATACTCTCTTTCCCTGTCAGTTGGTTGGAGTGTCGTCACATAACCAAAGGATTGTGGATTCACTTACAGTAAGAGCACATAATGTAGGTTGTGGGTTCAGTCCTTGGTCTGGGTACCTAATGATTCCCAGTTGGGGTGCGTGCTTTTCTCTTGCATTGATGTTTCTTTCTCTCCCTCTCTCTCTAAAAAGCAATGAAAAAAATACCCTGGGATGAGGATAAAATGTTTTTTTTTAACATTCTCTTGAATTTATCAATTTCATTCTTATCCTCATTTCTAGTTTATATATTTATGAATTTTCTTTTATGTGATTTTATATATTTACATTATAAAATATTACATACTTTTATATTTTTTTTCTTTTTTTCCTCCATAGATGTAATAAAAGCTTGTGACATTTGTTTCAGTTCTTTTTAAGGAGCAGAGTGTTTGGGGATATAAATTTGCCTTTAAGTAGAGCTTTAGTTTTTTGTTTTTTTTTTATTGTTGTTGTATTACATCCATCCCCTTTTTGCTCCCCTCTGTCCCCCTCCCCACCCACCCATTCCCCCCAAAGTCAATCCCACCTGTTGTCCATGTCCATGGTTCCTTTATACTAGGTTCTTGTCTAAACTGCCCCCCTTCCTTGCCTCTGCCTCCCCCCTTCCCCCTGACCACTGAAGGCCTATTCACTGTATTCATGTATTTGGTTCTCTTTTGCTGCTTAGTTTTAATACCACAATGTTTCTCATATCCTTTAATTACTAGGTAATCTGTCATTGTAATTGGGATAGCTTTTTAATCCAAGAGGGTTTATAAATTTCCAAATGATCAGAAAACTTTGTTGTTGTGGAATTGTTAATTGTTTTTTTCTTTTTGTATGGGAGTCTAAAATTGTGGTCTTTAAAAGGGAATTAATTTTTCTTCATGGTCTAATCAATGTTTGTAATTTTTTCCATTAATATTTGGAAAGCATATTCTACAAGAATGCACTGATTATATCAGTTTTACTCATGGGTATTCCACCGAACACTAAGTGTAAATGTTACCTGAGAAAATGGTTTTGTGCTGTATAACTTTGGAAACCATGTCAAACAGGTTTAATTATAACAGGACTATAATCTGAAAATATATAGTGTGGAAAAATATGCAGCATTTTTAAACCCACTTAAAGGAATTATCTTTTAACCTGGCCCTGCCCCTACATGTTAGATAATGTTAGTGAGGTTCTTCAGGTAACTTGTTCACTTACCTTCCTGATAAGCTGTTCCTTCATGTTACAGGAGCTATGGATCAGGCACACCTTTCTTTTAGGCACCTCTTATTTGTTAGTTAATAGGCACTTTTATCTACAGTTTTTCTAGTTTCCTGTAATCATACAAATTCTTTTATTTTAGATTTTATTGATTATTTTAATGGCATCTGGGCTTGTGTGCTTATTTCCATGTTATCTAGAAGTTCCTCAAATGTTTCTAACCCTTTGAGAGAAGGAATGATGCCTCTTCCCCTTTTTTACTTTTTACAAGTCTTTTCCCTACCTTAGTCACTGATTCCTCTTCGAGACTTTTCCATGCCATTTATTAAATTATTTGCTGTTAATGCCATTAAAAAATAAAAATAGGCCCTGGCTGGTAGCACAGTGGATAAGGCGCTGGCCTGCAAACCCAAAGGTTGCAGGTTCGATTCCCCAGCCAGGGCACATAACAAGGTTGCAAAATAGGTCTCCAGTCTGGTCTGTGGCTGGAGTCAAGTGAAAAGCAACCATACATTGAAATAAATAAAAATAAAAATAAATAAAAATAATTTTTGATGCCTTACTTAGTATTATATTCTGTAACAGTTTTGGTGAAATCCTGCATAGAAATGTTTTTTTTCTTTTTTCTTTTTCAGTGACAATAATAATGGCTAACGTTTATTAACATCATAATATGTGGAGGGCCACATTATATAGCTCTTCATGCTGTGGATTGCATAATCTGGGGTTGTGTCATTCTCACAGATTACGATGTGAATGGCATGTCCTGATGTTGTATAGTCCCTGTGGCCCTCTATTCCAGGCACTGTGCAGAATACTTTATGCATAAATTAATCGACATAGCAATTCTTTGTGGTGTAAGTATTGTTACTACCATACAAGTGAGGGAATAATGGTCCAGAGAGAGCGAGCCAGGATAGTCCAGTCACACTGCAGGTAAATGGCAGGGCTAGAGATAAGAACCCAGGCAGCTTTTAATCACACAGTGCATTACTCCAGCATTTGCGTTGTACTCAAAAGTACTGTAGGAGGGTTTTTTCCCCTCATACATTTATTTAAAACATTCAGACACTAATTGTGTATATCTTAAAGTTCCAGGTTATTAATTCTTGTGTATTTAATTCTAGGTAAATGGGAAAGGTTCCTTATGGTGTGTTGATCCAGAATATAAACCCAGCCTTATGCAGGCACTGAAGAAGCAACCTTTTCCCTCAACATTATCATCTCCACAAAGGTATAGGATCTTCCATATAAGTGTCAGTGGTTGTTTATGAGGTTTCTTTATATGAGATGGAGAAACTCAACAAAGATACAGGGGTTTGGGGGGCGTTATTGTATAAAGAATTACTTTGTAGATAAGACATTAGTCTAAGTTTTACTTATATTCTAACTTGTGTTAAGAAATAGGATATTGGATAGGTAAGAATAGAAATCCTGAAAAATGTAATCAACACTAAATATATTATTACTAAATGCTAAAGAAAGTTATATGATTTGTTTTTGCTGATAAATATAATTGTAATCTTTTTTTTTTTTTGCCCTTTGTTTTCAAACTCAGTGACTTCTATTGGTCTTAGAGCTTTTCCATTTTAAGTCATATCTGAAAATTATACAGCCTCCTTAAATCTGATAGTTTTCTTTCTCTAAAGAAACTTTCAGAATCTTTTTGAATTCCATTATGTATATTCATTTGAGTTAAAAATGCCAGATTTTGTCAAGATACTTTTAAGAGTTGTCTAAAATGGCTAATTTGATTTTTGAAAAAATTTTAAGCCTTTTTAATAAAATAATAAATGGAAAATTTCAAACATACATGAAACTTGTGAAAAACTTATAATTAACTCCCAGCTACAACAATAGTCATCATTTCATATATTGGTTAGTTTCTTAGAGTAGAATTAGAGGTAGCTGAAATATAGTAAAAAATTAGTATGTCTAATTTACTGTAGTTTATTTAGCATATTATTAGATAAAAGGATCATTGTAATAAGAACTACTGAGTGGTTTATTCTTATGAATGAAATTTGGAAAAGAAACGATTGGTTATATCCTTTGTTTAAGAGTTGATATCTTCTTTTTAACTTCATCATATGTTTAAGGGTAAATCAAGTAGATTAAACAATGACCTTAAAACATTATCTTAATATTTTTAGAAGCATTTTATCTTTTTCGTTGTTTGGCAAGAGGAAAGTTTCATTTGACATACCTTTGTGTACCCCCTTTGACATCATAATTGGTACTTCTGAGGAAGAGAGTAAGATACAATGTGTGTAAAATGATGAATAAAAAAATAGACTTAGTTAGAAAAACAGATTTTTTTAATGCTATTACAAAATCCAAAAAGCAGAAGTAGTTTATCAACAGAATGTTTTAATTTTTTGAAATTAAAAAATTGCTAAATGTTGCTGGTTTGATTCCTAGTCAGGGCACATAACCAGGTTGCAAGCCAGGTCCTTAGCTGGAGGCAGGTGAAAGGCAAACCTACATTGATGTTTCTTTCCCTTTCTTCCTCCCTCCCTGCCCTTCTCTCTGGAAATAATAGATGAAAATTTTTTAAAATAATAATTATTTAATTTTAAAAAATTGCTGATCTCTTTTCATGAATATAGAAAGTTTAATGTGATAGTGATATTTATTAGTAAAATTGGAATTTACCTGCTTTGCATCATTACCATACAGTGCTCTTTAAACATTTGTTTTGATAAACATTTTTATTTCTGTGATAACACCTATAGTGACATTATGTCAAACTTGAGCATTCAGTACAATACTAAATAGTAACCATTATGTATTGCCTATTGAGTGCATTATCCTTACTTAATTAGCAGAGCAACCTTATGTGGGAGGTTTAATTATTCCTATTTTACAGAAGAAACTAAGAGATTAATTATTTTGTCTAAGAATGTCCAAATAGCTGTGATTTAATCTTGGATCTTATGTTCTTTCTGCTTTGGCGCAGAGTCTTCCTAACCTGTATTAACAAAAAAAAAAAACAAGGTAAAAATCGTTTGTGGGGTTTTTGTTATTTTTTTTTTGATACAGATTATTTGTGTTTGTGATTACTTTCTGTTGAAAGTGAAATAAAGATTTTGGTAAGCACATTAGTCTTCTTTTTTTCCCCCCAGTGGCTCTTTATCGCCTCACTACTTAAGCTCTGTGCTCAAGCAGAACCAGATGCAGACCCTCAAAGGTATGTGTAAGATTGCTATTTTAAATCATTAAAAACTCAGGTAAACAAGAAGGATTAAAAATTTTTTCTAATTATGAAACAATTATATATTTATTGTTGAAAATTTGGAAAATAAAAACTCTTATAAAGAAAAAACTAGGCCCTGGCTGGTAGCACAGTGGTTAAAGCGCTGGCCTGTGAACCCAAAGGTCGCAGGTTCAATTCCCAAGCCAGGGCACATAACCAGGTTGCAAACCAGGTCTCCAGTCAGGTCTGTGGCTGGAGGCAGGTGAAAAGCAACCATACATTGATGTCTCTCTCCCTCTCTGCCCCTCTCCCTTCTCCTTTTTCTAAAAATAATGAAATAAAATCTTTAAAAAAAAAAAAATAAGGACAAATTATATTTAAAAAAAGAATAAACTTATTCTTTATTTTACTGTTAACATTTTGATAGAATTGTTTTGGTTCTTTTTATGCTTTATATGTGAGTAGATATTTTTGTGCTCATACGCAGACGCACCCACAAACATATCTTTTCTCCAAATATTGGGCTCACACTGTATACCCTGTTGTATATCCCATTTTTCATTTCCTTTTTTATGTATTTTCTCTTGAAAATAGAAACATATTTCTCAGTAATATCATCAGTAGAGAGTTACATATATTTTTAAGTATGCCTTAGGCTAAAATAGGCAGTTGACAATTTATGGACATCTGGCTAGTTACCTGTTTTTGTGTGGCCTATAAATTAGGGATGGTTTTATACTTATAAATAGTTGAAAAAAATAAAAGTAATGTTTCAAGGCCTAAAATATTTACTTAATGACCCTTTACAGAAGCAGTTTGCCTGCCCCTGGATTAGTTTGGAAAATTCTTTTATAGGTTATTAAAGTGTAAAACTCCAAGAAGGCAGTAAGTTAATTTTCAAAATTTTGTAAACTTCTTTTTGAATATATATCAAAATTCTGAATTATTGGGTAATTCCCACTATTCATAACTGATATTATATGTTAGTGATGTATTAACATTAAAAGTTTTCTAACATTGTTGCTTTGGAGCCTAGAGAAATTTTTATGATTTTTATAAATTTTAAAAATTGATTTTAGAAAGAGCTAAGTAAGAAAGAGAAATATTGATTTGTTAGTCCTCTTATTTATGCATGTATTACCTGATTCTTGTATGTGCTCTGACCAGGGATCAAAGCTGCAGCCTTTTGCATATTGGGACAACACTCTAACCAACTGAGCTACCCGGCAAGGGAAGACTATGATTTTTTTTTTTTTTTTTTTTTAAGATTTTTAAAAATTATTTTTAGAGAGAAGCAGAGAGGGAGAGAAGCATCAATGTATGGTTGTCTTTCACCTGCCTCTAGCTACAGAGCTGGCTGGAGACCTAGCTTGCATCCTGATTCTGTGCCCTGGCTAGGGAATCAAACCAAATACTTGAGTTCACAGGCCAGCACCTTATCCACTGTGCCACCAGGCAAGGCAAGACTATGATTTTTTTTTTTTAAGATTTTATTTATTATTTTTAAAGAGAGGGGAAGGGATAGAGGCAGAGAGGGAGAGAGGCATCAATGTATGGTTGCCTTTCACCTGCCTCCAGCTATGGACCTGGCTGGCGACCTGGCCTGCAACCTGGTTATGTGCCCCAGCAGTATACTAATGGTATGTAAAAATAAGGGTGGGAGAGAATGTGAAAAATGTAAAGAGAACTTTGCAAGAAGTTAAGTGGCTATGGAGTCCACTTCAGATAGGTTCTGGGTTAATGTAAAGTAAGTATCCATTTTTATGTTAGATGATGGATAAATGTGGTTTCTCTTTATATTTATGTACTGTAGAAACTTCTTTATTTATTTTTAGTACCTCATTAATTTTTGACCCTTACTCTTTTATGTTGAGTTTATATACATTTTTACATTTTCTTTCTGATTTGTAGGGATTATTTAGATGCGAATCTTGTTCCATCTCATCTAAATTCAGTTTCTTCCTTTTGGGGAACAGATACTTTCAGAAGTTTCTCCTGCTAGTTTCAATCACCATTTTAATAGATAGAGTGTAGGTACTTCTTTTTCATTTAATTATTTATCTATCTTATGCATGATCTCCCCAGTGCCACTAGCACCTTACTTTCCTTCATTTCTGTACTCATAAGTCTTAGACCTATTCCCATACTAATGATTAGCTGGTTGGGAGGGTGGTTGATAAGCTGGGGTAAAACAAATTCACGTCTGTCCTGGAAGAAAATGTAAAGTTCTCTTAGGTTTTAAGAGAAAAACATAAGACTTACAAATATGTAAGAAATTGTTTATTTAAAATCAGGTTGCTTTAAGGCATTTTCATAGACCTCTAAGGAAATTTGCTTTTTCTTCTCTTTTGATATTATTTCTAGGGAAAAGTTTGAAAATTAGAATACTAAATGATCAAACAATTAATTTATTCTACCAGTAAGTGTTGAATAGTCACCTAGTGCCAGGCACTGTAGTACAGTGAGTGACTTTGGATATGTAGAGATGAAAGAGACCCAGGTTCTGATCTCAGTTTAACTGAGAAGGTTGGCTAGAACAACGCAGAGTACACTGGGGGGAAAGGAAGTGAATGGCAAATTATGCTTAGAAATAAGTCAGGAAAGGCATCTTAGAAGAAGGAAAGAGTGATGGTTGAACTGGGCTCAAAAGTTGGGAGGACTCTTGGGTAGAGGTTTGGTAGAGTGCAGTTGCTGGGAACTGCAGGTTGATGAGCATGGCTGAAGCCTAGGAATATAAAAGAGGACCAGGTAGCCTTGGTCTGGTGTGGTAGATGTAATACTTTAGTATGAACAGATAAATGAAGAACTTTTTAAGCAGGTGTTAACAAAGTCAGGGAGAACTTTGTTAACAGGAGTTTTGACTTCTTCCTATAATTATAATACTAGTTAGCATCAAGTTGCTTACTATGGTGCTTTGCATTTATTATCTCATTTAATCCTTACAACTCTTTGAGGTACTGGTACTTTCTTTTACAATTAAGAAAACTAAAGCTGGGAGAAATTAAGTAACTTTCTCAAGGTGTTACAACTAGTAAATAGTCTAGAAGGAACTCTGATTTGGAGCCTGCCCAACTACCAGATGAGAGACATTGGGGGAGCTGCTGAAGGGCCTCTAAAGTAAGGTGACACTATCAGTTTTGTGAAGATTACTTAGGTATCATCATCAGGCCCCAATGTTAGAATCTAATATTAGATCACTTCATAGAAACATATTTCTTATCATTATATTAGAGCTACCTTTAGATGCATATGAGAATAACAGAATTTAGGCTTAGGAACTTCAGAAACCAGTATCAGCCAAAAGTTTAAAGTATAGTTTTCTATCTTCTTCACTTTAAAATGACTAATTTTATGTTCTAGTATCTATATTACAGTACTGTGTAATAGGTAGCAAGAGGCACAGGAATCTCATACTGAGATAGTAAAACAAAATCTTTTTTTGTCAATGTTTGGTTTGCTGTGCATTTGTAGTAAATTCACCTGTTTAAAAATATTTATTGAGCACTTTTGTATGTGTGCTTGGCACTGTTCTAGGCTGTAAGGATATGTCAGTGAAGGCCCCAGCGGAGTAGCTCAATTGGTAGAGCATTAGCCCAATACACTAAGGTTGCAGGTTTAATCTCTGGTCAGGGCACATAAAAGAATCAACCAACAAATTTTAAAAAGGATACATCAGTAAAGAGCAACTCAGGCAAAAATGGAACTCATGTTCTATTTAGTATATTTCAGTATTTATACATAAGCACTATAGTATACTACAAGCAGATATAAAATTTAGATGGTGATAATGTTAGTAGCTAAATGCAAATCTAAAATTCAAATTTAAGGTTGCAAATGACCATAATTTGTATCTTTATTGAAATGAAAATAAACCCATGATCCAGTCAGCTTAAAATGTTGGTAATTTATTGAAATTGCTCTCCTAACGAATCTTTATAAAGAATCAAAAAAGACAGCTTCTCTGTGTGGATGCTCTGTAAATGTTTATGTTAATTTTGAGAGAGGCAAAAAGTCCTCTTATAGTTATTACTGAGGTTATACCCATTGAAATTCTTCTTCTTACAGTTCTCATATCATGCCTTAAGCAAATGGACCAAGAATGAGATAAGAAACTTCAAAGTTGTGTCAGAGAAAATATATACAAAAGACTTGATAAAAATTTTTTTGTTCTTCATGAACTGGATATGTTAGATAATATAGCAAATAGCATGTGTTTTCAAAACAGAACCACCGTTAAATAGTGTTAAGTACTTACTTATCAATGCAAAAATAACGAGGTGTTTTTTATTGTGACAATAAACAAGTAAGTCTTTAGTTTAATTTTACTATCAAGACAGATTGGGTACTGCAAATAAAAATTGGTATAAAGCCTGCACAGAAAGTTTTTGTTGTTCAAAGAAGTTCCAGGTTGAATCTTAAGACAATTCGTTGGTAATCAGGTATTCTTTGTCACCAAGTGTTATGAGTCATTTCTCTAATGCATATTCTAACGTTGAAGTTGTTAAACTTTTTATCAGAGTTATAGTTAATTGACAAGGCATTGTGGGAAGCATACTTAAAATGTTCTAAACCAAGCAAATCAGATGTAGATAAAATCCTTTTGCAAAGAAGTTTTGGTTTCATCAAGTTAATTCTATAGGAGAGTCTAATTAATTACGCTATATTATCTTTTCTACAAGAAATAAATGTATTTAAGGAACACAGCTATCATTCTGTTGTTATAGAAACAGTACCTAATTTTATTATCACTTTATATATTTGAAAACTAAGAACTAAGCTGTTCATGCAGCTTACTTATATTGCCAGGATAAGCCTGTTAATCAGTTTTCTTTAGTTTAGGGTATAGTGTTCAGAAATACAACTCCTTGAATTGTAATAGAAATTTGCTATGAGAAGTCAAGATAGAGAGATAATTTATTTTAGTAAGGTTTTCTATGTTTCATTTATAAGATTATAGATTTTCTGTAATTACTTCCTCATTATGATGAGTTTCGGTAGTGTTAGAGTTGCTCCCTTACCACACCTGCACACACGCACTTGGAAGTAGGAAAACCTTTTTCATTAAAATAAAAATTATTTCATGGAACAGCAAAATCTCTGTTAGTGCTTTTGCATAATGCCATGTAAGTTGTGCCCTGTGCTAGGACACCTGGCTGAGGAATGTGTGGGGTCTGAAATCCAGCCCATACTCCAGTCCTCAAGCTGTGTGCCTTGATAAGGGAAGCATCCACCTGGAGAGAGAGTTGCCTCTTTTCCAGTTCACACAGAGATGCAATATGGGCTCCTGGCTGAACCTTTTGTCTTTAAAGATGTGTTAGAATACTGCACTCTTACCAAGTTGTAGTCAGGTCTTTAAAAGACAGAAATAAGAAAGGTCTTTGCTCTGCTAGTCTCTTAGCTATGACATATGTGAATCATTGATTCAAATTTGTATGACTTGCTATTCTTTCTGCCTGGGTTGCCTTTTCTTCAGATACTCACATGACTTCATTTGCTGACCTTGCTGAGGTCTTTGCTCAATTATTGCCCTTTCCTCTTCCCTAACCTCTGTATTAAAAATTGCAAACACTTTTCCCAGTATCTCCATTCCTTCTTAATTTTTCTTTGTGCTTATCACTCTTTGGCATACTGCAGTTTAATTATTTCTTTGTGTTTTGAGATTAGGGTTTTCCTGTTCTGTTTTCTGCTATATTCCCACAACCTGGAGCAATGTCAGGCTCATAACAGGATACTTAATTTATTGAATGAATAACAGAATAAAGAATTTCCGATATATTATGTAATTTTCTGCAGAATTTCTTATTGTGATCATGGGTCTTTACTAAGTATTCAAGGATGATAATGGAGCCCTGGTTGGTGTAGCTCAATGGATTGAGTGCCAGCCTGCTAACCAAAGGGTTGCCTGTTCAATTCACAGTCAGGGCATGTGCCTGGGTTGTGGTCCAGGTCCCCAGTTGGGGACACATTGATGTTTCTCTCGCTCCCTTTCTCCCTCTCTTCCTCCTTTCTCTAAAAATAAATAAAATCTTTTTAAAAAGTAAAAAAGATGATGATGGAGTACAAATTGAAGGCCTGGGTTCTGGAAGTAGAGTACTGAGATTCAAATCCTACCTCTCATTCCTAGAGACTCCTGTGTCTGTTCTCTCATCTTTTAGGTGAAACACTAATCGTACCCATCATAAAGTTGTGAGGCTTAGATGAATTAATAGTACTTTAACACATAACCAGACATTGAAAGTACTCAGTATTAGTAATTTGGTGATACTCAGCTTAATGTAAGGAAAAGAATGCAAAGATGTGATACACTTACTCTTCATACACTTACTAAGGACCTACTTTTCTTCTAGACATTATGGAAGACAAAAAATAAGATACAGTTCCTACCCTAAAGCAGTTGACAGTATAATTGGAAAGACTTTCATGTAGAGACTCTTACATGAAGTCACATTTTACTTAAGGGAAAAGAGCTCTGATATTATGTGTTTCCTCATAGCAGCCATCTTCTGATTTACTTATGCTTGTTTATTGAAGTCAATAACAAACATTTCCTGCCTTTACAGAATTTACAGTCAAGCTGGGGAAAAAACAAGTCAATATCTTCATGACTTTATTATTTTAAAATAACTATAATTAGATGCTGTAAGTAAAATGGAAAACTTTGGGATAATAAAAATTTTCCAGTTTCGATATAGAAATAGGAGGTTTCATATCGAAGTCTTCCCTTCACATTTTAAATTATACCATTTCTTTCTTTTTTTTTTTTTTTTTTAATTTATTTGTTGATTTTGGAGTGAGAGAGAAAAACATCAAAATGTTATTCTACTTACTCATACACTTGTTGGTTGATTCTTGTATATACCCTGTCCCAGGATCAAACCTGCACCTTGATATTTCTGGACAATGCTATAACCGAGCTACCTGGCCAGGGCTACCATTTCACTTTTATTCAATTACAATTATTCAGACTAACAGATCACTAAGGTGGAGGGGCTCTTCCAGTATAAAAATAAATCCTAGAACAAAAGGACCTTATCTGGAGTAAAACATGCTGATTTTACCATCTTTTAAAGCCCATTTTTCTTATGCAATATTCATAATTATGTTTAACCTCTTGAGTATTACATAAATCTGTAGGACTTATAGACTTATATAATTATGACTAAAGATGTTAGTACTATTTTTGTGCCAGCAATAATCATTCTGTTAGCTTTTATAGATTCACATGACCTAGACTGAACAGCTATGTATATTTTTATTTCCTGTAACTAGCATGTCCTTTATAACTGCAGGTATACATAGGTAAGGATATTTTTTAAATGCTAAAAAGGTAAAAATGTTAGAAAATAATAATACCTTAATGTACATTTTTAGGTGGTTTAGTCTATATAAAGGCAAACTTTATTAAAGTTCAGTTGAGGTTTTTATTTTAATTGTAAATTATTAAAGAAGAGAACTTTTATTATCTCTAGTACCTCTCAGGCCTCCTTTATGCAACACTGTTCACAAAACTGAATGTAATTTTATTTATTTATTTTTTATATTTTATTTCGTTATTTTTAGAAAGAGGGGAAGGGAGAGAGGCAGAGAGGGAGACAGGCATCAATGTATGGTTGTGTTTCACCTGCCTCCAGCCACAGACCTGGCTGGAGACCTGGTTTGCAACCTGGTTATGTGCCCTGGCTGGGGAATCGAACCTGCGACCTTTGGGTTCGCAGGCCAGCGCCTTCTCCACTGTGCTACCAGCCAGGGCGATGAACGTAATTTTAAATGAACAAAAGCAAGTTGCAAAATATGTGCCTCGTTTTATTTAATTTTAAAATTTTTTATTGAATTTATAGGGGTAATACTGGTTAATAAAATTATATAGATTTCAGGTTTACAACTCTAATACATCATCTATATATTACATTGTATGTTCACCACTTGAAATCAAGTCTCCTTCCATCGCCATTCTTTTTTTAAGTTGGAGAATATACACCAAAACCTTAATGTTGGTTATCTTTAGGTGCATGCAAATACTTATAACCAAAAACATTAACATTGTCACTGTTTTCTTTCTTCAGAATCTGATATTGATGCTGCCACTGCAATGATGCTTTTAAATAATTCTATAGAGCAAGGAATTTTAGAATGTAAGTAATCATGCTTTCTTTTTAAAATACATTTTTGAGTACCTTTTCAAATATGGTTTAGAATGCAAGATATTTAAATGTTATAGCAAAAATACTCTTTCCAGCTAAATTGCGTTTTTATCTGAATAACTTAGTTTCTGTTTTACTGTATTTCCATTAATTTAGTGAAGATTTGTGAGATTGAGGTTAATGCTGTGATTATCATGTTACATGTAACAAGAAAAGAAGAAATAAATAGCATATTTAGAAATTCAGCTTGAAAAGTGAAAATGAAAGCCATAAATAAGAAAATATAATATTGGGGGAAAAATAAAAAGATAAGATTTTAAAATAAATTTAAAAAAAGAAAATATAATCTTAGAACAGGTAAGGCCTTCTTTAGGATACAAAGTGCAATGAGTACATTTATTAACATCAGAATTTTAGAGTTCTGACATAAAAAATATCTGTAAGAAAAGTAATGCAAACAAAACACTGGGAGAACATTTTTTTTATTATATAAAAGATTAATATTGAGCATATGTATATAAAAGAATTTAATGAGTAAAAAATAAGAAACCAGTTCAAAAAGTCAGCAAAAGATAATGACTAGCTGGGTCTCAGGAAGAAATACATATGGACCACATGCATTTGAAGAAAATGTGTAACTTCTCTAGAAATCAAGGAAATGCAATATGAAACAATATTGAGTTACTTTTTCTTGTCCATGAGATTCTGAATATTTTAAGTGATTTGTAATATTAAGTGTTAAGTATGGGAACAGAGAATTGTCATAAACTGTAGGATATAAATTGGAACAACCACCTGGACTTTATTATTTAAAGTCCAAATTGGTACAACCATTTTGGAGAACAATTTGGAAATGCCAACTGAGAGTCAAATGTGTGTATCCCTTTTACTTAATGATTCTGTTTCTTGGTATTTTTCCTAGAAAAACATTTTTTTCATGTGTGAGAAAAGACATCTAAAAGGATTTTCATTACAGTGTTATTTGTGGTAGTGAAAAATTGGGCACCTACAAATATCAACAAGGAAATGGTTAGCAAACCATTGTAGTGATACATTCAATGTAGTGATAACATACATATAGAGGTATTCTGTGCAAGCAGTTCAAAATAATTCTATTTTCCTTGGGAAGGTCAAGACATATTGTTACATGTTTAAGTGTAGATTAATCACTACAGGGTGATATGGTTTGTGCAAAAAAAGAAGAAGAACCTACAAAACATTACTAATATATAGCACGTACTATTCAGGAATGATATAGCTGTTTTAAATGCCCTGTTTTTGCAATCAAATGCATTTGACCTATTAAAGGTTTTATTATCCATAGGTGAGAAGCCTCTTTCTCTTAAAACAGCAATGCAAAAAAAAAGGAGTTATGGCAATGCATTTAATCATCCCAGTGCTGTGCGATTACAAGAAAGTGATTCTTCAGCCACCAGTATTGATCCAAAAGAAGATCACAATTACAGTGCAACTAGCATTGCAACACAGCGTTGCGCATCCAGGTCTAGTGTGTCTTCCCTGTCTTCTGTGGATGAGGTATATGAATTTATTCCAAAGAGTAGTCATGTGGGAAGTGATGGTAGTGAAGGATTTCACAGTGAAGAAGATACAGACGTTGATTACGAAGATGACCCTCTTGGAGACAGTGGCTATGCATCACAGGCTCGCCCAGATACCTCTGCAAAGAGGCAGCCAGGCAAAAAGATGCGGAAACAGTCATGTCAGGAAATTGATGAGGAGCTCAAAGAGGCAGCTGGATCTCTGCTCCACCTTGCTGGAATTCGTACGTGTTTGGGTTCCTTAATAAGTACTGCAAAGACACAAAATCAAAAGCAGCGTAAAAAATAGAAATATGTATTAGTGAGAAATTGTTTTAAAGTGTGGCAATACTCTTCTACTTAATTCTTTACAAAGGATATCAAAGCCATATGGACTTATTTTTGTTTTAGGGTGGGAGAGGGATGCTAATTACTTGTTTATTTCAAAATATTTTTGTTTGTTTTTTAATTTCTATCAAATAATTGCTGTTAGGATCATGCTCAACCATAAATATGATGTAAAGTCCTAAAAGCATAATCTTTGTGATGATTTTGAGATTTTTATATAAGAAAGTCCACAGCTTCTGTCTTAAATTTGTAGGAGAAATCTTTTATTCTATTAATATATCATAATATAATAATTGGCAACTCTTTTGTTCAATATCTGTAATTAACTGCTAATCCAGCTAAAAATTTTGCTTATGTCTTTCTCACGTACTCCTCTCTGACACATAATCCAGTAGGATAAGATTTGAACTTTTTATTTTGCCTTAATTTTTTGTTGAAGCATGACAAAGTTAAATATAAATTGGAAAAGACCTTAGATGTCTAGAAAATACCTTTTGTTTACATAGGCAGAGAGTACAGCAAAGATTTATAAAATTTTAAAAAGGCAATTTTGTGGTGTGGTTTTATCTAAGAGCACTTCAATTCCTAAAACAATATTATCTTTGAATTATTTTTACTTGCCAGATGCTGATTAGCATTTATTGGAGCCTTTGATTCTTTCCCAGAGTGCTTTGCAAACATTGTTTATATATTGGCCACTAGCTGTTTTTGTTGATTAAAACTATCGATTGAAAGACCCTAGCCATGAAGTTGTTATGGAGTTAACACCCATTTTGACACACTTTTGCAATAAGAAAAATTTTCATTAGGTAGTTAAATGTATTCCAATCTGAGAATCTTATAGTAGGAATGAAGTGTAATCTGATACAAATATTTTGAATAATATTACTTATGTCATCATAAATAAAGGTAGGCCATTTAGGAAAAAACTTCTGTCCAAACATTGTATGAATCAAATTTGTATGTGTACCCAATTAAATTTAAAGGGATGTCACAAAACTATAGAGACAGAATACCTTCATGGATCTCAAAATTTATATAAAATTGAATCTTACACAATACACCTTTTTGAGAAGGCAGTGCAATATCTATTATGTGCCATTAATCCATGCTAAAAGATCTCATATTACAGTTCCAAATGTGTATTGCTTAAAGCATTTTAAGTATTTGAAAATATCTGCTTGTATGAACATTTTTTATACCATTTTTGTAATTTGACTTATTTAGAAGCTATAAGGGATACTAATAAAACTAAACTTATTATATATTTTTTTACAATGGCAGAAGCAACTTTCCAACGTCCTGTTTCATAGGCAATGATCTCATTTTCGTTTTCTGATGATTTCATATAGATATAAATACATATACATAGATACACACATAGGTTTATGATTTTGATTTACTTTCAGCTGTTTCTATGGGTACAAAGCATTTTCTTGAATTTTTTTGAGACATATTTTAACTTCTAAATTTTATTAGAGCAAAACTGTTAAATGGAGAAGCATAATGAAAATGTCTTTTTCAATTGGCAAAACTAAGCCAGGGATAACAACATTGTAAGTGTTGTTTCTGTGTTAATTGTACTTGAGCCTAGATAGCTACATTTATAGAATCAGTGCTGTTGAAATTTGGTAATTTTTAAATTTGCTATTAATGACAAGTGGTCCTTAAGTATGCAGGATGAGATATTTGGGCTTTTCTTTATATATGTCACGTCTGCTACAGAAAGTGGCTAACCTAAGTTGACATCTTTTACTGTAGACAGTGAATATAATACTAGAAATTGCTTGACCACATTATAAAATAGTACATGGATTATAAAAATCATTTTAGTAACAAAAATTTAAAACTATTTACCATGGCCTTGTGAATAGACCATAGTAACAGAGTTTCAGTGATCTGGTTCCAGTTTATTTTGTTCAACTGAAATCTGTACCAAAAATGTTCTCTTTAGTTCCTGTCCATTAAATAATTGTTCTTTGTAAGTAGAGGAAATGATGTAAGATCGGAGGTGGGGAGAGTTGTTTCCAGTTTTAATAGTAATCTTCAGAATTATTTTGTCTTGATAACTCTTTAAACTTTATTTTCTTTCCCTTTTCATGTACTCTTCCCATAAATTTAAAAGTTGAAGTTATATTTGTCACTAGCAAGGGCAATAAACACTTTTGCACTAAAAGCTAACAGGAAGAAGTTACACGGTATTTTACACTTAATTCTTGTACAGAATTTAGTGCCTAATTCCATTTGCTGATTTACCACCACAGTTATTTTCAAGGGGAAGAACTTTCTTATTATGGTCCCCCATTATTACTTCCATAGACATTATGATTCCATTTCTCAGGTGTATTGAGATAAAAATATGGCTAATAACCACTCAGTTAAGGAAAGTCATCTGAAGTCGTATGGACTAAAAATTGTATTTCTAATATATCATCAACAAATGTTACTGTAATAAAACAACAATCCTGGAGAACTTCTGTATTTTCCAACATATTTTAAAACTGTGGTTTAAGCTAAATTATAATTTGCCTTACATCAATATAATTTGTTACAACCAGTTTCAGTTTGTACTAAATAGATCCCTAGTAAGAATTTTGCCTCAATACAATCTTAATCTTCCACATTCTAAATAGAATCAATGTTTCTTGAATACCATGTATTTTTTAAATTTATTTGTGCAATGTATTAATATTTTAGTTTCAAATTCAGATTAAGAAAACTTTACTCATATTCATGGAAAAGCTAATTATTGGTGGATTACCTCCTTTTTTCCACCTTTGAGCCTTTCTTGTTCTCCTTATAGCCACATGACTTTTCTTAACTTAGGTTTCTTCGTAGATAATAAAGTTGTTTGTTTGTTTTTGCTACTTTCTGAGACATTAGGTAGAGTGTTCATAGGTAGAGTGTTCATACTAGATGGCCATTTGGACATACGTTAGCACAAATTCAAAGTTAAAGAAAGTGTTGAAGAGGGAATGTATGTGTCTTCGTAGACCAGGAAGCCTTTCCCAGCAATTTGGGCAACAAAAGTGAATACTTCTCAAGGCTGTAAAGACTATTGTCTTAAATACTACAATAACTTAACAACCTTTTGTGAAGACTATAGCATTTAAATAAGAAATATTGAGGCTTTCTGGTTTACATATATTTTATACTTTTTGTTTGAAATGTGTAAGCTTCGATTAAACAATTTACTTCAATTTGTTAATGATGTAGTCAAAATATTTATTGAAAAACAAAGTAGAATATTTTAATGTTATACCTGCCATTTTTTCTTAAAGCACATTTTTTTGCATCTAACTGCCAGTGCCATTGTCAACACTTGTTTTTAAAGTGTTGTACATTTCTTCTTAAACTAAGTGCTTAATTTTAAAGTATTATGTTGCCATCATATAGTGTATAAAAGTGTATAATTGCCAATTCATTGTAACTATTATTTATTTTTAATGAAAATGTAAGAATGCTATTTGGTTCAATAAATTTGAATTATACTGTTTTCTTATCCTCTTTTCCAACGTAGCGTAAAAATTGCCCTGAGTTTGAATTTTAACTACCAGTAGATGAGCAGTTCAGGTGAATCACTTCTCAGTTGCCAGTCTTTGCTCATAGTAAAAACAACTTAACAAAAGTTTAGTTTTTGTATTTCATCTCTGATTATTAAAATGTTTATAAAGTTTATTTTTACCAAAGAGATGCAATTCATTATGATAAGGTATTGAAGAATAAACTTTGTTTTATAACATTTTTGTGTTTTCTCCTTTCTTTTGGAGTGGGTAGTGTAGACAAAGGTGATTCATATTCATATACACACACACTTTCCAAGTTGAAATTATATACAGATAAAAAATAGTTTCGATTTCAAAATATTTGTTAAATGTAGTTTTTTTCCAACTTTTACTTATTTATTAATATTATTTTTGGAGAGAGGGGAAGGAAGGGAAGCAGAGAGGGAGAAAAATGTCACTGTATGGTTGTCTTTCACCTGCCTCCAGCTAAGGACCTGACTGGAAACCTGGATTGCAACCTGGTTATGTGCCCTGGCTGGGAATTGGACCAGCGACCTTTGGGTTCGCAGTCCGGCACCTATCTACTGAGCCACCAGCCAGGGCTAAAGTGTGCCTTTTTTTTTTTAAGTTTTGTTTTTCTTGGTGTTTAGGTATCATCTTATTCAATGAAAGCTAAAGTAGTGTTAATTAAATTACTCTCGTCCTAAAGTTGAATTTATTTTCTAGTTCATGTATATATACATGAGACATTTGAAATTAAGAAAAATGAAATAGAACATGAAATTATTGAAATTTTTAAATACCAGTAATACCATATGTTGAAATATTGAGGCATCCATTATAAAATGGAATAACCTACAACCAACATCTTGATTTGTATTTCATCCCCCTCCTGCCCTCATTTCCCTTTAAAAGTTGTGCATAGAGTTGTTTATTTCACATGAGTCAAGTGAGACCAGCATCTTGATTTTAAACTACCATCACCCCCTCTTAAGATCTCCTTCTAAGGCATCCCTTTGAAATGCAAAGACATTTAAATAGCATAGTCACTTGGTAGGTGTTAAACACAATACAATGTACACATGATGTATTATAGAATTGTACACTTGAGACCTATATAATCCTATAAATAAATGCCACCCCAATAAAGTCAATAAATTGTTTTTAATTATAGCCATTTTGAAGTTATGTATATTTCATGTAAGAGAGCTTTGTTCTTTATTGCTTTCATCATTTTCTTTTCCTTTTCTTTTCGTATTACCTCCATCCCCTTTTTCCTACTGTCTCCTTCCCCACCCACCCACTCCCCCCGCAAGCCAATCCCACTTGTGTCCATGTCCATGGTTCTTCCATGCTAGTTCCTTGACTAAACTGCTCCCCTTCTTTGGCTTTCACCATTTTCTAAGGCATACTAATTCTAAAGGGTAATGATACCCCATTTATAGAAAAATAACTGATGAAAGTATAGGTTAAAAATAGATTTTTCCTCAAGAATGTCAGGACATTCTAATTTGATAGTTTATAAAACTAGCAAAATATTGTGCAAAATCTTAGATGTAATAGTATTGAAAATCTTTAAGGATGAAAACAATTAGTAATTCTTAACAACATTATTATGCTCCATGAATTTTTAAGTATAGGAATGTTTAGAAGCTGTCAACTAAAAATGTAAATAGCCATGTGCTATATAGAGAATATAACTCTTGTAATTAAGGACAGTTTATGTACCAAAAGTCATTTACACATACATTGTTGAAAAGACAGCTTTGTCATTGAACTTCAAGGCAAGTTATGAAGTCTTACAATGTTGTGAATAACCATCCTTCTTGACTGAAAGTGATTCTTAACACAAAATTTTTGTATAACTGAATTTCTATTACAGATTTTCCTCAACCTTGAGATTTTGGTTTAAGTGTATGCTTATAAATTATTCTTGGGAAATTTTAATAAAACAGGAAACTAGGAGTTGGACAGAAAAGAGATTATAGAAAATATTCGGTGAGATTTAAGAACCTGAAGCAAGATTGCTGTCTTATTGGTTGAGAATTCTAAAGACTGCAGCCAAATTAAAGAGCTCTGTGGTGTAACTAAATTCATATGGCAATCTTGTATATCAGGAGAGGAATCGAGACGTTCCATACCCTGGTGAACTGACCACATCTTGTCACTCAAGCATTGGGCTTTCAGTGTTGGAGTTAAGCTATGCACTGAGAAGCAAAAATAGACAATTCCTCTCTAAAAAGTCTAAGTACAATTGTGAATTGTGCTGATTGCCATGAAAGAAAAGATAGGGAGCTGTGAAAACATATTAACATTGAATCTAGGGTTTCAGGGAGACTACCTTGAGGAATGATGTAAGCTGAGATCTTATTGATGAGATCTTAAAGAAACAGGTATTAACTAGGGAATGAAAATGTTGGCAGCGAAATGACACCAGGTGTTAGGCCTCTGTTCAGCAATCTCAGTACTTCGGGTTCTGGCTAAGAAAGAATTCAGAGCCAAAACTCAAACTGTAAGAGAAAGTTTATTTAGAAAATGAGGTAGAAGAAGTGGGCTCAGGAAACCAATTACAGAGGCAAAAGAAGGGCCTTTGGAGCTTAGGGGAGACAGGTGCCTTGAGAGACAAAACAGGAAAGGTAGTCAAGCTAAAAAAAAATAAAGGAGGCAAGGGGAGGGGAGCACATGCAAGGTCCTTGTCGAAGAGTTTTTATCTGGAGGTTTCAGGGGAGGATCTCAACAATATCAGCTTTCCAGGTGTGCCCCCTCAGCGTGGTGGTCTCCACTGATTGATTGGCACCAGGGCAGGGGGTCATTAGTCAGTGCAGCTGGTCCTGACGTAAGCCTGTCTGATTTTGCGGTTTCTCCGGGGCTGGAGCTGAAACACAGCTAAGGCCTAGACATCTGCTGCATGGGCTACTGCTTAAGGGAGTGCTCAAGCAAAGGCTTGTAGTTTTGCCTGTTGTTAGGCACACGAGCTCTCCCCACCGGTGACCCTCTGCACCTGGCCTATCATTCCTACTCTGTTCATACCTATCTAGTTATCTACTGTAAAAGTATGGCAAGTTTTTGGGGGGTAGGGATTAACAGCATGTACTAAGATCCCTGTAATAAGGGAAAATGTAAGGTTTTTCAGTGAAGTGAAAAGCTAGTGGGGCTACAAAGCAAAGACCTGGAGCCACATTTCTTAAAATTATGTAGATCATAAATTTGGGCTTTTAGGCACCTAGGCAAGCCACTGAAGGTGTACGCAGTTTGGCATTAGCCGTAACAGAATGACAGGACCAGACTTAAGCTCCTCTATAAACTAGAAAACTGGACAAAGCACTATGAAGCAACAATTTTTTTACGAGATCAAAAAAAAGTGGTATACCTCTCGATAGGTTAATTAATGGGGGAAAAGAAGGACACAAGTTAGCTAAATCAAAAATGAAATAAAATATAAGGTCATATACTATGGATATTAAAAGAGTAATAAAATAATTCTAAGAACATTTGCCAATAAATTCAACAACTTGGATGATCAGCTTTCTCAAAAGACGTAATTACTAAACCTAACTCAAAAAGCAGACATCTGAATAATCTTGTACCTATTTTAATTGAATTAGTAACTATTAGTAATTAAAATTAATCTTCCAACAAGATGCAAACCCGGGAGCAAATATTTGCAAAAACACACACACACACACACATGCGCGCACTGGCATTTAAAAACTTCAAATTTAACAATAGGAAAATGCAATTTTTAAAATGGGCAAAAATACCTAAACAGCCACCAAAAAAAAATAGCAAATAAGGATTATGCATAGGTGCCCAACATTATATATCATCAGGAAAGTGCCAATTAAAAAAATTTTTTAATGATATACCATTATATATTTATTAAAATCCAAAACACTGACAACATCAAATGCTGGCAAGAATGAACAACAGGAACTCGCATTCATTGCTGGTGGGAATAGAAAATGGAACAGCCTCTTTAGAAGACAGGTTGGTTGTTTCTTACAAAATTAAGTATATTCTTACTGTATGATCCAGCAATTATGCTCCCTGGTATTTTACCCAAATAAGTTGGATACCTAATCCCACACAAAAATCTTTGCACAGTTTTCATAGAATCTTCAGTTGTAATTGCCAAAACTTGAAAGCAACCAAGGTATCTTTAAATATATGAAGGGATAAAAAGGCTATTATATCCAAACAGTGGAATATTATTCATCCATAAAAAGAAATTTTTACTGACATTTCTCCATGGGAGATTTACAAATGGACAAAAAGCATATGAAAAAATGCTGAACATCACCAATTATTAGGTAAATACAAATCAAAACCACAATGAAATACCTACCACTTCACATGAGGATGTGGAAAAATTGGAATATTTATACACTATTGGTAGAAATGTAAAATGGTGCAGCTGCTATGGAAAACATATGGCAGTAGCTAAAGAAATTAAAAATAAAATCACTATATGATCCAGCAATTAAACATCTGGGTATATACCCAAAAGAATTGAAAGCGGCATCTCAGAAAGGTATTTGAAAACCAATGTTCATTGCAACATTATTCACAATAGCAAAAAAAGATGAAGCAATTTGTGTCCATTGGCAGATAAATGTATAAACAAAATGTGGTATTATACACAACAATGAAATATTCAGTCTTAAAATGGAAAGTATTTTGACATGCTATAACACAGATAAACCTTGAGTATATTATGTTAACTGAAGCCAGCCACAAGAAGAATACTGTATGATACCATTTATACGAGGTACCTAGAGTGATCTAATTGATAGATACAGGGATTGGAAGGGTGATTGCCAGAGGCTGGGGGAAGAGGGACATGGGGAGTTCTTCAATGAGCATGAAGTTTGATTTTTGCAGGATGAAAAGGAGTTCTGGAGTTTGGTTGCACAACAAGGTGAATGTGCTTACACTAATGAACTGTGCACTTAAAAATGGTCAAAATGGTAAATTTCATGTTATTTTACCACATTGAGAGAGAGAGAGAGAGAGAGAGAGAGAGATGCTATCTAGTCACAAAAACGTGGAAGAAACTTAAATGCATACTGCTAAGTGTAAGAAGCCAATGAAAAAGCTACATACTATGATTCCAACTAAGTGGCATTCTGGGCAAAGCCATATAGACAATAAAAAGATAAGGGATGGCCAGGAATTTCGGGGGAAGGAAGGTTGAATTGGTAGAGCATGGAGAATTTTTTAAGGCACTGAAACTACTCTGTGGATGCTGCCATGAACATTGTCAGTGGAGGTGGAAGTAGAGCCATATGTAATTTATTAGTAGTGTTTCTCTCTCTCTCCCTGCCTCCTTCCCTCCCTCCCTCTCTCTCTCCCTCCTTCCATCCCTCCTCCCCTCCCTTCCCCTCCCCCTCTCCCCTCCTCTCCTTTCCTTTCCAGTAGAAGTGCAGAAAGGGATTCTCACTTTATTCTGTTTCCCAGGAGGGGTTGCCTTTGTTACAGCTCAGCTATAAGCTTTATATGGAGTTGCAGCTTTCAAAATAGAGCATT
Organism: Noctilio leporinus; assembly: GCA_004026585.1. Lineage (NCBI taxonomy): Eukaryota > Metazoa > Chordata > Mammalia > Chiroptera > Noctilionidae > Noctilio > Noctilio leporinus. The sequence goes on from PVIW01002455.1 coordinate 123,164, forward strand.
AATTGGAAGCAATTATCCAATTATACCAGCTGTGACTATGCTGTATAATGAATATTTACCAAGAAAAGAACACATTTAACAGATGATTTAATATAGCAACCTGGCATAATGAATCTGCAACCGACACTCCAATCACTTAGCTAGTCTTCATTGGCTACCATATTAAAGGATGTATCAGTAGCTTGAGTCAGTGCAAATAATAAAATAAAAACTATTAGGCTTGGTTTTCAAATCAGTATCAACATATATGATAGAAATTTCAAAAAGTAATCAAAAAGCTTGTGCTTGTTTATTATCTAAAATGAGTGCTTGATTTTAAAAGTAGACATGCTTTCAACTTTAATCGATTTTTTTTTTTTTTTTTTTTTTAATTCTCCTGAAGTCTTATTATAGGGCTGTCCTTGAAACTGATGCTTTGGAACCACTTTAGGTACTTCTCAGATAAGCACTAAGAAGAACCTGCCTTGAGTGAAATTCTACTCTGCAACCCATGGTATGATAATGAGCTGTGTGGTGGTCATTTACTGCCTGTAATCTATTCAGCTTCAGGAGTGCTGACCAAAGTGCTTGAGGAGGAACAGGCTTTGGCTAGGCGAGTGTTGATTATATGGATGTGAAGATAATCCATATGCTGTCAAAGAGTATTTTTATGGGCACACATATACACTACTAACACCTGCAAAATTGGCTTTTCAAGAAATGTGTCATCTATTTGTTAACTTTATATTAAAGAAACAAAACAAAGGCACCAAAACACTTTGTTACTAAGTCTTGAGTCATTTTATTGGTGTTGTCTTGACAAAGAGATGCCCTTCTTCCATGTGCTATGATGTCACCTTTGTCCAATCATAACCTTTCTTATGAGGGTGGGGGATAACTCTCTGGAGACAAGGTGAATGACAGCAGCAAGCAACGCAGCAGTCACTAGGCAACAGGATCCAGCAGCCTTCAGTGGAAGAGAATTCTCAAACATTTAACCCTCACACTGTCAGGGTTTCTTGTTGCTGCTCTGACAGTAATCTCTGGACAAAGGAACTAATATGAATAATGCAGCTTTTTAATTTTTTTTTCTCCCCTAAAGCTATTTCTAAAGACAATGTGAGGAATCATCATTCTGTTCAGGACTAAAGGACATGACTTGGGTTGAAAAGACAGGTAAAGTCACTACGCTGGACACCTGAAACTGATACAAAATAATACTGCCTATTAACTTGAAATGAAACAAATTTTGAAAGGAAATACTGGCAAATTTAGAAAACTTTGCAACCTCTTTTTCATGCAGGTCACAGTATAGGCGACACAATGATCCCCCCTGTGTGTTTAGAACTGTTACTCAATTGTCCCCCGTAAGCCAGTCTGTCACACAGGTGTGTAGTCTGTGCCTCGGACCAAGTCATGCTGCAGGGGGAAGGTTGGTGGTAGGTGTATTTAAAATCAGCCCGTACTCCATGGGCCAAGACACAACCCTTGGTCTGACAGTCTTGAGAAAGATGTCTTTAATCTGTCTAATTTGTTGCCCTGATGAGGTGCCATTTTGTAACTTGCTGGAAGTGGTGCTTTTTCCTAATTTGCACAAACTTGCTGTATGAGCTCTTGGGTGGGGGTCCCTGCAAATACAGCTTATTTTTCCAACCACCTAGAATGTTCTACAATATTATTATCCCTCTTCTTTTTCATTTAACTACTCTAGAGAATTTAGAATGGAGCTGGACAGACCCAGGTGAGGTATTGTTTCTAAACTGGATTTATTGAATTATCTCATTCAAATTGTTTTGGTTTATTTCTAGAGAAAGACAACAACAACAGCAGTCTTTGAAAACTTCTCTCACAAAGAGATGACAGAGTAAGAATAGAAACGATGCAAGGTCAGGGAGCCCAATGGGTTCAACCACTATGTGAGTTTCTAAAATAAATAGTGTGTGTATTTTTTAGACAAGTCCGGTTGATGAACTAAACTGTCTCCACGTGACCCTTTTTAGTGGCCCTGGAAGCTGCACACCCCTGACCTTTTCCAGGGGCTGACTTCCAACTAACATTCAGAACTCAGTAGAGGTCATTTCCTCTCTCACCCCAAAACTCTAGCTAGACATCCCTCTTGTGTGATCCCTTAGCACCCGGACATGTCACTATCACACTGGAACATCTGGTCCCTTTCCTGGTCTGTGTACCTCTTGTTTGCATTTAACTATTGGGAATTGGGTAGGTGTACACAACAAATTTGAATGCTGAGATTACTTACGAAAAATGTCTAAATAAAACTTTTTATCCTTGTAAAGCTAAAATCAAGTGTGGAGAAAGTAATTGACATGCTAATTTCTGTGATGTCTGTAACTTATCAGAACCCTTTGGATGAGGTGTGGAAGGGGGCTTTTCCAAATTTCTACATGTAGAAATACAGATTAAAAAATGTGCTATGCATTTGAAGTTCATTCATCTAAGTATTTTAATAGGTTCCCCAATGTTAAAAAATAAACAACAACAAAAAAGAAAAACAAAGCCTTGGCTGGTGGCTCAGTGGATAGGCACCGGCCTGCAAACCCAAAGGTCGCTGGTTCGATTCCCCAGCCAGAGCACATAACCAGGTTGCAAGCCAGGTCTCCAGCCAGGTCTGTAGCTGCAGGCAGGTAAAAGGCAACCATACACTGATGTCTCTCTACCTCTCTGCCTCTCTCCCTTCCCCTCTCTCTAAAAATAATAATTTAAAAAATCTTAAAACAAAAACAAAAACAAAACAGTCTTGAAAGTTTTGTGTCTCAGGGATTGAGGCAGAACTTAGCCCAATAAATATCTGTTGAAAGAATAAAAGGATAAATAAAAGAATAGACACAAAAATGCTTTTATTGATTTCAATTGTCCAAGCTTTTTTGCAAGGGAGATTTGTCTGTACTTTAGTACTGAAGAGGTAGCTGGCCACAGCCACTTAAATCAGAGAACAGAAGGCTGCTTGAAGCCCTTAGAGCAATTGTAAGCAGCAAATAGATATGTAAAGCAGCATTTGTTGTTCAAAGGATTCCCAAAAGGAGCCTAGACAGCCAAAATATCATGGCAAGGTAGGACAAGGCCTAAAGAGCATTACCAGGTTGATTGAATCAAGACTATCCTCCTATTTCATTAATTTGAGTCTTGTCAGCAAAGTTTTTTTTTTTTTTAAGTAAAATTGATAAGGAAATTAGGAATGCAAATGCATAAAACAAAAACTCAGTGTATCAAAACTTACAGGATGCAGCAAAAGCAGTGCTAACAGGGAAATTTATAGCTAAATGCCTATATAGAAAAGCAGAAAGGTCTCAAATTAATAATGTAAACTTCCACCTTAAAAAAAAAGAAACTAGAAAAGGAAGAGCAAATTAAACCCAAAGGGAGCAGAAGAAAGGAAATAAGGTAAAAGTGGAAATAAATAAATTGAATATCAATAGAGAAAAGTAATGAAAAAAAGTGGGCTCTTTGGAAAGATCAAGAAAATAGGCAAACTCTTACCTGGATTGACCAAGCGCGAATAAAGAGAAGATACAAATGACTGAAATCAGGAATGAAATAAGGATATTTCTACTAATCTTACAGAAACTAAAAGCATTTTAAAGAAAACTGCAACAATAATATGCCAATAAATTAGATAATTTAGATGAAATGGACATATTTCAAGAAAGACAAATTACTGAAACTGACTCAAGAAGTAAAACAAATATGCAAGTATAAACATTTTTCATAAAGAATATTTTCCTTTTTAAAAAGACTATCTTTTCAAAAGAAGTTTCAGCTTCACAGAAAATCAAGGCCAAAGGAAAGAAGTTTCTTTTTCTTGGTTTTTCAGTGTTTTTGTACTTTAATTTTATTTTATTGCTGTTGTATTATATTTATCCCATTTTTCCCCCACTGCTCTCTCCTGCCCCACCCTCTCCATCCCCCTCCCACAGTCAATCCCACGTATTGTCCATGTCCATGTCCATGGGTCATCCATGCTAGTTCCTTGACTAAACTCTCCCCTACCCGTCTCCACTCTGCACACTGAAAGTCTGTTCCTTGTTTCTATGTCTCTGGTTCTATTTTGCTTGTTTGTTTGTTTTGTTCATTAGTCTCCTGTATTGAGTGAGTGAGATCATATGGTATTTTTCTTTCCTGGACTGGCTTATTTCACTAAGCATAATACTCTCCAGTTCCATCCATGCTGTCACAAAAGGTAGGAGTTTTTCTTTTTTTTTCTGCTGTGTAGTATTCTATTGGTTAAATGTACCAAAGTTTTTTGATCCACTCATCCACTGATGGACACTTAGGCTGTTTCCAGCACTTGGCTATTATAAATAGTGCTGCTATGAATATAGGGGTACATAGGTTCTTCTGAATTGGTGTTTCAGAATTCTTTGTGTATAATCCTAGCAGTGGAATCACTGGGTCAAAAAGCAGTTTCATTTTTAGTTTTTGGTTGTTGTTTTTTTTTTTAAGATTTTATTTATTATTTTTTAGAGAGAGGGGAAGGGAGAGAGACAGAGAGGGAGAGAAACGTCAATGTATGGTTGCATTTCACCTGCCTCCGGCTACGGATCTGACTGGAGACCTGGCTTGCAACCTGGTTATGTTGCCCTGGCTGGGAATCAAACCAGCAACCTTTGGGTTCATAGGCCAGCACCCTATTCATTTTTAGTTTTTTGAGGAAATTCCATAGTGTTTTCCATAGTGGCTACACCAGTCTATATTCCCACCAACAATGCACCAGGGTTCCCTTTTTTTCCACATCCTTGCCAGTGATTGTTGTTTGTTGCTTTGTTAATGATTGCCATTCAGACAGATGTGAGGTGTTATCTCATTGTGGTTTTAATTTGCATCTCTCTGATGGCTACTGATGTTGAGCATTTTTTCATATGTCTATAGGCCTCCTCAGAGATGTGTCTGTTCAGGTCCTTTGCCCATTTTTTAATTGGCCCGTTTGTTTCCCTGGTGTTGAGTCGCATAAGTTCTTTATATATTTTGGAGATCAAACCCTTGTCTGAGGTATTATTGGTAAATATGTTTTCCCATACACTGGGTTCCCTTTTAGTTATGCTGATGTTTTCTTTAGCTGAATAGAAACTTTTCAGTTTGATATGGTTCCATTTGTTTATTTGTTCCTTTATTTCCTTTGCCTTTGAAGAAGTTGAAGAAGTATCAGTGAAAATATTGCTTTGTGGGATATCTGAAATTTTACTTCCTATGTTTTCCTCTAGAACTTTTATGGTGTCACAGCTTATGTTTAACTCCTTTATCCATCTTGAGTTTATTCTGGTGTATGGTGTAAGTTGGGTGTCTAGTTTTATTTTTTGCCTGTCCCTGTCCAGTTCTCCCAACACCACTTGTTGAAGAGGCTATTTTCACTCCATATTATGTTCCTTCCCCCTTTGTCAAGTATTAATTGACCGTAGAGTCCTGGGTTTAGTTCTGGGCTCTCTATTCTGTTCCATTGATCGTTATGCTTATTTTTATGCCAGTACCAGACTATTTTGATTACAGTGGCCTTGAAGTATAGTTTGATATCTGGTATTGTGATTCTTCCTACTTTGTTCTTCTTTCTCAAGATTACTGTGGCTTAGAGATTTCTTATACATCCCCTGCTTCACATATGCATAGACCCCCCCCCCTCCCATTATCAACATCCCTCATTAGAGTGGTACATTTGTTACAAACTGATGGATCTATACTGATTCATCATAATCACCCAAAGGCCATAGTTGACCTTAGGGTTTCCTCTTGGTGTTTTAAATCCTGTGGGTTTGAACAAACTAATAATGACATGTATCCATCATTGTAGTATGGTAATAATATTTTCATTCCCTCCAAATTCTCGGTTCTTCACCTATTAATCCCGTCCCCCCACACCAACTCCTGGTGATCACTGAGCTTTTGACTGTCTCTATAGTTTGGCTTTTTCCAGAATGCATTATAGTTAAAATCATAAGGTATGTAGCTTTTTCCGATTGATTTCTTTCTCTTAGTATATGCAATTAAGGTTCCTCTATGTCTTCTCATGGCTCATTTCTTTTTAGTACTGAACCATATCCCATTGTTCGGATGTACTGCAATTTACTTACTCATTCACCTATATCTTGGTTGCTACTAAAATTTGACAATTATAAATAAAGTTGCCATAAACATCCATATGCAGGTATTTGCATGGATATAACTTTTCAACTAATTTGGATAAATACCAAGGAGCTCCATTGCTGAATTGTATGATGAGTATGTTTACTTTTGTAAGAAACCACCAAACTGTATTGCAAAGTGGCTGTACCGTTTTTCATTCCCACTTAAAATGTATGAGGATTGCCACCCTAGCTGGTAGCACAGTGGTTAAGGTGCCGGCCTGTGAACCCAAAGGTCGCAGGTTCAATTCCCCAGCCAGGGCACATAACAAGGTTGCAAACCAAGTCTCACAGTCAGGTCTGTGGCTGGAGGCAGGTGAAACGCAACCATACACTGATGTCTCTCTCCCTCTCTGCCTCTCTCCCTTCCCTTCTTTCTAAAAAATAATAAAATAAAATCTTAAAAAAAAAAAATGTATGAGGATTGCTATAGCTCCATATCCTCACTAGCATTTGGTTTTGTCACCGTTCCAGATTTTGGCCATTTTAATAGGTGTGTAGTGGTACCTTGTTGTTTTCATTTGCATCTCCCTGATGATATATGATGTGGAGCACCTTTTCATATGCTTATTTGTTGTCTGTATATCTTCTTTGTTGGAGTGTCTGTTCAAGTCTTCCGTCCATTTTTTAATTCAGTTGTTTTTATTTTTATTGTTGAGTTTTAAGAGGTCTTTGTGTATTTTGGATAACAACCCTTTATCAGATTGCCTTTTGCAAATATTTTCTACCAGACTGTGGCTTATCTTCTTATTCTCTTGACATTGTCTCTCATAGAACAGAAGGTTTTACTTTGAATGCAGCCCAGCTTATCAATTATTTCTTTCATGGAGTGTGCTTTGGTGTTGTATCTAAAGTCATCGCCATATCCAAGGCCATCTAGATTTCTCTCCTCTGTAACCTCATAAGAGTTCTATAGTTTTCTGTTTTACATTTAGGTCTGCAATCCATTTTGAGTTAATTTTTGTGGAGGCTGTAAGGTCTATTAATTTGTTATTATTTTATGGCATGTGGAAAAATATTTGCCTTTTAAGAATTATTTTTCTTTCAATATATGTGCAATACAGGTAGAAATAAAGTACAGATAAAAAGAGGAAAATAACTCCATGACCTGAACAAAACTGGTAACATTTTTAAAGTATTTTTGAAAAGATTTTATTTATTTATTTTTAGAGAGAGGGAAAGGGAGGGAGAGAAACATCAGTGTGTGGTTGCCTCTCACACGCCCCAACTGGGAACCTGGCCTGCAACCAGGTGCCCTGACTGGGATTCAAACTGGTGACCTTTTGGTTCGCAGGCCAGTGCTCAATCCACTGAGCCACACCAGCCAGGGCAACCAATAACATTTTGAAGTGAAACTTGAAAATATGTGTTCATATATATGTTAAAATCAGAGTCTTTCTGCTTCATTTTAGCTGACGCCCTAAAGGCTGATGAACAATATAATAAGTGCCCAAGGATCCTGCACCCTAAATATCCAAACTGAGGTGCTAGGTCTCCTACTCAGGGTAGATGGAGAGAGTATGAAACAGGTTCTGCCAGCATTAAGCAATCCCCAGCCTATAGAAGTGAGAGTTGAAGAATAGTGAGAAAAACTTCATGGAGAGCCTGCTGGTGGGCTGGGCCATGTCCCGGCTCCTGAGGCACAAGCCAAGTGAGAGGGCCTTCCAGAGAGCCACTCAGAAAGTTTGATATGTGCCTCCTGGAGTTTGGGGACTGGCCAACAGAGAAGCCTACAGGTGAGAAATCCTGGCTGGACCTCAGTCTGCTGCCAGCGAGGGGCTGCGTTTCCACCGCTGCCACCAGGGCAGGCAAAGGTGCGGGAGCTCCACCAGGGGCCATGCGGGCCTGAAGAGGGAGTTGGCCTGGGTTATTTTTAAAGGGAACAACACAGGAAGACTCCTGAATGGGAGGGCAAAGGGGCCAGGAAAGGTTTAGTGCGAGGGAGAGATCGCTGGAAATCCCAGGGGCTGCGGCTTCCAGCTAGAGGAAAAATGGCACCCTCAACAGAAAATCTTGGGAGCAAAAATACGTGCCAGAAAAAGAGGCTACAAAGTTGCATTTGCCATACCGGGGACAGCCTCCCTCCAGTTCCGTTCCACAGGCCTAGCCTTGGAAGGGAAGAGCCTAGGGGACGGGGATGGCACCCATGAACCCTTCAGGATTCCAAGCTCAAGCAAGTTGGCCTGGAGGAGATTTGCTTTGAACGGAGGTAAGTTCAGAATAGACTGGTCATTCTAGTTTTCGAAGTAAGCCTGTCCAGCCAATTGAAAGGGACCAGGAAATCTCTGAGACCTGCCTGAGATTTCATCCAGGGATAGGAAAAGGACAAATCCAGAGAATCCAGAGAGTGGGCTTGAAACAAATATGGAAGAAAGGAAACACTTACTTTATTATTGGTCTTCTGACCTGTCTTGTTCAACAACATAGTAACTAATACCTTTATATAACTTTAAATTTTTTAAAATTATTTTTTAAAAGATTTTATTGCCCTGGCTGGTAGCACAGTGGAAAAGGCGCCGGCCTGCGAACCCAAAGGTCGCAGGTTCGATTCCCCAGCCAGGGCACATAACCAGGTTGCAAACCAGGTCTCCAGCCAGGTCCGTAGCTGGAGGCAGGTGAAAGGCAACCATACATTGATGTCTCTCTCCCTCTTTGCCTCTCTCCCTTCCCCTCTTTCTAAAAATAATGAAATAAAATCTTTAAAAAAAAAAGAGATTTTATTTATTATTTTTCAGAGAGAGGGAAAGGGAGAGAGAAAGCAATATACGGTTGCCTTTCACCTGCCTCCAGCTACAGACCAGGCTGGAGACCTGGCTTGCAACCTCGTTATGTTGCCCTGGCTGGGAATCGAACCAGTGACCTTTGGGTTCACAGGCTGGTGCCTTATCCACTGTGCCAAATACAAGATATTTTTAAACAATCATTGGATCTACCGAGATTCTTCTATAAACAAAATGACTTAATATATGCAAAGCTTCTAGCATATTTGGCACATAATAAATATTATATATAATTCTTAACTATTATTATCATTATTAATTTTGTAACCCTTTTTATTTAACAATATATCCTAAAAATATTTTCATGTCAATAAATATAATTATAGCACATAACCAGCTGTGAGATCCACACTGTTTTATTCACTAATGTATCCTTCTATTTACAACAGTGCTTGGTACATAGCAGGTAATCAATACACAATCATTAAATGAATAATTTTTGAGTGAAAGAGTTGCTGTATGAAATGTACTATATTTATTCATTGATCTCCTACTATTGGTTAGAATACATTGACAACAACCACATCAAGGTACTTTCCAATCATTCAAGCCCTAACAAATAATTTTATTTTTGCATCTTTGTGTATACCCTTACTTTTTTTCCTGGTATAAGTTCTCAGGAGAGGAATTTCTGGGTCAAAGGGTATGAACGTTTCATTAAAACTTTGAAAACTGTTGCCAGATTTCCTGCTGGAGGGATTTTTGAGACTACGGAAGAATTAGGAATTTCCAAGTACAGAGATTATTTTTATCATCTTTGCATATCTCTAGATGTTTCCAAGTTCCAAGAATTTTGGCATGGTTTCAACCCAAGAAGGATTTCTGCAAGGTTGAAAATAAAAACATATTTCAGAAACTGTTTCTAGGGCATAGTTGACTGAAAGAGAAGGAAAAACAGAGCATTCAGCAACAGAAGCAGCAGTAACTCAGCCCAGAAACCCTCTGCTTGGCATAGAATAGATTCCTCTCCAAGCATTACAGAGCATTATCACTCAAAATGCAAATATTTATTGGGCACCTACAAAGTATGGCACTTTGTTGGCTGTTGTGGACAGACAATGCTTGCATATCCCTTTCACTGCACTGACCACTTCAGAGTGCAGGGGCCTGTCTCTGCTGCCCCTCCCCCTCTCCCTTCCCCACCCCGTCCTCGCCCATGCCAGACCGCCAGGGAAGAGCCTTTGTTGGCTTCATCTTGCATCCCTGGCACACAGCAGGAGAAATGCGGTAGATGCAATATGTATTTGTGAATTTCCCTCGGGAAATTTTAGAGGGTTTGGCACACACTCTGGAAAACATACAGACGTCCGTACATTCGAATGACTAATGTTGAATGTGAGAAGCTGAACCACTGTCATCTTAATCTCTCATATTAGAAGCTCAGGTAGATTTAGGATTTTGTGTCTGTTCTCAGGTGGGTCTGCTGACCCAGATTTGTTCAGTACCAGGGTCTAGGCAGAACAGATCACTGTGATGAGACTTCACTCTGCTCCCTTGCATGGAGTAGCACACACAAAAAACTGAAGCCCATATAAACTTGAGGCCCTAGGCCAAGCAGCCCAAAAGATTGCAGTCTCTTAGGACCTGTATATTGAATCTGCATTTGGACTCCAGCAAGTTCACTGGACATTGTCAGTACATAAAACAATAGGGTAGTGTTAGCTGGCTGCCTACCCAGTGTCCATTCACTCTGCTTCTTCACTAGAGAAACCAATGTCATTAGAGACAGCAAAGCACTTAACTAAAAAATTACATTTCCAGGCTTGCTTCGAGGGTGGGGTAGCCAATAAAATAAAAAGGGAGTTCTTGAATAAAACTTTCAGGAACACTCTTAAAGGAACCTTATTCAGCTATTCTTCCTGACTTCCACTCTTCTTCTTCCTTCTTACCTGGATCACAGACACAATAGCTGGAGCTCCAGCAGCCATTTTGTGACCAGGAACTTGAGGATGGAAATCATTATAAGGGATGTTACAGCAGAAAAGATAGGAGGCTTAGACAAACCACCCAAGACTGCCTGCTTCCAGATGTATTTTTTTAATCAAAATACCAATCCCTATCTTGTTTAAGTTACTGTCATTTGAGGAATCTTTCAGTAGAGGCCAAAGGTAATTAATTGCTAATGGAATGACTGTCTATGGATTAAGGGAGCAGATTTCCCTCTGGGAGCATTTTGGAAATTCTTTTTTCTTTTGGTGGTGGGAGTGGAGGGGGGTTTGTATTTTTTTGTTGTCAAAATAAATGGGATCACTGCCTGTATTTAGCAGACAAGAAAGAGCCTCAGATGTCCTATCCCAGATGCTCATGATGATTTATTCAATAAAATAACAACAATAGCATGTTTATAATTACCTATGTCTTAAACCTAACAAATAAACAACTTCCTAGGAATAAAACTGCCACGTAAAACAAAGAAATCTTGTACTTCGTTTTTTGGAACTTACTAAGATTTGTTCACCACACACAAAATTACATCATCAATGGTAACACTAATTGTATGCAACATGACACACTTGCATTGGTCTATGTTTATAGTTGTCCCCTTCATGGTGAATGTATGAATAACTACAGCATTTGATTCCTTCATTTTATCTTCTAAGGTAGTTGGGCCCAAGCATTTTCATATTGAAGTGCATAATACTTTATTATAAATTACCTTCTTTCTGTTTCTCCTTTGACTCTTTCCAGTCAAGGCATTATGCTGAGTTTCTTTTTGAGAAGGTATAGATGTGTAGGCTTATTATCTATATATTTCATCATAGTATCATAATATTTGCTCTAAAAAAGGGGAGGAGGGCTAGCATTGGTCTTGAGAGTGCCCATTGTCCTAACTGATTAGACATACACTCAGCCTTTGTCTGTTTCTTTGCTTTGGTGCTGAGAGGCAGAAAGGGCTGGCAACAGAGAGCTGAGTGTTTGGGGTCTGCATGTGAAAGCAAATCAGGCATGATTTTTACATTTATTTGTGGCAAGCCTGGCTTTGGGCATTGATGCAGAAGATGCCACGTGCAATGTCATTTGAGAGTTAAGTATCTCTGAGAGATTTGAATATTAGTCTGCGATCAACACACTGACAACTCTGTACATTATTTTATCAGAGGACGCAGAATTGGGACCAAATGGTCTGATGATAGAGGGGGAGGCAGAGCAAGGCACAGTTCTGGGACTCCAGGGACTCAGAAAGGAAGGAGAAGGGAGGTGAAGAAATCCCGGGGGCCATCTGGGGGTGGGGGAGGCTGCCAGGGGAAACAGCCCAGCCCAGACTACCAAGGGGACCTGCAGCAGCAAGGCCAGTCCACCATTCGCCTTGGTCACCCCACTGGAGTGACTGAATTAACCACATCTCACACTCTTTAATTGGAGCAGATAATTGGCGAGCTGGCTCTGTGCACAGGAAATGTGTTTGGATATATCTGGCAGAGCGGAACAGGAAGAATGGGGACCACCTGATTTCATCCTCTGCCAAGGAGGGCAACACAAAGCGGCAGTGTCCCTGTTGGAGCCTGGCTCAGCAAAACGGGAGGACGGAGAACCCTGAGCAAACAAACCCACTGGCGAGTGGGATCCTCCTGGAAAGAGAGCTGGAGCCAAGTCTGGAGCTGTGGGGCTGGGCTCATTGGTTGAGCTGCTTTGTGACTTTGGGCTAGTAATTTAACCTCTCTGGGTCCATTTCCTCACCAAAAAACTAATGAGGGGGGAAATGTTACAACCCCCTTATAATATAATCATGTCATCCCATTCCTTCTGATCCACAGACATTGCTTGAATACCTACGCTATGGGTAGAACTCTGCCAGGAGCTATGCCTGCTTCCTTGAATCCTATTGGGTAAGATAGGTTTAAAATAAACAAATATGAACAATCCTTGCTGGATGTTGTAAATCTTCATTTTCTCCCCAGATAAATCCCAAGCAACTTCCACCTTAGGTTAGGACATACATTGATCAACCCTCCTGCCCAGCCCTTTGCCCATCTTCTTTAAGAGGTGCAGGGGTGGGGGACTGCTGGGAGGTGACTGTTTCCAGGACAATGGACACCAAACACCAGTGAAGGTGTCCTCATTTCTGATGATGTGGTAAGTGAAGTGTTTGCCTGATGACCACCCTGTGACTGTCAGGGGCCCTTTTCCACTTACTTTTTGGAATCTGCTGTGAAATGTGCTCAGGTCCAGGAAGGAAGTGAAGTCAGTGAGCTCTGAAATGGCGGTGCCTTTGGAAAGATTCATTCTCATTTGCTCCTGGCTTAGGGTTGGTTTACAATGACTATTTCCTAGGAAATAGCAGCCTGGACCCAGCTTGTGCCCACACAGAGGGCAGAGATGGCTCTTTTTCTTGCATGACTTACTCTGTCCTGCAAGAGGTAGATGAAAAGAGTCAAGAGACCAGCTTGTGTGACCCTGGGAAAGTCTCTTTGCTTCCCTGCGTATCAGTGTAGCAATGGAGGCATTTAGTAATGTGTGTTCTTACAGGAGAGTTTAGTACAAGTTACCAAAGCACACCCAAACCCATTTAAAACAGATAGTGTTACTATTATTATTTTATCATTATATATAATTTTTGCTTTTTGCTTAAGATGTATTTTTCATGATCTACAGTTACTCAAGTGAACACTGTCTTTCAGGAAACTCTTTTGACTTAGCGCTGTTCATAACTAACATTACCATTCATTAAACATGTTTCAGTGCAGCTATGCATTTGTATTTTTCTTATTAAGCTTGGTTATCATGCATAGCTTAGTCTGCATAACAGAACAGTGACATCTCATAAAAGTGGTAAAGTTGAAAAACTTGGCTTAGCTGTAAAAATTATTGAACATCTCCTAAGAGAAAATGAATCCAAAAGTCACATGTCATTCCCACAACGAGCTTGTAGCAGACATATTAATCAGATTCCTTTGTAACATTTTCCTCACTCGGCTGTTGTGAGGATTTAATGAGAATTTCAAGTTCTTAGTGCCTAGAGGCATCTAATAAATGATAGTCATATATGTTTATATCTTCAAAAATAGACACACACCTCAAAACAGGCACGTATACACGTAGTCTTTTAGTCCAACTCTCTTACAGAGAGTTCAATTCTAATGGAAATGGATGGATATTCTCTTCAGAGTCTTAGCATGAAAGGTGCTCATCTCTTTTCAGCTTTTGGTGTTTGGATCATTATCTGAGAACAGCAAATATCCCTTAGAGTCTCTGAGAGTCCAGTCCTGGTTTCCCCTGAACTCACACTTCTGGGCTAACTGGGGGAAACAAATCTTATAAGTGTGAAATACAACCCAAGACTAAACTTGAGTAAGTAATTACTGGATTCTGTGGTGTAGGTGGGATTTGAACTTCATGATCCGCCTGGAATAGTCTTTGCGACTCTGTGGAAGATGTACATGTATGCTCGGGACTTGGAGAAGAAGAGAAGCCATTTGTGGGGTGGGGAACAATTTCAAGGATAGCAAAACTCATCCAGGATAGATAGGCCTTGTGAAAAGTAGCATCTTGGGAAGGTTCCACTGAGCTTTGGGCTTCGCATGGCTTGTGTTGTGCCAGTCACCAAGTTCTGACCTAATCCTTTCTCATTACATCACACACAACTTACTGAAGTGTTACTTATGATAGAAGATGTGAGTGTTACAGATAACCCCAGCCACATGGGGAGCTTGGAATAGGTGGGAGTATTTATACCACAGAAATTGGCAAATGATAAAACACCAGAACTGCTTTTTTTTTTTTTTTTTAATGTTTTGTTTATTTATTTTCAAAGAGAAGAGAAGGGAGGGAGAAAGAGAGAGAGAGAAACATTGATTGGTTGCCTCTCTCGTGCCCGACCCAAAATCCAGGCATATGCCCTGACCAGGGAATCGAACCGGTGACCTTTTGGTTCACAGGTTGGCACTCAATCCACTGAGCCACACCAGCCAGGGCAGAGAGTCTTTTCTGAGACCCAATTTACCAGAACACCATGGCGTTGAAGGGTATACAGCATAATGACTTGACTGATATATAATATAAAATTGTTACCACAATAAAGTTTGTTAAACCCATTATCTCATAGAGATACAAAAAACTATTTTTCTTCCTTGTAATAAGAGCTTTTAAGATCTACTCTCAACAACTTTCATATTTACTGTACGGCAATGTAACTATACTCATCATGTTGTAGGTTACATCCCTAGTGATTGATTATTTTATAGCTGGAAGTTTGTATCTTTTGATTACCTTCATCCAATTCCCCTACCTCTACACCTTTGGTAACCACAAATTTAATCTCTTTTTTCTATGAGTTTGGTTTTTTAAAAAATCCTACATATAAGTGAGATCTTATAGTAGTACTTGTTTTCCTCTGTCTGACTACTTATTTCACTTAGCATAAGGCCTTCAAGGCCCATCCATGTTGTCACTAATGGCAGAATTTCCTTTTTCATAGCTGAAGAACATTTCATCGTGTGTGCGTGTGTGCGTGTGTGTGTGTGACATCTTCATTCATTTGATGATGGAACTTAGATTGTTTCCATGTCTTCTTGGGGCCTTTGGAGTGAGGGGTAGCAAAGAACCTTTAGTATATCCACTTACTGGTTCACCACTAGGGTAGAGAAGTGTGTGTGAAATGGTTTTAATTTTTCAAAAAGTATCATGGAAATACTTTGTAGGTTGCTTAGAGTCCAGTGTGGAAATCAGAAGCATGGGATTATGGTTTGTGACAAAGCTTTATAGAAACATCTCAGGTCCAGGAAGAATTCTTCCAAGCAGCAGTCAGCTGGGAGGGTGGAGGAGGAATGGGCAAGGGAGAGTGCCAGGCAGAGGAAGTAACATGTTGGCAGGCACAGGGCAACCCAGGCACTGAGATACCAGGCTGACTGGACAGCAGGGAACATGGGAGGAGTAGTCAGGGCGAGATTTAGGAAGTAGGAAGGGGATGATTGTGTAGACCTTGCAGGCCGTGACAAGGATCTATCTGTTCCTTGCCCTAAAAGCCAAGGAAGGACAGGGAGACATCAAAGTTTCCTGTTCTTTAAAATAAAATAAAATTTATTTTAATTAAATTAATTTTAAAAGGAGTTTCCTCAATAAATTTCTTTATTTTGCATTAAGAAAAAAAAAAAAGTTTCCCATTCTCCCTGAAGGGTTGACTTGAGCAGTGAATAGCAAGGTCAAAGAAAGAATAAGAGAGATTTCTATTTCCGCCATCCTCTCTCCCACCCTGGGTCTTCTGAGGCCTTGCTTATGGAGCAGGAACATGGCCTGGAACCCGCTGGTCTCTCAGCACATGTCAATTAGAGCTAGAAGGCCTGGGGAAATCAGCTCCTGGGGTTTGCAGAGCACATGGCAGTTTGGAGCAGTACTCACCTCTCTGGAGTCTTCACCATGGAGGCTTCTGAAGGTGTATCTTGAGACTCCAGAGCTAGTGGCTGGAGGGCCCCCACTTCTGTCCCAGAGAAGCCCCCGTCCAGGAAGGGCTACTCCAGTCCTGTTCTGCCTATGCAGGACCAAAAAAAAAAAAAAAAAAAAAAAGAAGCTGCACCCTGCAGGGAGGGGTGACTCGTCTCCTTTCTCAGCCATCAAGTGAGGAGGAAGGGTCCACACCCAAACTCTAAGCCTCAGGGAAGTACAGGATGTCCCAACAGGCCCTGTAGAACGACTTAGTAATTTTCCAGTTACTAATTTGCCTTACCTGTTCTGTTCAAACAGGCTAATTGTTTCCTCAAAAAGACTCAAGTGTAGTGGGATGAGGTCACCAAAGACGTGCCTAAACAATCACAAACACTAGTCACGGGCGCGCCTAGAGGTAATCAGCTACTTAAGACTGTGAGTTTGAATTTTTAATTTTTCCTAAACGCAAATTCGGTGAGGGCGCGCCCCCTGCTGGTAACATGAAACTAAACTCGACAGAAAGAACCGGTTTGCTGAGTGAGCGATTCCTCTGGGTAGGAGGATAACTGAGAAACGGTGGTATTTTTGGAACGTTCTCAGCAGGGTACATTAATGGCTATTTCTCAACAAATATTTGTTGGTTGAAATATGATATTAAATTGATCAGTGTAATCGATTTATAATCATGATCTTGGAATGTGTGAATTTAATCAACAGTGAAAAATCTGCCAAAGCAGAGAAAAAGCAGGGAGAATTGATTTTCGGTCTGATAAGGAAAATGAATGTAACTTTGAGAGCTCCCATATACTGTCTGCTTTTACATTCTGGTTATTGTATTATATCTATGTTTATATAGGACAGTTCAATTTTTTATTACAAAAGTTTTCAAATATACACAAAAACCAAGACGAAACCAGTAAATCACCATACACTCACCACCCAGGTTCTGAAGTTACCAAGATTTTGTCATTCTTGCTGTATCTATACCATTAATTTTTAAGTTACTTTTTCCCTTAAATGTTATAACCCAGACATTATGTCACTTTCCCCTAAATACTGTACTATAGTTAAGCGTG
Organism: Noctilio leporinus; assembly: GCA_004026585.1. NCBI lineage: Eukaryota > Metazoa > Chordata > Mammalia > Chiroptera > Noctilionidae > Noctilio > Noctilio leporinus. Next base: position 140,489 of record PVIW01002455.1, read on the forward strand.
AGTTCCTAAAAACTGGAAATTTTTAAATACCACATATCATTATCACATCTAAAAATTTGTAATCAGCCCTGGCTGGTGTGGCTCAGTGGATTGAGTGCTGGTCTGCAAACCCAAGCGTTGCTGGTTCAATTCCCAGCCAGGGCACATGACCAGGTTGCAAGCCAAGTCCCCAGCCAGGTGCCCAGCTGGAGGCAGGTGAAAGGCAACCATACATTGATGTTTCTCTCCCTTTCTTCCTCTCTCCCTTCCCCCCTCTATAAAAATAATGAATAAAATCTTTTTTTAATTAAAAATAAATAAATAAAAATTTATAATTCCTTGGTGTCATCTATCTCCATCTCTCTCCCTCTCTTCCTTCCCTCTTAATTAGCTTATCCTTCTGTACAGGTGGGTCAAAAGTAGGTTTACACTTGTGAATATACAAATCGCATAGTTTATTATTGTATTAGTAATTGTATTACTTTCTATGCATACAAACAACTGTAAACCTACTTTTGCCCCTCTCTCTACAGTGAAATGTACAGGTATTCAGTATACAGTTTGGTGAGTTTTGATAAATGCACATACCTGCTAACCCACATCCTCATTAAGATAGAGACCATTCCTATCATGTAGGAAACTCCTCCTGTGCCTTTACTGTCAACTCTCTCTCATACCCAACCACTGCTCTGATTTCTATCACCATGGCTAAGTTTTGCCTGCCCTAGAATTTCATATAAAATGGAGACATGTAGTATATACCCCAGAGCAGTGTTTTGAGGTTCATCTGTGTAGTTGTATGTTCCTTTCATTGAGTGGTCTCCTATTGTACGCAAGTATCAAAATTTGCTTATGCTCAGTCCTCTTGCTGGACTTCTGAGTTATTGCCAATTTGCAGTATTCTGAAAAAGTTGCAACTAATATTTTTTTGTATAAATCTTTATGTGGATATGTGTTTTCATATCCACAAACAACTACTCATGGTGACTTAACGTTTAACTTTGTAAGAAAACCTAAGCTTCTTCTCATAAGCATTTCCTGATCTTTCATTTTTCCAGTTGTCCAATAGTTCTACATTCTGCATGTGTCCATCACCTTCCTTGTGGTGTCACTTAACTTGTGCCTTTAACCCTGGGTTTCCTATAAACTAGTTTAATCTAAAACTTGGATGAGATTCTTTTTAAATACTTTGGCAAGAATGCTTCAGACATGATGCTGTGTAGTTCGTTCTTCAACTCACTGGAAAGCCTAAGTGGCATGGTTGCCCTCTTAGTGAAGATTTTAAGACTGATCAGTAGACCCAAGAGGTGGCAGCTTCATCCCCTGCAGGGTAAACTTCCCCGTCAACCTTTCATCTGATGGTTTCAAATGATTTTTGCCTTGAAGGGCTGAATAAGACACAGTTCTCACCCTAATGAGTTTGCAGTTTAGTTGAGCACACCTGTTTAAATATAGTGTAGTAGGCAACTCACAATTTAAAGAAAGTAAGTGTCAACAATGGTTCAGATTTTTAAAATGCTAAAGGACATCAGAAAAAGGAGAACAGAGAGAAAGAATTAATATAAAGAAGCATTTGTCCAAGTGGTGGGGAGAAGGGAAGGCATTTAGAGCAGGAAAGGTGGTGTGCACAAAAGAAGAGGCATGTGGGGGAAGCTGATTAAAATCACAACCAGTGAAGCAGAATGTGGGGGAGGTAAATGGGCCAGGGGTTTTCCTATGGAACTAAGGAGCTGTTTTTAATCTATGAAGCTAGCGATCTGTGGAAGGAAAGTTGCCTGGAGTCATGGAGGACAGTTAGGAGTCCACTTCTAGGTAGACAGACCTGTTGCCTCAGGGGAGGCCTAATGATCGGTACTATTTGTAGAGCTGTGGAGAAAGGCAATAGAAGCCTGTCCTCTGAGAGAGTCAGAGAGAACTGTGTCCTTACTCTGCTTCTCTGTGTGATACTGGCAAGGAATAAGATGGTGAAATATGACATAGAGAAAGCAAATAAACACTGGGTGATGGTAAAGCATCTTTAAAAATTAAGGACGCCAATAAGCACATGAAAAGATGTTCAACATCGCAAATCATTAGGGAAATGCAAGTCAGAACCACGATGAAATACTACTTTGCACCCATTAGTGCTACTACTGTTTTAAAAAATGTCCACTGGCTGGTGGCACAGTGGATAAGGCACCGGCCTGTGAACCCAAAGGTCGCTGGTTCGATTCCCCAGCCAGGACACATAACCAGGTTGCAAGCCAGGTCTCCAGCCAGATCTGTAGCTGGAGGCAGATGAAAGGCAACCATACATTGATGTCTCTCTCCCTCTCTGCCTCTCTCCCTTCCCCTCTCTCTGAAAATAATAAATAAAATATTAAAAATAAATAAATAAAAATTAAAAATGTCCATTTATGCATGAATAAATAAATAAAATGTGGTGTATTATTTAGCTTTAAAAAGTAATGAAATTCTGACACATGCTACAACATGGAAAACCTTGAAGACATTATGCTAAATGAAATGTCAAATGCAAAAGAGCAAAGAGGATATGATTCTGTTGATGTGAGATACTAGAGTAGTCAAATTGATAAAATCAGAAAAACAGAATGATAGGTGCCAGGGGCTGGGAAGAAAGGGGAGTAGGCCCTGGCTGGTAGCACAGTGGATAAGGCACCGGCCTGCGAACCCAAAGGTCGCAGGTTCGATTCCCCAGCCAGGGCACATAACCAGGTTGCAAGCCAGGTCTCCAGTCAGGTCTGTGGCTGGAGGTAGGTGAAACGCCACCATACATTAATGTCTCTCTCCCTCTCTGCCTCTCTCCCTTCCCCTCTTTCTAAAAATAATGAAATAAAATCTTAAAAAAAAAAAAAGGGGGGGGGATAAAGAGTAAGTATTTAAAAATAGGGAGTTTCAGTTTGAAACGATGAAAAAGTTCTGGAGCTGGATGGTGATTGCATGACAATGATTGCATACCAAAGTGAATCTACTTAATGCCACTGAACTCTGTACCTGAAAATGGTAAAAATGGTAAATTTTATGTTAGGCATGTTCTAACACACACACACACACACACACACACACACACACACTGAGGATGCCCATATTGTAAAATTCATACTGGACTTCAGAAATGTGAAACTTAAATCTTTACTCTCCACCTCCTCTACCTCTCCCAACTCCTGTCAAAAAAGGCCAGACTTAAAAGCCAGTACATTCTGGGGGTTGGGGGTGGAAGGATCAAGCCAAAAAAGAAAAAGAGCTCATGGATAGGACAGCAGTGTCAACAGTGTGGGGACTTGGGGGTGGATGAAGGTGAAAGGGAAAATAAGGAGGATAAATGGCAACAAATAAAATGTAATAAAAAACAAACTATTAAAAAGAAAAATGGCCCTGGCTGGTGGAACAGTGGGTAAGGTGCCAGCCTGCGAACCCAGAGGCCGCAGGTTTGATTCCCCAGCCAGGGCACATAACCAGGTTGCAAACTAGGTCTCCAGTCAGGTCAGGTCTGTGGCTGGAGGCAGGTGAAGAGCAACCATACATTGATGTCTCTCTCCCTCTTTGCCTCTCTCCCTTCCCCTCTTTCTAGAAATAATGAAATAAAACAAAACGAAACAAAAAAAAAAAAAATGGCTAGCTTTGGCTGGTGGCTCAGTGGAAAGGCACTGGCCTGAGAACCCAAAGGTTGCTGGTTAAATTCCTAGTCAGGGCACATAACCAGGTTGCAAGCCAGGTCTCCAGCCAGGTCCTTGGCTGGAGGCAGGTGAAAGGCAACCATGCATTGATGCTTCTCCCCCTTTCTTCCTCTCTCCCTGACCTTCTCTCTGAAAATAATGAATAAAATCTTAAAAAAAAAAAAAGAGAGACCAGTACATCCTGTCCTCCTGTATCTAGGTTATCACCCTTTGTTCCTCAATATGCAGCCTTGATCTGCAGCCAGTTTACAGGCCAACTCTCCAATAGAAAGGGCAAAATCAGGATTTACAGGCAGAAGAATGAAGAACAGAGAAGGCTCCATGCTCAAGAAAATGCAACTCTTTAATATCAAAGTTTTAGATATTAACATCTAATAGGCTATCAAGATGATCAATAGTAACATGTTGCTCCTGCCCCTCTCCTCTTAAACAGCTCTAATGATATCTATTTCACAGAGGACCAAGTCCAGAAACATATCAGGGAGTATAACTCAGCCTTTGGCATCCTTCCGCCCAATCTAGGGCTCATTCACTTTCTGATCATTTAAGCTGAATAAGTTAAGGGTTTCCAACATGTGGCACTTAAGGGAAGACAATAGAGCCTGCACTAGAGGTGAAGGACCTGGATTCTAGTTTAGCTTCTGCCATTGTCTGCCATGTGACTTTGGACAAATTATGTCGGGGCTCTGAGCCTAATCTATTATTCTTCTTTCTTGCTTCGACTGAAACAGGCAGAGCATTGAGGGCACAGCCAAAGGAAGGAGTTACAAAACCTCAAAGTCTAGAATATCTATTTTTAGTGTAGTTCCTCAAAGTTGCAAATCTACAGTTTTCTTCACTAAGTACTCATTACAAAACCTGAACTTTTGGGGAGCTGCTCAAGGGGAAATCATGTGGAGGAAAGTTTTTCTACCCTCCACTCCTATCTTATTTTAATTTCATAGTAGAGTGATAGGCATTTCCCCTGGATTAAAAAATAGAAATAACAACAAGAACAACATGTCATAATAGAAGGCCCACAAGTTTCGTTCTTTAATCCTTTTCTTATATAAACATTGTTGTCCGTTATCGCAGTAATCAAGAGTGGTGACCAGCCTTGAGGATTGTGAGACTAGGCCAGGGAAAATCTTAACTTAGTCATTTCAGTGACTATGTGGGGAGGTGTGGTGGAGCTAGCTGGTCTTTCAATGCCACTATGGTGTTTACTCCATACCCACAGGTTATTATGAAGTAGAATGCATTGTTTCAGAAAGAGAGCTTTGAAGCTTGAAATAAGTTTTTGATTTTCTGATGTGCACAAAAATGGAAAACACATGTCTCTACTATACCATGAAATAATGCTCACTCAGAAATAGACAGTATCCTCTAAGTAACCCAATGGCATGACTGATCGCTGTAGATCAAGGGAAGTTCCACACTGTTCTCTATCTATGTATAGTTGATTCGCATTATTTGCAGTAGTTGTGTTTTATATAATCATCACAAATACTGAATTACTGAATAACACTTGTCCTAGGAAAAATAAAGGGTTAGGTTTCCCGAGACCCTCACTCAACTGATCAATACCTTGTTTTAGGTGTGTTTCTGTTTAAAGACACCTTATTTAATATATATTGTTGATTAATCAACATTGAACTAATGGTCCAAAGCTCTGTTTTCCATTATTGTTCCTTCACCATGGAAAAGGAAGTCCTAGAGTCTTGTTTAGATCGGATCTTTTATTGTTCAGGATGGATTTTGAGTGATAAAAACAAAACCTTTTTCTTGTTCATGCTGTGTGGCCATAATTGACTCACACTATGCTTAGATGTGTAGAGAAAATGGAGCTTTTTCTTCTTCTATGACAGATCTGGTCTTTCTCCATCTCCTTTCCATTGGAATAGGAAATCCTAATTCATCAGTTAATAATATCCCAGTCTTTTCTGCCAAAACAGTTTTCTTTTATTGTGCAACAGCCCTTCCTTTCCCAAAACATTCCTTTACTCTGAGGGTTGTCTTCTCCCTCTCCTTCCTGCAAGATGACTTCCGGGAGTGTAGAGGATACACTGTGCCTTTGAGGTCAGAGCAGGGGACCTTAGGTCTGCATCAAGCAGGCTTCTGGGCCCCACTGCCTCTTTAGTGGTGCTCCCTTGCTTAACCTGCCACAGAAGACTTCATTTGAAGGAAGTGAGATCTAGTTTCTCTTGGTTTGTTCATTACCCAGGTATTTTCCTGGCTGACCCACCTATCTGAACGCGATTGAGACTTCATGCCAGAGTTGACTAACTTAGGGATGTACCTCACCCAAGGTGGGCCAGGAGAGATTTTCCTTGTGTTTTTTCAAACTAAAACTAAGCAACCTTGTTCATCTTTGGAGAAGTTGTGAGATGGCTGCTGTGCTTGATAGCCAGCAGAAGCAGAGGTAGCTCACAGGAAGAAACATGAACAGAGAGTATGAACGTTGCAGAAGTACTATGATCCAACCCCCACCGCCCCAATCTAAGCTGTACTTGATGTTCTGCAGCTCCTCTTTTCTTCCTGTTGTTCTGTGGTCTATTCATATATCCTTTTAGTAAATTTCCCCCTTTGCATGAAATCTAGTGTTAGTTTCTGACACCTGCAACTGAAAAAGAAAATTCTAAGACAGTATGTTTTTAAATGCTTTAATGATCATCACAGAACTTGCATATTTACAATAACTCCAAGCCACCTTAATTTTACCTCACTCCCTACAAGTATACAAGTTTCCAGGTTTGGAACTATTGCTGGAAAGCATATGAGACAATCAAGATTTAAAAAAAATTTTATTGTGACATGTATCACCCATACAAAGAAATGTACAAAACAAAAATGTATCTCATGAGGAATTATCACCAAGTTAACACTGTGTAACTCTCACACAGAATTACCAGCATTTCTGAAGCCCAATAGTTACCTTCCACTTCCCTCCAAAGAGTAATCAAGCTTCTGATGTTTATGGTTATCACTTTACTTTTCAGTTTTTTTTTTTTTCACCTAAGCATGCACCCCTGAACACTATAGTAGAATCCTGCTTTTTTTTTTCCTTTTGAATGTTATATAAATTAAGTCATATGATATAATTGTTTTGGGATTTGGCTTCTTTTATTCTGAATTATTATTATTATTATTTAAAGATTTTATTAATTATTTCCAGGGAGAGAGGAAGGGAGAGAGGCAGAGCAGGAAAGAGACATCAATGTATGGTTGCCTTTCACCTGCCTCCAACCATGGACCTGGCTGGAGGCCTGGCTTGCAACCTGATTATGTGCCCTGGCTGGGGAATCAAACCAGCGACCTTTCGGTTTGCAGGCCGGCACCTTATCCACTGTGCTACCAGCCAGGGCTGAATTTTTTTTCCAGATTTACCTAGTAGCTAACTGTAGCTATAGTTCCTTTTTAAAAAATTGCTGTTTAGTATTCCATAATATGATTGTATAATCTTTATTCTGTTGGTAGACATTTTTGGCTTTTAGGAATAATACTGCTTTGAATATTCTTGGTGAATACATGCACATAATTTTTAGTGTATATGTAAGAGTTGAATTGCTAGATCATAAAATGTATCTTTTCAGGTGAGTCAATAATGCCAAATTCTTTTTTAAAAGATTTTATTTATTATTTTTAGAGATAAGGGAAGGGAGAGAGGCAGAGAGGGAGAGAGAGACACCAATGTTGACTTTCACCTGTCTCCAGCTACAGATCTGGCTGGAGACCTGGTTTGCAACCTGGTTATGTGCCCTGACTGGGGAATTGAACCAGCAACCTTTGGGTTTGCAGGCCAGCACCTTACCCACTGTGCCACCAGACAGGGCTAATTCATTTTTTTAAGATTAAAAAAATTGTTATTCTATTTCAGTTGTCTCAATTTCTCTCCCTTCAGCCATCTCACTCCCACCAAATACTTCTCCCAAATGATTGTTGGAGTTTATATTTCTACCAACAGTTTATGTGAGTTTCTCTTGTTCCATATACTAACTCTTGTTAGTCTTTTAAATTTTCACCATTTGTGTGATGTGCATGGTATCTTACTGTGGTTTTAATTTCACTTCCCCTGATTACTAATGAAACTGAACATCCGTTTGTACATTTAACGACTGTATATCTTCTTTTGTGAAATGCCTGTTGAAGTTTCTTGTCCATTTTTCTATTTGGTTGCTTGTCTTTCTCCTTACTGATTTGTAAGAGCTCTTTATATACTTGGATGAAACCTTCGTTGGATATATATGTTGCAAACATCTCCCACTCTGTGGCTTACCTTTTCACTAATTTTATGGTGTTTTTGAGGGAGAGTCTTAACTTTAATGTATTCAGATTTATCAATTGGGATTTGAAACAATGCATCTGACAGAATCACTAGTTTAAGCAATGTAAAATAAACTTCTCAATTCAGTAAAATGGGACTTACGCAGGTTCTATAGCCAAAGTTGCACGTTCTTTCTTTGGAATGTAATTTCTGAGATGACATTTTACTTTTAAATGATTGAAAATCCATTATGTTACAAACCACAGAAATACATGTACAGTATTTAATCTTGTTGCTTGGTGGTGCAATGGAAAACTAATAATAGTAGTAGTAGTAGTAGTAAAACTGTTGTTCTTAAAGTTTGCTAAACAATAGGACTATTAGATTAAAAAACATAAACATGTTAAAAAGTTTGTAATCCTTTTATACATTACAGTACCTGAAAAGTATATACAGGCTCAGCCTTTCACCGTAAAATCCCAGGCTTATTCCTAGCCAAACAAGAAACTGGGAAAGCACCAAGTTTTTTTAAACATGCAAAATTTCCAGCACTCTGAATTGCCCATGTAACTAACATGCCTTGTACCTACTACCTAGATGATAAATGTTAACATCTTGTCATATTTACTTTAAAATTTAGAGTTTATGCTCCTTTGTTCTCCTGTTTCATTCCTCTCTTTCCTTTTCTCGCTAGAGGAAGCCACTATCTAGAAATTGCCATTCTTGTTTTTTCTATTTTTAGTTCTTGTTCATGTGTTCATGTGTTCATGAATAATACAAATATTGCTTTGTGCTTTTTAAATGTACTGTTCATGCTATATTACACTGCAATTTTATTTTAAACATGGTGCTTTATCATGTTGATATATACAGATCTATCGTAGGTCATTAATTTTAACTGCCGTGTTGTAATTTATGGCAAATATATACTCTGGATTTAATCTATCTATGAACATTTCTGTGTAGCAATAAATGCAATGCCGAGAACAACATCTAACATATACTAGGTCCTCAATAATTATTAAATGAGTAGAGGCAGGTTTTTAAATGAAGCAAAAGTGGCATAAAACATCTCAGGCATAATACTTTGTTTCAATTCTCCAGTTATTTGTTGTTAACATCCACCTTATTTGCATGCGTAGTAAGAATATCTCTGAAAATTTCTAACGGCTTTTAAGCAATCAATTGAAAGACTCCGATGTGTTGTGCGTATAAGGGCAGAAATATGCTGGGTAGAGAAAGAACACAAAAGAAATCTCCGTGTCTAAATATAAAGCAATAAAGGTTTGTCTGGTGTGGGGCAGGGGAGGACGAACGCAGGAGGTGTTATAAATTTAGGGGAGGTCTGAGAGTTTACAATTCAGAGTATGACCAGCATTAGCACATCCGGATAAAGAGATGGCTGAATACACGGGTCTTTCGCTGCATGTGCTTTCTGAAAGATGTAACCAACAAATGCCAGACAGTTGCCATGGGAACCAGCCGGGGAGGGAAGATGAGGTTGCCCAGAATTCTTGACACACTTCGAATGTTTCTCCTTCCGGTCCTCGGCTCTTCGCAACCATCGCCCCTTTCCTCGGTTTCCCGCCCGTTCTACGGACTCGCTTCATTCTTTTCCGCTCTTGATTCTCCTTCTCCCCTCCGCGTTGCCATCTTGGACCATGCGTCAAGATGGCGCCCTCTGCTCTCAGAAGCTGAACCCAGGCGAGCCAGCGAGGCTGCGCGCGCACGTGCTTGGGCGCAGGAGGGTGGGGCGGTGACGCAAGACGTCGCTCCGCCTCCGGCAGTCGCCCCTCCCCTGGGCGAACCCGGAAGTGGAGGAGGAGGCGCGGTGGCGGCGGCGGCGGCGAAGGGAACAGGCGCTGGAGGAGCCGTACCCGGGAGCGTGTCTGGGGTTGGGGGCGGGGGGCGGGGCTGAACGGCCTGGGCAGCCTGGCGTGGACTGGGCGGGAGAGGCCATGGCATCGGCAGAGTTGCAGGGGAAGTATCAGAAGCTGGCTCAGGAGTACTCGAAGGTACCCATTCCTGGGCGGGGATTAGGGGGTCCCTGGCCCTGCGGCCTCGGGTTGCCTTCACTTGGGGCAGTGGGGTAACAGCGGAGGCAGCGCTGCACCTCTCTCCTCCGCCTCCCCTGCCCACGATTACCGATCCTCCTCCACCTGCAGCTCCATGGAGATGGAGCCGGGCGGTGTCTGGATTCCTGTGCGTTTCTGCGGGAAGAAGCAGGAGTTTGATTCTTCCTTCTCACTGAAGTAGCCGGCGTGGGTCTGGGCTGTCAGAAATCCTGGCTTCTGCCTCTGGTGCTGGCTGGGAGAATACTGTTTCCTCAATTTTCCCAGCCCAGTCATTGGGGAAGATAAAGCTTTCTCTCTTCCCACAGGGATTATTATTAGGATAAAGAGATTTATCTGCTCCCATTCAATTCGGGAGGGTAAATAGAGTCTTGCATGGTGGTTACAGTGTATCAGTAATAAGCAACATGTCTGGAAATAATTTTGAAAGCTTGAGTCCTATGCTTCTGCTCTTCTCTCTCTTTACCCTTGGTCACCTGGAGTGGGGCAGGGTACCCAGCTGCAAGTTGAATTGGCTCCTTTGTTGGACTTCAGTTTTCAGTCTTTTAAATGATGAAACCCTTTCCTTTGAAAAGGGCTGCTTCTGGGAAGGGTGTTTCTGCCTTAAGAATAACCTGTTGAAGCTGTATCTTCAGTTGATTTAGCAGTCATTAACTTTAGTTTCCAATGATAGTGGCATTCATTAGGGGAGGTGAAAAACTTAGCCCCCTTTTCACAGTGTGGAGAAACAACTGGAGACATTTTTTTTTCTTATGATTTCGTTTAACAAATACTCTGTAGGGTGAAATGAAAAAAATAAAACCCATGTCTAAACGTGCATATTAGTCTTTTCACCATGGAATGGGAGCCTTTTGAGATACTACACTTATTCCAGTGGTTTTACCATTGATGCAGCTTCTTGCATTTACATTTGAAATTGTCCTAAGAGCTTGTGGTATAGTGTCATTGATGACAGTTTTTATCCTTTGAAGGAGCATTTTGTTGTTGGAAAGGGCCAGAAGTTGTTCGGAACAAGTCCATGTGATGAAGTGGGGTGGGTGGAAATGGCAGCAGTACACAAACTTGGCTCTACTGTTTTGGTGTAAAAACATTTCATGAGTATAAAGTAAAGGGACTGATTTTCTTCTCCTGCGAGTGAACAAACTCAGAAGCCAAATTCCAAATGGCAAAGAGGAGTTCCAAAAATGTTTTCAGTGGTGACTGCATTGCTGAAAAATTGAATAACCTCCCCAAAAAAGTAATACAGACTTTGAAATATTTTTTTAAAAGTATTTAAGTTCTTTTGTTTAACAGACACTTGTTACGTGCCCCCTTTAAACAGTCTGCCAGAGTGAGGCAGAGTTCCAGCTAAACAGATCCATTTAATAGATTGTTTAAACATTGTACGTGATTATACACTATGACAAGTGTTAGTACGTAAGAGGTGGAAGGTAAGGGTAGACGTTACCCAGATTGGGGAGTAGGGAAGAGGAAGGAAATGATGATAGCATTCCAGGCAAAGGGAACAGGCTATGTTCGCTGACATGAAAACACATTCAGGTACATGGCAGAGAGAGTGGTGAAATATGGTTGGTGAGGTCAATTGGACCTGATCATGAGGGGTTGTGGATGTCAAATAAGAAATTTGAACTTCAGTTTTTGGGTTTTTAAAAAGATTTTATTTATTATTTTTAGAGAGAGGGGAAGGAAGAGAGGCAAAGAGGGAGAGAGACATCAATGTATGGTTGCCTTTCACCTGCCTTCAGCTGGGGACCTGGCTTGGAGACCTGGCTTGCAACCTGGTTATGTGCCCTTGCTGGGGAATCAAACCAGTGACCTTTTTGGGGTTGCAGGACTGTGCCTTATCCATTGTGCTACCAGCTAGGGCTATTTTTTTTTTTTTTTTTTTAATTTTTAAAATATGCTCATGGATTTTAGAAAGAGAGAGGAAGGGGAAGAGAGAAAGGAACATCAATGTGAGAGAGAAACATTGATTGGTTGTTTCCCATATGCACCCTGACCAAGGATTGAACCTGCAACCTAGGTTTGTGCCCTAACTGGGAATGGAACCCTCAGCCTTTTGGTGTATGGGAGGATGCGCCAGCCAACTGAGCCACACTGTCCAGGGCTCTTCTCATTTTAATATGAATGAGATCTCAGCCTGTGGTCCAGGAAGGAGCCCATTGCTTGCTTAAGAACCATGGTCATAATTGTCTTTCCTCTTGAGAAAGAAAAATGTCTGAGGAGCTCCCATGAAAGAGACTGACAGTTCAACTAGGTAAAAGATCAACCTTGGAGGCCAAAAGCACGTGAAAACTGCTGAGGCAGACAGGTTGCTAAAATATAAAGTGAAAGTGGAGTGTAAAAGACCCTGGTGGTTTGGGGCAGTTAAGATGTTACCACTGGAATCTTTTAAATTTCAGGTTTAATAGGATTTGGGGGAGGAGAAAGGTGTGTAAAAGCTGATTTTCAGAGGTTTTTGAAGTTAATAGATGGAGGTTACCACTTGGAGGTGTGAGGGAAAGCTAACCAAGGCTTCCGTTACTAGGTTACTAGACCGTTGATGAGGTATCAAAGGCCATTCATTTCTTGTTGTTTCTTCCATGGCCTGCTTTGCTTCTGAGGCTCTGGTATTTCTCACTATGGAGAAGAGAGGCTAAGTGCACTAGGTCCTGGCTCACTTGATTTCAGCCTGCTTTCTTTGCAGGGGCTCCTGTATTCTTGCCTGGCACAATGTTATATGTGTAAGCAAGTTTCAAGTTCTAACTGCATCATTGGTTCTCAAAGTGCTGCCCCTGGGTCAGCATCATAAGATTTGGGAATGCGATTGGAAATACAGATTCTTGGGTCCACCCTAAACTTACTGAAACTACAGACCCAGAAGTCCGTGTTGTAACAAATCTCTGCAGTGATTTGGAAGCACATCACAGTTTGAGAACTGTTGCTCAAGGAATCATATCAGTATAGGAACTTTTGCTCCACAATAATCTTTTAGAAACTCTTTTTGAGGTAATAGCAACCAATAGGAAAATCAAGCTTCTGCTACCTCTTTAACAGTTTATTTTGTAATTAATGCTTCCATTAATTTGGAAGGATATTGCATTATGGAACATGTCAGACTTATGTTCTTAGTATAGAGCTGCTGATATTGGGAAAAGGTCAGTTGTGATTTTTTTGTTTGCTTTCCAGATAGTGGGGCCTGGAAACCTGATTAATTGCTCCCTCCTGTGAAAGAAGCAGGGTTATTACATTATTTTTAAGTTTTTACCTTGATGTAGGGTTGATTGCTAAGGTTGGAATGTTCCATGAGAATGAAGATGTTCTGTATCTGTGCTGGCCAGTAGGGTGGCCACTAGCCATGTGGGGCTTCGAGCACTTGAAATGTAGTGGCTAGTGCTGTTGAGGAACTCAATTTGACATTTTATTTAATTTCAAATAATTTAAGTAGGGAGGTATTGGACATTGTTGCTAGCTTAGCCCTTAGATCAGTGCATCACAGTTGTAAATATGTGACTCATCAGAAGACGTTGTTAAACTGCAGATTCTGGTTTGGTAGGTCTGGAGTGGGGCCCCAGCTTTGCTCCCAGGCGATGCTGCAGTAGCTGTCCACAGACCACCCTTTGAACATTGAGGCTTTAGAAAAACAAGGGTTGTTTTCCTTTTGCTGGTTAATTCACTGTGCTTACCCATCCAGGGACTGATGAGGCAATTAGACTGCAAGGGTAGGGGCTGGGGGTTTTGTAATGAGCTTCCCTGCACGGAAGCAGGAGCAGGAGAAAGGGACCTACTTGAGGGCAGGTCTGAGAGGGGAAGGTTTTTCCCTGCCTCAGTGCCCAAATGGCCTCAGCCACCAGCATACAGGCTACATGGCGCAGATACTTCATTCCCTTCCAGGGGCAGGGACAAGTGAGTGGTATTCCCAGCACTTTGGAGTACTTGAAATGTTAGATCTGGAAGGAATTTTAAAAGGACAGTGGAGGCCAGAGATACTGCAGATGACTTCAGGATCCTGAAGCTGCAAGTCAGGGTTTCGGTGGGGTTTAGGAATGGGCTCCAAATGATCTGATGCATGCATTCATTTGTAATGAAAAAGAAAAAGTTATATGTTTAAAGATTGGCTTTATAGGGTTGTAAAACATGTACAAATCTTAAAATGTTCACGTGTGAAAATAGCTATGTGAGTGGTTCTAACGCAGAAGATTGTTGAGGATTAGATGAAACGATGCGTATAGATGATTCATCTCTCCCCACAAACTTCCACCAGTTTGTGATCGAAGGTAGGAAGTCCCTCATCTTGGGCCAGTTATCCTACTACAGATTAAATTGTGTGAGAGAGATCATAGTTGGCTCTCCACTATGTTCTCTGTCCTTGGAGAAACAGCTTTGTGATCAGCCTGACAGAGGCTGGGCTGTTCCAGAACCAAAGTTACATGGAACAGGTCAGGGCACTGGTCATTAGAGTTGTGCTCAGGGCTTTTGAGAGTCATTGTGTCCAGTAGGACCAGGAGGTTCAAGTCATTTGGAGAAGGGTGTTAGGGACTGTTACAGTAATGACAGTCTCTTACAGTTATATAATGCATTAAATTTAAACACTTTTTGCATATAGTATTTAATTTGGTTATCTAAAAATTTATGGAGTACCTTCTCTGTCCATAGCATTGATCTTTTTTTGTAGGCAGAAGATAAAAGGAATTATGCTTTAGTCTCTACCATGAAGGACAGTTTAGTTGACAGATAGGAGGTGAGTAGACAAATCATAAATTAATCATAAATCATACATGACTTAGTAAATGTAAAATTTACTTTTAAAGTAAAATTAAAATTGAACAGTTTAATAAGAGGTGGCTTCTTACTATACTAATAAGTGCCAAGGGAACTCGGGCAGGCTCACTGTGGCCCATAGCAGGACCGCAGGGCGTGGTTAAGGAAGCTTCTGAAGGAATTAGGACCAGAGGTAGGAAATGAGCATGTAGAAGAACAGTTGGAATTTGGTTGGTCAAAAAGAGAAAGGAGCCCTGGCTGGTGGCTCAGTGGATGGGCGCCAGCCTGTGAACCCAAAGGTCACTGGTTCGATTCCCAGCCAGGGCACATAACCAGGTTGTAAGCCAGGCTTCCAGCCAGGTCTGTAGCTGGAGGCAAGTGAAAGGCAACCACACATTGATGTCTCTCTCCTTTTCTTCCTCTCTCCCTACCCTTCTCTGTAAAAATAATGAATAAAATCTTTAAAAAAAAAAAGAGAGAGAGAGAGAGAGAGAGAGAGAGAGAAAGGGCTGTGCTTTCAGAGTAATGGTAGAGCTAATCCAAAAATTACGTAATCTGAAAATTACGAGATAGTGAAAAATGAGGTGTAAAAGGACAGAGAGGGCTTGAGAGTTGGCATTCAGAGGCACTACCCCCATACCGAATGGAATGGAAGAGCTTGGTGCACAGCTGCTGGAAGCAGGTAATATCATCTTCTGGAGAGTTTTCCTGTCCTAATGGAGACATCAGTTACATCCCTGGCCATTGGAGTCTCCACACTTACATCAGAGGCATTAGGGACCATGTGGTGATCTCATATCTATTTCTAAAACAGGAATAACGTGCAGGTAGGCGCCTCCCTACTATGGTAAGTGCTGGCGAGGGGAAATAGATTCGAAAAGACCAAGCTGATGACAGCAGTGTCTGCGTTTGACGAACTGCTGGGTCAGCAATGTGCAAGTGTGGCAGTAGTGTTGCTGAAATGCAGAAAAATGCCTCATGCCACAAAAAGTAATTAACATGGCAATGGCGTATACCATTGTCACCCTCTTCTACCTATTGAATAATAGAAAGGTATTTTAGATAAATATTTCTAAAAGCTGCATTTTCTATCACAGTTTCATTGAAACCATGTTTGAATTGTTACTAATTTAGCGAACAATAGTTTTGAAAGGAAAGTCCAAGTCATTTTTTATTATAATCAGGTTAAATTCCAAACAATGGCAATTTGAAAAAACTTATTTTTCCTTTTTAACAAAGTGGGCTGTTCAGTTTGCCGTAGGTAGCTTTTAAATGTGCCTTAGAAATGCAAGTTGAGGTTCTTTATTTTATTATTATTGCTATAGTTCTGTTCCTACAGAAAAGTTGCAGTTCCGCAGATTTCAAGCCTCATTTCTAGCCCTTGAAGCAGTCAGGAGGAGCTTCTAAATGCCACTCTAAAAAGACATCATAGATCAAAGGACAGGCGTGTGAAATGAAACCTAGATACCCAAGTAGTTAGTATTGCTGCCTTTTGGCAAAATGGGTTTGAAAGTATGTGTTGAATTTTGTTAATAGGTAGCACATTATCCAAAACTATGCTGATACTGCTTAAAAAATAAAATATTACATGGTGGAAGTCAACATTAAAGTGTTATTTCTCTTCATCTGAACTTCTAGAGCAGAGGTCCCCAAACTGTTTCTGTAAAGAGAGCCTAATAGTCAATATTTGAGGCTTGTGGCTGTACAGTTTGTAATTGCTCATCTGTTACTGTAGCTCAAAAGCAACCAGAGACAATATGTACATAATGAGTGTGGCTGTTTTCCAGTAAAACTTTAAAATAGGTTGCAGGCCAGTTTGGTCCATGGCTCTTAGTTTGCCAGTTTCCGTTTAGAGAATTTAGTGTCTGTTCTACTTTTTATTATTATTTTTTTTAGCAGAAAATACTAGCAATCTAGGATACAAGAAAATTAGCATTGTTAGTTATCTTCTTTTTCCCTTTTTAATTGTAAGTACTTTGAAAACAGGGACCACTTCTTTTACTTCTTTCTCTCCCTTATATCATTTGGTGCAGTGCCTCACATTGGACAAACTAGAATAATATTCTCCCTTATATTCTATTCTAAAATAAGATCTCTATTTCCATTTGTCGAACACTTTGTGGTTTAGAAAGTGTTTTTACATATTTTTTATCTGGTTCTCACAACAACCTCAGAAGAAGGAAGAGAGGGAAAGTTGTATTCCTGTATTAAAGACCATATAACTGAGACTTAGAAAGGTTAAATGAATTTCCCAAGTTTATATTGTCTAGCAAAATGGCAGAGCAAGTCTTGACCAGTGTGGCTCACTTGGTTGGGCATCGTTCCACAAGGTGAAGAGTTGCTGGTTTGATTCGTGGTCAGGGCACATGCCTGGGTTGTGGGTGTGGTGCCTGTTCAGGGTTGTCCAAGAGGCAACTGATTGGTGTTTCTCTCTCTCACTGATGTTTCTTTCCTTCTCTTTCTCCCTCCCCTTATCTCTAAAAATAAATACAATCTTTAAAAATAAAACTGCTGGGGTTTGAATCTCAGCATTGCCTGTAAAATGCAGATAATATAGTACCTACTTCATAGGATTATGAAGTAATACATGTAAAACATTTAGGACAGTGGTGGTATGTCCTGAACATTAGGAAGTTAGCTGCTGTTATTATTTCTAAATTGAGCCTGCTTCTTAGCTGCTTTTGGGACACTGTCTCAGCTAATGCCTGATGACAGGTTTGTCATTCCCGAGACATTTGCACAAATAATATTAGGCACAGTGTCCAGCTGACTACATGAACATCTTACACTTTGATTTTCTGTAGAATTGTCACTTTGTAGTTAGTCCAATTGTATATATTTTACAGATGAATGGTGTGCCAGAGTCTCGAGGAAAACTGTCGTTTTTATTTAGGGGGGTGACTTGTTTCCGAGAAGGAACTGTGTCCTGGAAGCTGAGTGATGTGGATTTTAGTCTCAATTTTGCTGCAGATTATGTATTTTATTTTATTGGGCAGCTAAGGTACTGTGTATTTATCTGTAAAATGGCAGAGTGATCATACTTTCTGTCTTCCTCCATCCCCGCTAACATTTTTGTTAACATATATATGTAAGAAAATAGTTATTCAAAAAAAAAAAAAAAAAAGAAAAAGAAAATAGTTATTCAGTGTTATGATTCCTGTGGTTGATTTAAATTAAAAATTAATCATAACTTATTCTGTTTTCAGCTTCGGGCTCAGAATCAGGTCCTGAAAAAAGGTGTTGTGGATGAACAAGCAAATTCTGCTGCTTTAAAGGTATGTAACAGGGTATTTGTATTGTGAGGTGGTGAGTGTTTGGTGATGCTTAAAGCAGGGAATTTAGCTTGTTTTCAGGGTTAAAGTCCCAACTCTGACTCTAATGCACTAGGAATAGCAATGTGTAATAGTTTTTTGTGTTTAAATTTCTTATTTCCTTCAGTATGAATTTACATGCTTTGATTATCTTAGCTAAAAGTTTAAAAAAAAAAAAGTGTATTGTTTGACTTTAATGCATTTCTCTTGTACCTCTAGGCCTTTATTTAGCTAAAGTCATCTGGATCATTAGACAATACTCTGAGGAGGGCAATGCCATATTCATATTTATGTCCCCAGTATTTAGCAGATGGTTGTGCCCTAATAAATGGATTGTAAAGTATGAATCATTTAGTCCAAATTATTATATTATTGGGTTGGCCAAAAGACTGTTTAGTTTTTTCTGTAAAATAAAAGACACATTTTTCATTTTCACTAATAACTTTATTGATTTGGATATTTTGAGTATATTGGGTATCTCCTGCATGGTATAACGTTGATTGTTTTCAATTAATGTCTCATTCTGATTGCTATGAACTTCAACTGGTCTAGCAACCATGGACCATTGTCCAGTGAGAAATCTCCAGCATGAAACTTCGCAAACCACTTTTGACACATTCAATCAGTCACAGCACCTTTTCCATACACTGCACAAATCATTTTTTGCATTTCAGTTGTATTTTACCTTTTTTGAAATAATAAAGCATAATATGTCAAACATTTTGCATATTTTCTTCTATCTTCAATATTAAAATGGCAACACAAAAATTCATCAATTTTGAAGTTTTTTTTTTAATGCATGCTCATGTGACAGCTGTCACAATATAGTCAACAAAATTGTTTTGAATGAAGTTAAAGACAAGTCTTTACTAGAACCATCTTATGGAAAAAAACCCAAACTTTTTGGCCAATCCAATATTTATTAGTACTACACCTGTAAAACTATTGAACTTTTACCCACCCCTGTATACTGCCTGTGTTGTTCTTTGGCTGTCTTTTTGCTCCTTTAGACCAAGGGGATTAGGATTCCCTTTACCCATATCTCTTTCTGGAGTTGCTTCTAACCAGTTGCCTATCCTACATAGTTCCATTCAGTTAACACATTACTGGCTGGCAATTTTAAAAAAAAATTTTATTGTTGTTGCATTACATCCATCCCCTTTTTGCTCCCTTCTGTCCCCCTCCCCACCCACCCATTCCCCCCAAAGTCATGGCCGGCAATTTTATACAAAAGCTAATGCAGGTACAAACATGAGTTAACTTATGTAGCAAACTACATCCACCTGTTTATTAACTGACACCAGAAGTATGTCCTTTTATTTAGCCAGTGTGTTGGACCCTACACTAGAGAAATCCATCTTTTCAGAGTGCCCCCTCCTCAAGGGGTATTCTACAGGCCCAGGGCTGAGATGTTTCAGGATATGTTACCCATACTTCCAAAGCTGTTTGTGCCCAAGCCAAGATGATTAAAAATAAGCTTTATGGTCAGGGTTTGTTAGTTAAGTCATTATTTTGCCTAAATCATTAAAGAAATGATCGTTATCTCTCCTAATGATTTTTAAAACCCATTGCTGGGGAAAGTATTGTTTATCTTTGTAGCCTACTCTTGGTTTGACACCTTGCTGTTGCTGGTCGTGTTTAATGAACTCTGTGATATGGTGATGGTGGTGGCAGTGGTGATGTTGATAGCAGGTTCTATTTATTGAGAACTCCGTGTGTGTCAGATATTTTGCTAAATGCGTTATATCCATGATCTCAGTCTTCATAATAACTGTATGAGGGCGAATAACATTATTATTATCCCCTTTGCACAAACTAGGATTTACAGAGAGGTTGAGAAAGATGTCATTTGAAATTAATTAGTTAATGGAGTCAGAGTATTAGTCAACTAGTGATTAATTATAAGGATGTAAAGAAATTACTTTAAAAAATATTTTATTTATTACTTTTAGAGAGAGGCGAAGGGAGAAAGGCAGAGAAGGAGAGAGACATCAATGTATGGTTGCCTTTCACCTGCCTCCAGCTATGGACCTGACTGGAGACCAGGCTTGCAACCTGGTTATGTGTCCTGGCTAGGAATTGAACCAGCGACCTTTGGGTTCTCAGGCCAGCACCTTATCCACTATACTACCAGCCATGGCCTAAGAAATTACTTTTATTTTACTATTTATTGCATTGATCATTATAATTACCATTAAGAATGACAGTTACAGAATGGCCAGTAATAGAAATGTTAGGATGTCTTCTGTTATAGTAGGCTTTTGATATTATATTGGGTTTGTCTCTTCAATGAGTTGTGGATACAGTAAACATTCATTGATTTGAATTTCTTTAATTTAAAATATGATAGTTTGGATATGGGGTAGAACTAAGTTTACCATTGAACTTCAAGTAAAAAACAGAGTTATTAAACAAATAAGAGAAAGAACAATGTTTATCTACTTAATGGAAACATATTATTCTATCACTCTAGCCCTGCTCTCAACATATAAATTATGTCAGTAGATTGCAGACACCAGTCTGTGGTTTTTAGTTTGCTGCTTCAGTACACTTGTATCACCTATTCATTAAAACTTGACCTCTTCTTAGCTTTACAGTAGTTTTAAAGTGAAAGTAATAAAAGTACAATTCTATAAATATATAGTAGCATATGGCCATCTGTGTTTGATTACCAGTGAATGCAAAGTTGTCAGAACATCATAAGTGGAATGTAGTTAGAATAATATTTTTAAACAATAGAGTGAAAATAAATATTTCTCTAGTTTTCTATTTTATTATCCCATTATAGTATAAACAATGCAAAATGGTCAGCAGAAGTTAGGCTGTTTTAGATTTTAGATTTTGTTTCTATTTTCACTTAACTTGAAAGGGAATTGATATAGAACAATACCTGAAAATATTCTAATATTAGGAAACCAGTGAGTTTATCTCTGACAAATCAGAATATAGTAGTTTCAAGTAAAATTAAGTGTATTGAAAAGATTTCACTTGACTGACTTAAATTCAGGGAGGATTTATAGGAAAAAATAAAGAGCCCCGGTTGGTGTGGCTCAGTGGATTAGCACTGGCCTGCTGAACCTAAAGGTCCCTGGTTTGATTCCCAGCCAGGGCACATGCCCAGGTCGCGAGCCAGGTCCCCAGTTGGAGGCAGGTGAAAGGCAACCATACATTGATGTTTCTCTCCCTTTCTTCCTCCTTCTCTGCCCTTCTCTCTGAAAATAATGAATAAAAGCTTTTATGTGTGTGTGTGTATATACATACATATACATACACGTACATATATATATATATATATATATATATATATATTTTTTGTTTGTTTGTTTTCCTGGCCATTCTTGCTTACTGAAGGGCATCATCAATTGAGTCTGAAGTTCCCTTTAATAATTCTAGTTTATAAAATTGTAGCCTCAGGCTTTGTGTCTTCTCATTTCCAGGCACGTATGTAACATACATTATATAACAACAAATTGTTGTGGGTATTTTACTTTAAGTTGATAATTGTCTTGTTTCTTTAGCATATATACTCTATTTTTAAACTTATTAGGATTGATCAAAAAATGATTCTGCCACTAAACACAACTAAAAACATGGAAACTGGAATGATGAACATACTACTTGAATTCCCTGAAGCAAGAGGTTTTGATTATATTTTGGTGAAATAGGAATAATTTTTTTTCATTATTTTTAAATCTTCAGGCTAAATTTTAAAGACGGTTTGTTTTCACTTTGATGTAGGAACAAATAAAAATGAAGGATCAGTCGTTGAGAAAGCTACAGCAGGAAATGGATAGTTTGACTTTCCGAAATCTGCAACTTGCCAAGAGGGTAGAACTGCTTCAAGATGAACTGGCTGTAAGTGAACCCCGAGGCAAGAAAAATAAGGTAGGTTAAATAAAAGCTAGGTAGGGAAACCTTGTTAGGTACAGATGTCTAGGTCACCCTGCTTGTAACAAAAGACCCCAACTCCAAATTCTCCAATGTTTCATTATTACACCTGGGTATTGGGTCAAGAAGGAAGAGATTTACTATTTATGTATATTAGATATTAGAGGCATTTTCATATGAATGTGAGTTTAAAAGAATTTATTAAGCCCAAACATGCACGTATTTGAATTGGTGGCTGAGAAAAGTGAAAGGAATATCTTATGTTGGTCAAAATTATTGATATAGTTCAGTTATACCAGGTTGTCATTAACTCAAGGTAAGGTAAATGAAAAGGGGAACATTGTCAAAGTGTAACTGCTTCTGTGACAGTAGCAGTCATACCTTAGGCCAGTAAGTTTGCCATAGATCGTTTTCCTTTTTTTAAAAAAATGATTTATTTTTTAAAAATGATTTATTTATTTATTTTTAGAGAGAGGGGGAGGGAGGGAGAAAGAGGGAGAGAAATGTTCAAGGTATGAGAAAAACATTGATCAGTTGCCTCTCAAGTGCCCAACCAGGGCCCTGGCCTGCAACCCAGGCATATGCCTTGACCATGAATTGCTCAGTGACTTTTTGGATTGCAGGATGGTGCCCCAACCCACTGAATCACACCAAACAGATCTAGATATTTCTTCTTAGTATTTATTCTTTTGAGGCCAATTTAGTATTCTTACCCAAAGATGTAAAAATAAACTTTTCCCCTTAGGGTTAATGTAGTGAGGCAAGATTCCTACTGCTCTAAGATGGATGATCTGTACTTTAAGAAGTTGCATTTTTTAAGGGTAAGGGCTAGTGATTGAATCTTCAAGTCTGTATGTGTATATCCTAGAACAGCACCCCTAAATGTATAGATGTGGGGCATTCATAATAGAGTTGTAGGAGGGAAAAAGAAGGCCCACAGTAACTCTGTAGCAGCACTGAGTTGTGGGAAGAGTGCATGCTTGGAGTAAAGCCCAGGGTTAGATTCTTTGTCTGTCATTTATAATTCTATGACGTTAGGCAAAATTTTAAACCTTGCAACCTCAGTTTAACCATCAGCAAAATAGGGATGATTCTCTTTTTGTGATCATGGGATTATGTAAAAGTGCCTGGGACTTTTTATTTTCCATATGACGGGCAATCCATGTAATTACATGGAATTACATGGAAATCCATATGCATTTCCCCACATGGAAGAATCCTCAATTATGGTAATTTTCAAATGGGAACAGAGCTGGCAAAAGAGGTATGTATTAGAATGACTTGGGAAACTGTCAACATACACTTGCTCTGAAAATTCGAAAGACCCTTGGGGAGGGAATCTGTACTTGAAACACACTCCACAGGTTAGCGAGCCCCTTACAGGGCTGTTCCAGCAGCGGTTTGGGTGTGACCATTCCAGGATCATGTTAGTTCGAGCTACCCACATTTGCAAGCACTGAGGACCAAGAGTGTGTAATTCAGCAGTTCTCTGTGTACTTCTTGTGTCCTAAACAGGATGGATATTTCACATACTTTTAATTTTTAAATTTTTATTATTTTTAAAAGATTTTATTTATTATTTTTAGAGAGAGGGGGAAGGAGAGAGGCAGAGAGGCAGAGAGACATCAGTGTATGGTTGCCTTTCACCTGCCTGCAGCTACAGATCTGGCTGGAGACCTGGCTTGCAACCTGGTTATGTGCCTGGCTGGGATCAAACCAGCTTACCTATTTTTAAATATAGCTACTCTATCTTCACAGAGTTTTCTGAACATTGGTTTATATTGGATTAGTAGGTAACTTCATTTGAAGTGAGGAGTGAGGACACAAGAAAGGCAGAGAAGAATGGTGACTGATCTGAACACAGATTTATTGTTAGGCTGTAGCTTGAATAGTCTCTTGTATTCCATGAAAACAAATGTTGATTACTAGCTCTTAAATAGTGCTATTCTCCTCTGAAAAAAAGTTAATATTGGTAAAAACAAAAACAAAACAAAACAAAGGTACTTTTAATAATCTTTGAGCCTTTTTCTTTTGTTTATAACAGCTTTATGTTACTTTTATTTAACTATAAATTTATGTGAACTTTTGTATCTTTGTGAATGCAAAGTAATTTATCTTAGAAAAGTTGAACAACTCAGACACATGGAATTGCTGAAACTGTTGTTTCCCAAACCAAAAAATCAAATTGAAAATTATATTTATTGGCTTATTTATTTTTATATCACTAGCTTTCGGTGTCTTCTCTGTCTTCCAACTGAACTACTCCTGAATTCATCTGCAAAGAATAGCAAGCCTTATCTGTTTTTTTTTTTCTCTCTCTCTCTTTTTAAAGCTTTCCTGCCCATTGCAATATTTGCAGTTCCAACTTGTCACATAGGAAAAGTTAAATGATGGACTGTATACCTTTTGCAGGATTGTGTGAGAATGATGAACATAGAAGAGACAAGCTACTAAGGTGATAGAGAATCTGTGTACATTAGGATGTTTCTCTAAAGGATGAAAGTTATGTGGATATAACTTATTCTTTCCATCAGAAAAGTGGAGACTCTTCTTCTCAGTTGAGTCAAGAGCAGAAGAGTGTCTTTGATGAAGATCTGCAAAAGAAGATAGAGGAGAATGAACGGTTGCACATACAAGTGAGAAGATCTTTCTGTTTTCCCATATGAATTTAAAAGTGGGTCATATGATGTGGTGTATGGAAAAATCAATGCAAGATATAGTGTTCTGTGTATATATGGGTGTTTTAATGTTTCCTACGGTTGCTAGGTAATATGTCACTGTCATTCATTTCTTAAACCTCATTCATGTCTTAATAGGGATGTGTGTTTTGAAGTACACATTTGTTTAGAGGACAATAGAATAACTTTATAACTTAATAACGTAGAACTATACTGAGCATTATTTATTTTATATAGGAAATGATCAGATGAATCATTTAGATGGGGGCTTATGAATAAGTAGTGTTTGCCTTATAATTTATTACTGTTCACATATTAGTCTGTAATGACTATTAGGGTACAGACCATGTGGATGTTATATGACCAGGCCCAGGACAGGGTCTCACTCATAGCAGGCCCTCAAATATTTATGGAGTGATGAATAATCATTGTTTGCCTCTAAACATTCGGCATTTTGTAGAAGTCATAGTGTAATATATCCAACTGCTTTCTGAGCGTGAGGAAAATGGTGAACGTAGTCAAACAGTGGAAAGTAAATATGCATTAACTCAGTCTTTGACAATGTTAAAAAAGATGAACTTTTGACTTCAGTACATTTTGTGTTAAGTATTCGTAATTATCAACTAGTATTGGATTCTCATTAAGGAAAGCTTTACCTGTTTTAGGAATAACATCTGTTTGCATTTTGATTATTTAATTGTGGGAGTTAGCCCAGTAGGAAAGTTATACATGGGACAGTTGAATTATTTGTGTGCCAGAAATTGAAATAGAAATTGATGAGACTGAGAAGAAGGAGGTGCAGCCTTTGGAGTAGCTCTCCTATGTTCCAGTCTCATTTCTACCAATTTTAACTGTGAGACATCTGATAAGTTATAGAGCCCCTTTAGGCTGCCGTTTCCCCATCTGTAAACGAGGGCTAACAGCACACTGTCTCTGACACAGTCTGAGAAGTCAGTGAGGTCCTGCCTGTGCGGGTTTTGCATAGTGAGTACGTGGGACCATATGGAAGTTGCTCAATGGATAGTCATTGCTGTTGTCTTTCTCTTCATTTGTATATATTAGGATAATAGGAGAAGAGAAAATTATCTTTTTTTTTTTTTTCAGTTTTTTGAAGCCGATGAGCAGCACAAGCATGTGGAAGCAGAGCTGAGGAGCCGGCTGGCCACTCTGCAGACGGAAGCAGCCAAGCACCAAGCCGTGATAGATGGCCTGACCCAGAAGTACACGGAGACCATTGAGAAACTGCAGAATGACAAGGCCAAACTAGAAGTGAGCCCAAACTTAAAGTGAGAGTACTTTAAGAAATGG
The DNA here is from genome assembly GCA_004026585.1 of Noctilio leporinus. Taxonomy (NCBI): domain Eukaryota; kingdom Metazoa; phylum Chordata; class Mammalia; order Chiroptera; family Noctilionidae; genus Noctilio; species Noctilio leporinus. The sequence goes on from PVIW01002455.1 coordinate 166,385, forward strand.
TTGAGACTTACTGTATGTTGGTTGTGTACATTATAGAACATAAAGTTAGTTATTTAAGGTGAGACTGTTATCCATAGTGTCTCCTAAGTGTACTCTCATGTATAGTCTGAATCACCTGCTTTTCTTTGTCTTCTAAAATTCAGGTAATATCTCAGGCTCTAGAAAAGGAGGCCAAGGAATGTCGGCTTCGAACAGAAGAATGGTATGTGGAAACATGAATTCCAAAGGGCCCTGAAATAAGAATCTGAAGACCTGAGTTTTAGCTTAGGAGCTCCTGTGTCTTAATTTTCTCACAGTTGAAATGAGATGGAAGTAGGTAATCTCCAGGGCCCTTTTCAGTTCTGTTACCTCTGGGCCTTCTGCATTTGGTAGAGTGGCAGTGCATTAGTCCCTAGCCTGCAGATGTTTTGGGAGATAGCATCCTGGGGCTCCTAGACTGAGGACTAGATACTCTCTGTCTCAAACTACAGTAAAGAGAGAGCCTTCTGGTAGTCCCAGGTGGGAAAACTGACTCGTAATCACTGTGGCAACCTTTTAGTAGTCCATTTAAATAAAGTAGAAGTTATAATAGCTAACTTGAAGATATTTATTCTTAAAATATTATATTGATGGGTATAAAAACATTTTCAAACATTTATTTGATAAATGACAATAGTTTAGAATCAGTCAAATGAGTTTCTTCAATAATTGCTTTGATAGAATTATGTTCTTGATTTAGATGTATACCTCATAATTGAATCAAAATCAGAAAAGTTAATCAGATTTTGAGCTAAAGGAAAAAAATTAATACCTAAAAAAGAAATTAGCCCTCATACTTGAACAAACATTTATGTATCGTAAAGAGAAAATGTATGATGTTAAAATGACTCAAAATTGTTTTGCACTTGGGGAAATATGCTTAAAATTACTGAGTTTTTTAAAATAAAGTTACTTAGACTATGATAAACTCTTCCAGACGTCAACATTACTGAACAGAAGTACCAGGGGCTTTAGAATCTAGGCTTAGTATTTTTCTTATTTTTATCTTTTAATAATTGTCCACCACCAAGAGTATCCCAGATGTCAGGCACAATTCTCTGAAAGCCTGATACTAGCCATTGAGGTAACAGCAAAGGAGGATCCACCATCTGATTGGTGATAATGTGCTTTTGTATTTTTTTCTTTCAGTCAACTACAGTTAAAGAATCTTCATGAAGATTTGTCGGGTAGATTAGAGGAATCCTTATCAATCATCGATGAAAAAGTACCTTTTAATGATACAAGTAGGTATTATGTACAGCTTTTCATTATTTGTAACTTAGATCCTCTTTGTGGTAGCCAGCTAATTAAATAATTTCTAATCTATTTGGCAAAAAACTTCAGTGGTCCAGTAGAGGGTTGCTTTTCTTTGTTCTTTTGATCAGCTTTGGTCCTCATGTTTCATAGGGAAATATATTTTATTTATTTTTTAATTTCTGTTCATTTTTTTCCTATTCTTTTTTTTTCTTTTCTTCTTCTTTTTCTAGGGAGATTTAAAATTGTAATGTAATTACTCCAATGCCAACATTTTTGGAAAAGCTCAAATACACATTTTAAAATTGTGTGTGTTTAGTATATACCAAGGTAAAAAGCCAGCCTACACCTGGAAGTACCCAAAAGTTCGTACAAGAAAAGCTGTTCATGATGGAGAGCGGTGGGGGTAGGGAGTATATCGTGTCAGCCTGGTATCTCCTACTCCTTGAACAATCCCCAGTGGTAGTTAGGGAGCTGATTCAGTAAGCTCTGCTTCCTGTTCCTTCCTGGAATGGTCTGGTAGTTTATACAGCCAAGAGTAACAAAAGGGACTTTAAAAAAAAATTCAACTAACATGTTTATTAGGTGCTGATTTTGTAACTGTTAGACAAGATTTAAATAAGAACCTTGAACACAAAGTGAATGTTTAATTGGATTTGGAAATTTACATTAAAAAAGTACACATTTCCTTTTTTATAATCACATGATTGAAATCAGTTTTTTTTTTTACTTCCCCTAAATATTTCTAAGGGAAGACCTAAAAAAAGAGGAAATAAAAGATATCAAAGAAAAACAGCAGTTTGATCTAACACTATAATCAGCATCATGTCATCATTATTGCATCAAAAGCCTAAATTCATCTGAAAACAACACCCATTTCTGGTTTCTACATTAACATAAATAGCACAAATGTCCTTTGATCCATAAGACTTGAACTTTGACATTTCATTTTTTCTTCAATTTCTATATCAATTAGTCATCAGCTTCTAATAATATCCTTCTAAATCTCTTTTCGGTTTACTTATCCTTTCTTTTCCAATGCTAGTTGTCCCCTGCTTTAGTTCCTTATGTTGTTATGGGTTATTTCTTTTAGTTCTAAAATATTTAGAGATCATTTACTAGGTATCCAGAAAGGTGGGGAGGATAGGGGACGCAGAGATTTTTATAGTATTTTTATATTATAATATAATATTTTTATATTATAAAAATCTCTACCATCAAAGAATTTATAGTTCAGTAGGGGAGAGAGAATATATGTATATTGCAGAGATGTCCGAATTATAAGTTAAACTGTTCCATGGAGAACCTCCTTGGGTGTCAGAGGAAGGACACTGCTGGTGGGGTTGTTCAGGGAAGCCTTTTGGGAGAGGTGTGCTTTGAGCTGGGCCTGGATGTGCGAGTAGGGGTTTTTGAGTGTGTGTGTGCGCTGTAGAATTTTATTTAAAAAAGATTTTATGCATTATTTATAGAGAGAGAGGAAGGGAAAGAGGAAGAAAGGGAGAGAAACATTAATGTATGGTTGCCTTTCACCTACCTCCAGCTGGGGACCGAGCTGGAGACCTGGCTTGCAGCCTGGGTATATGCCCTGACTGGGAATCAAACCAGCGACACTTGGGTTTGTAGGCTGGTGCTCAATCCACTGGGTTATGCCAGTTGGTGCAAGTAGGTTTTACTGCTCAGAGATAAGGGAGAATAAGCCAGGAGGTGCTTGGAGTGTGGTGGGAAGGACAGAAGGTACTATCATGGCCTATTGAGCAATAGTAAAGTAAAGAGGGCAAGGACAGATAAGTTTTGAAGGGGTGGGTGGGACTGGACCCAGAGTTCTGGGCAGAGGAATTGCGACTTAATTTACAAGGCAGTGGGATTGTTGAAGAAGCTTTTGATCCAGGGAATGTCATGATAAGATTTGTGTACTTACAGAGTTAATTGGGCAAGAGTGTAGACCACCCTGGAATGGGGAAAGGGAGCCCTACTATGGTGGTGATAGTCCTGGTATGCTGTTTTGGAGGCTTGAGCCTGAGTGGTCAGGGAGGTGCAAGGAGGCAAGAGAGAGGGAGGAGGCAGTGTGGTGGAAAGGTGTGGTGCAATTGATAGAAGTAAAAAAGCAGATGAGGAACAGGTTTATGGGGAGGATGATATGGTTAACTTTGTTGTTTAGTATTCTGACAGATAGATTGATGTACTGTGTATCTATTACTTACTGGTTATGTATTTATAGAGAAAAGTCTACATCTCTGGAGAGCAAATGATGACCTTCTTGGGCTTGATGAGCCCCTTCCCACCTTGGGAGTGATGGGAATGAGGGGTACAAAGTGCAGAGACCCATGCAGTGCCCTTGGAGAGCTCTCTATCATAGTGAACAGGGAGGGGAGGGGCTGAGGTGAAGAGGAGCTGGGAATCAGATGAAAGCAGAGAAGGCAGGGTTCACCTGGTAGTGCTGGCCAGTTCTGCACAGCACTGTGGGGAGATCAGGGAGGGTGATGACAGTAAAGGCAATGGGGTTGGTGACTTTGAGACTACTAGTGTTGCCTTTGAGAGAAGTGCTCCCATGCAGGGGAAACAGCATATTGCCACCCCAAGCGTTAGAGGGGAGCGAAACGCAGAGGAAATGGGCAGAGACATGGTGTTTTGGGGGCAGTGGGAGTGAATGAAGGAGATGAGAAAGGATGAGAGTTTACACTCTAGTAGAGTAAGGAATGTTGCGCGTGAAGGATATGGGCAAGGACAGAGAATTAAGAGTGATGTAAGTAAAGAGGAAGAATTCACAGTGGATAGTAGTCAAACAAACTCCAACAAATTTTTTTCTTTTTTTGTAATGAGTAATTTTGAAGATATAAGAAGGAGGAAGTGATTGATGACTAGACCCTGAGCGGGTCCAAAGGAGCTATTTTGGGGGGCCAGGAGGAAGGTTAACTGAGGAGAGAATGTGTGAAGCCAGAGACTGAGGCAGCAGTTGGGGAGTGCTTTGGCTCTGGTCTTCTTGGCATCATAGAGGGAGGCCAACCAATCCACGAGGTAGAGGAAAAGAGAAGGAATCATATTCGCAGCTTAAAGTGGAAAAGGTTTGTAGTAGAAATATGGAACGTATAATCATGAAATCATGGATTGTTGAGTGACGTTGAATCTCTGCACTCCCCGCCTCCCCCCGCCTTAAATTAGAATATATTATTGTGGACTCTGATCTGGTTTTGAGTTAACAAGAGCATTATTGAAAATGGTGGACCAGGCTGGGAAGGAAAACAAACAAGGCTTAGAGAAAATGTGATAGAAAAATAGAGACTGCCATTATGGATGGGAAACCAAGCCGATTTAATAGAAATGGGACACAAAAGAGAATAGATATGAATAGTATAAGGACTTCCTGAATCAGATTTTGGCACTGGGGTCATTCTTACTGAGGAAACAGAGGAGGGAAGGTGTGAGTAACCAAAATGGTGAGCAGAGATTAAGGTCGTTAAAATGCGGAGGTCCAAGAAGTATGAGGCCAGGTGTTGGGAAGCTGTCTGAGGTTGAGGACAGATTATAGGATAGAGAGGAGCACTGTGAGAAAGACTTGAAAACCCACCCGGAAAAGTTAGGGTTGAGTTGTTGGAATCAGTAGTAGCAGACAGTGATAGATTTTCAAGTATTATGGCGTCATGAAAACTGTGGTACTTTTGGGAGATTAGTGTGGCAGCTGTGTGGAGGGTATTTTAGAAGAATGACTGAAGATAACATGAATGTCCTGAGCCTTTCCAAGTAATCTTGATAGGCTCCAAAGGAGTTTTTGAAAGGACTTTTTAGAAACAGAAAATCAGGGTTAAAAAAATTTCTTTTTTTTTACCCTAAAAGTAAAAAATAACTAGAGGTATTACTTAGTTCAAAAAATAATTGACTGTAAATAAATTCCATTATTCTCCTAGACTGTGACTAGACTGTGATTATGACTTTGAATATTTTAAATTCTTATGTAAAGCTGATTTTGCTGCAGATTATTCCTTATTTTGCAGTTAAATTGCTTTTTCGTAAATGTAAAATGAGAGATTTATTGTACACTTATTTTTGTTTTGCAGAATATAGTCACTACAATGCTCTGAATGTTCCGCTCCACAACAGGAGACATCAGGTAAAGATGAAATACATGTTTTTCTTTTCAGTGATGTGCATGTCAAAGTTTTCAGAAACAAGGACTACTTATTTGGGGTCCCTGTTTAGTACACAAAACTATTGAACCATTGCATTTAACTTTTGCATTACTTACTTTCTCATACATTAAAAGTAAATACTTTTTCATTTATTGATTTTACAGAAAAGAGAGGAAGAGGAGAGAGACAGACAGATAGAGATATCAATTTGCTATTCCACTTATGCATTCATTAGTTGATTTTTTTTTTAAGATTTTTTAATTTATTATTTTTTAGAGAGAAGGGCAGGGAGGGAGGAAGAAAGGGAGAGAAATATCAGTGTATGGTTGCCTTTCACCTGCCTCCAGCTTTGGAGCAGGCTGGAGACCTGACTTGCAACCTGGTAATGTGCCCTGACTGGGAATTGAACCAGTGACCTTTGGGTTCGCAGGCTGGTGCCAATCCACTGAGCCATCAGCCAGGGCTGGTTGATTCTTGTATGTGCCCTGACCAAGGGTTGAACCCACAACCTTGGTGTATTGGGTTGGTGTTCTAACCAACCGAACTACCTGGCAAGGGCGCTCATTTGTTAAAAAAAAATTGTTTAACTTGCTGTTTATTAAATTTGTAAGAGATGTAGATATTTGCTATCTCTCTTTTCTGATAACATTAGAACTGAATTATGGGATACGCTAGTTTTATGAGTCATACCTTTCTTCTAGATGAGAGGACCTTGCAATGAAATGATGCAGGTTAAATGGAGGAGGTGTGCTTGCCAAAACTGGGGGCTTTCTACTACAGTTTACTAAAATCCAAGTAGGAGTGAATAAACGTAAATTGGTGAATAATTATACTAGAATTCAAGTATTTTCCTCCAAAGCAGGCTTAATAAAGTAGTTTGAGAATGAGAATTTGATGGTTGACCTTAACTGTATTTTTTATTTTAAAGCTGAAAATGCGGGACATTGCTGGGCAGGCCCTGGCTTTTGTTCAAGATCTTGTGAAGGCTCTTCTGAACTTTCATACCTATACAGAACAGAGGATTCAAATTTTTCCTGTTGATTCTGCCATTGACACTATATCACCATTGAATCAGAGGGTAAACTTAACTTAGGATACCTTTTGTCTGTCCTGAACAAGTAGGAAAACATTTATTTTCAGACTGCTTCTCTGCATGAGCTAAGTATTATGGAAGGCATGGGAAAAAACTAAGTTGTAGTCTTCACCCTCAAGGATGTTAAATACTAGGTAGGGACTTGTTAAAAGACCTGAGTGTGTCAGTGAGTGGTTCTGGCTAGTAAGCGATAAGAGGTCTTTCGGAAGGCGGGATTGCTGTCAGTGGTAGTGTCTGGGAAAGAGTCTGTGATGATTTGAATGGCTTAGAAAAGTGAGCATGATTTGAGTAGGAGGAGAATAGCGGAATAGGTATTTTTCCCCCTAGAAAAGGGAAGGGTGTGAGCAGATCTTAGAGTAGAAAAGCATGGGGAGTAGGCGTGACTTCGCAATCCATCATGTTTGCCATCTTGTATTAGTTACTGAGACCAACCCTGGGACAGTATGCAAGGGTACTGCCCAAGGCCCTGAACAGCAGGAGAGACTGTCGAGGCCCTCTGGAAGGCGGTCCCCATAGGAAGGAAGCTGAGGGATCTTGCTATAAATGCACACTGTAACTGCCAGCCTGTAATGAGTTGTGCCATTTTTTGTGTTTACCTAATTCTTCATCCCAGCTTGTTTTTGTGCATCGCAGGGTTTGAAGTGTGTCTATGTCCAGGGATTCCCTCTAAGGTCTTTTATTTTAGTGTAGTAAAGGCTTGGCCTTTGCAGGCAGACTTTTGGGGTTGTAGGCCACTTTCTATGTCCCCTTGGGCAATTTATTTAATCTCTCTGTGCTTTAGTTTCCTCATATTTAAAACAGGGGATAAGAGGATCTATCTCTTATGTACAAGGATGCATGTATATATAAAAATTAAATGAGATAATACATGTGAAGTACTACGAACAGCATTTAATAAAGGTTAGCTGTCATTATCCTTATAATGTCTTACATATAAGAAGCTTTAGTAGGTGCTTGGTTTTCACCAATTTTGGTGTGAATCCACAAGTCTGTTGAAATTCATAAAAATTTTGGGGTCTTTGAAATGCCCTTTAATATCACTGTTGGAAAAAGCTATCAGAACCCCTGGAAAACAGTACTGCAACATTTTAATATTTTCTTTTATACTTCCTATAATATAAAAAAATATTTTCTACTTAATACTGGTTCTTTGTCCATTACTGGAATTTTATCTTAACTTGTCTGAAATACTTCATTACTTTGAAATATTTATATATTTCTCAATATTTTTCCTTTGAGGCTTTGGCCTATGCAATTTCTTAGTAAGCCTGTAATATTGAAGGAGATTCAGAAGACATTTGTTAAACAATGACCAGAGTATTCAGACTTGTTTGTAGAATCTTAAAGTAGGCATTTACACCTGTAAGCTTGGAGTTCATCTTTCATAGGTTTAAAGATCAAAGCCCAGAGAGACTTAGGTGAGGTGCCCCGGGCCATATGTTTGAGTAATTTGTAGTAGGGCTATTTGAAGCACATTTCTGCAGAATGAGACCTTGTACATATTTTCACACAGAGAAATCAAAATTTGAGCCATTATATAATACTCAGATAATTGAAGTATTTCATAAGAGAGAATTAAGCTTTTGCTTCTAAATTGTTTAAATGCCTGTAGGATTGTCTCGGAATCTGTTCTTTCTACTGAATTAATTCTTGTAAATATTAAAGTATCAGTAACAGTTATGAAAGTTTTTATATCCTCTTTTGGACGATGATCACATTCCTGGAATTTGTAACCCTGAATATTGTATGTAGTAAACATAAGAAGGTGCCCCTCAATAACACTTGTTAAAAAATGAAGTAGATAATATAAAAATATGTTAAGTTTTGATTTTCAAATCTTTTATTTATTTATTTTATTTTATTTTTTTTTAATTTTATTGTTGTTGTATTACATCCATCCCCTTTTTGCTCCCCAAATCTTTTATTTTTGTCTTTTTAAAATGGGGACCCTGAAGGAGAGAAGTAGGTGTTGAGGGAAGAAGGTCTGCTGGTGCTGGGTTGTAATGCAATACCTCTTCCCTGCCTGGCTGTTAACTGTGTCACCCCTCTTCTCCTTCCTCTGTGTGTTGGGATGGGGACTTGTGGGTAGCAGCTGGAACCATTAGAGGGGAGCATATCTGTGTAATAAAAAGCCAAATTTCCCACAAAAAAAGTTTCTAAAAAATAATTTAGGTTTATAACTCAATGATTCCATTTACCAGTATGTTGGCATTTGTTATTTTCCAGTGATCTAAACTAAGATCCTTCTCCTATTTAGTTCTCACAATACCTTCATGAAAATGCGTCCTATGTCCGCCCTCTTGAGGAAGGAATGTTTCATTTATTTGAAAGTATTACTGAAGATACCGTGACTGTTCTGGTAATTTTCTTCAGTTTCATTTCTGGAAGTGGGAGCTCCTCTTTGTCAGATAACACTGTTGACCTTGAATTGTTTTTCTTTTCCAGGAGACAACTGTGAAATTGAAAACTTTCTCAGACCATTTAACCTCTTATGTATGTTTTCTTAGGAAGATTCTTCCCTATCAGTTAAAAAGGTACAGTTTGAGGCCAGGGGAAAGGTGGGGGTGTCACCTGACCTGCGCTGGAGTTAATAAAATAGTGACATGTGTCTCTTGTGATCTGCCTGACTTTGCTGCACCATAACCAATTTGGACTTGTGTGGAAAAGGAAAACTATGGCTTGAGCAGCATAAACTTAGATTTAAGAGAATTAAAATGTAATCCTTCAGTTAGGATTTTTTTTAGTGATTATGTACTGCGATTACTATAACCACATAATGCTATATGAATCATTATTTTAAGTGATTATGAATGATACATTTATTGTAGGAAATATTTCACTTTTGGGCATTATTTTCTTGCAGTAAAATAACTTCATTTACTCTAGCCCTTAAAGGATATGTCATTTAGTAACCGTATTTCATCTTAATTTTTTTTGGAAAGGCAAGACTTAATTTATATAACTAGACAGTTATAATACTGCGTGAAAGTTTGGTAGTTATATTCTAAAACTACCAAAACTTCTGATTCTTCTAAATTTTTTCATCCTAATCTCTAACCTTTCAAAATATCAAAGAATAATGGAACATAAGAAAAATAAGAACATATATGTATTATAGTATATTGCCAACTAAGGTTTAGAAAAATATGTAAATGAGTTTACAGGTTTTAAAAATATACAAGTAATTATAGTTTGTAAGTGCTTATAAAACTAAAGTAGTAAGTTTTAGCTTTTCAAAAATATAAAATTTTATTGCCATCTTATTTTCTAATTCTAATATATCAAGGTATTTCAGTAACAATTCTATGGTTTATGCATATGATAGAATTTTAGGAAATCAGGAAATTAAGTTTTGACTTAAACTAACACTAAATTGAATACACCTTTGATTTGGCTTATTTTTAAAGAAGAATCTGTTAAAGAACCATTGCAAAATGGTATTTACTGCTGAAAACAGTTATGCATTTTTATTTTATTTTTTCACTATTACATTTTTAGAAAGACTGGATAAGGCCTTTCTTGATCTAAGATTTTTGTTTTTGGAATGTTCTGTCTCATATGCTTTCAGTCCTACCTCATTGGGTATTTGTGTTTTTAGACAATGTTTTGGTCATTGGTTTAAATACTATTTTAAGAGACAGGATGGCATGTTCTTCAGCAGTAAATGGGCTTAGTATTGAACAAAGCTGCCATAAACAAACAGGAAGAGAAGTGGTAAGGTGAAGGAAAAGGATATGCTTATCATTCCTGTGCTAATAAATACTTCTCTAGTTGTGTATAAAAGCATTTTACTTGATCACCTGCAACATTTTTTTATGGGGTCCGCATGGATTTTGAAAAAGTAATAATTGAGTTTTCTACAGTAACCATATAAAATTGAAAATGATACAATGTATTTTATTAATGTTATCCGTTTATTTCTAGATTTGAATCTATAGATGTTTTTCCAATCAGTATGGCTTTTGCGACTTACAATACTAAAAAGGGTTCTTAATGATTCTCTTTGCTAGTTTCTATATAATTAATTCTCCTTAGGACTTTAGTTCATGAAATATTTTTCTCCTGAAAATATTTTCAAAGGAAGCATTTTAGCACTGCTCAGAATGAAAAGGTAATGGACACATGCCTCTATCTTATTCCCATTTAGTCCCCTTAACTCCAATGACATTGCAGCAAGCAGGTGTTCATATCATGGTGTAAAAAATGAAACCTTATTAAGTGAGATCAATTATTTTTGTAAAGTCTGGTTTTGAATAGAGTTGTTTGAGAATTTAGATGGTTTCTTGTAGCTAATTGAAAATTGTTCAGGATGCTCACTTTGAAAATATCTGCCCATTCCTAGTTTAGAAGAAGAATGTGAATCTTCTCTTTGTACATCTGCATTAAGAGCCAGGAATCTAGAGCTGTCTCAGGACATGAAAAAGATGACAGCTGTGTTTGAGAAGCTGCAGACTTACGTCAGCCTTCTTGCCTTGCCAAGTGAGTACATATGTTTGTTGCTCATGGTTCAACTTGAATAACTTAAAGGAATAAGAAGCCAGAGAAGAGAGATGGTGTAGCTTGGTTGAGTGAGACCAGCATAGGATTTGGAGTCAGAAAAACTCAAATTCAAATCCTCCACCCTCTTACACATTTATGAACTTGGGCAAATAACCTTATTTTTCCATACCTGTTTCCCATTTATCAGGCATTGAAGGCATACATTAAATATTAATTCCCTTTTTTTCATTTCTCTTTTTTTACATGAAGACAGGCAAAAATGAATTATGATAGGTTTCCAACAAATAGCATAGGGGAGTGAAAATGCCATTCATTTTCCTTTTGTCCAAAAAAGTACTTTCAAGGGATTGAATGGACCTCTGTTTAAATGATGGTTTTTTCCTCAAGATTTTATTTATTTCTTCTCAGAGAGAGGGGAAGGGAGGGAGAAAGAGACAGAGAGAAACATCAATGTGTTGTTGCCTCTTATGTGCCCCCAAATAGGGACCTGGCCTGCAACCCATGCATGTGCCCTGACTGGGAATCGAACCAGTGACCCCTCAGTTCTCAGGTCAGCACTCAATCCACTGAGTCACACTAGCCAGGGCTAAATGATGTTTTATCTAAAAATGCTGTGATTTTTCTGGTACTGTGATTTGTTTTTGCTTTTCTATTTTTGGTAATATAATTAACATATTATACAACTTATCACTTTAAAGTGTATAGTTCAGTTGTTTATGGTATATTCAGAGATATGTACACCATCACTACAATCAGTATTTTCATTGCCTGAAGAAGAAACCTGTGCACTTTAGCTGTCACCCTCTTTATTTCCCCTTTTGTCTCTCCTTTGCACTGAGCAATAGCTAATTACTTTTTGTCTTTAGATTTGCCTATTACAAACATTTTATATAAATGGTATCATATGTGGTCTTCTGTGACTGCTTTCTTCTATGTAATGTAATGTTTTCAAGATTCATCCAAGTTGTACCATGTAGTATTTTGTTTCTTTTTTTTGGGAGATGATATTTCATCATATGGCTATACCACATTTTTTGATGGATAGTTGCATTGTTTTCACTTTTTTGGCTGTTAGTGACAGTATGCTGTAGACATTTATGAACAAGTTTTTGAGTGGAATTATTGGGTCATGTAGTAACTGTGTTTAACTGTTAGAGGAACTGCCAGACTATTTTCTGAGGTGACTGCATCATTTACATTCCCATTAGCAGTCTATAATTTTTCCATATCCTTACCAATTCTTGTTATTTGACTTTTTAATTTTATCCACCTAATGGATAAAATTTGACTTTCTGAAGTGGTATCTTATTGTAGTTTTGATTCACATTTCTGTTGTTTCTAATAATGTTAATCTTTTCATGTCCTTATTGACCATGTGTCAATATTCTTTGGAAATACATCTATTCAGCTCTTTTCTCCAGTTTTCAATTAGGTTGTCTTTATTATTGAGTTGTAAGTGTTCTTTATATTTTCTAGATACAAATCTCTAATTCAATATATTATATTGAATATATTACAATATTTTCTTCCATGTGGTGTATTTTTCCTTTTCTTGATAGAATCCTTTCAAGTATGAAAGGTTTTGATTTTGGTGAAGCCTAGGTCATTTACTTTTTGTTGCTTGTGCTTTTGGTATCATATCTGAGGTAATGAAGACTTAACCCCTGTTTTCTTTGGAGTTTTATAGTTTTAGATTTTACATTTAGGTCTTTGACTCATTTAGAGTTAACTTATGTATATGGTGAGAGGTAGGGGTACAACTTATCTTCTGTGTGTGGCCATCTGCTTGTGTCAGCACCAGTGGATGATGGGATCGAAAAACTTTGGTACATTTACACAATGGAATACTACACAGCAGAACAAAAGAAGGAACTCCTATTCTTTGCAACAACGTGGATGGAACTAGAAAGTATTATGCTTTGTGAAATAAGCCAGTCGGTGAAAGACAAATACCATATGATCTCACCCATTACAGGACAATACTGAACAAAACAAACAACAAGCAAAATAGAACCAGATACATGAATAGAGTGCATACACCTTCAGTGGGCATGGGGAAGGGGAGCAGAGGAAGTGGGGAGGAAGAGGCAAAGAAGGGGAGCAGTTTAGTCAAGAACCTAGTATGGAAGAACCATGAACAGGGACAACAAATGGGATTGACTTTGTGGGGGAGTGGGAAGGTGGGGAAGGGGACAGAGGGGAGTAAAAAGGGGATGGATATAATACAACAACAATAAAATTAAATTTAAAAAAAATTATTTTTTTCCTCTTGCATGCTCCTAGCACCCTTGTTAAGACAGTTGACCGTAGATATATAGATTTATTTCTGGTCTAGTTCATTGATCTGTATGTCTCTCATATGCCAGTTTCACACTATCTTGATGACTGCTGCTTTGTAGTTGAGATCAGGAAGTGAGAGGAGTCCTATTTTGTTCTTTTCTTTCAAGGTTGTCTTCGCTGTTGTGGATCCCTTGCAATTCCATATGAATTTTAAAATCAGCTTGTCAGTTTCTACAAAGAAGTCAGCTGGGATTCTGATAGGGATTGCATTGAATCAGTAGATCAGTTTGGGGAGTTTTTTGGGTTGTACTGTGTCTCTTAAAAAGATCTGAAGTTATAGTCCCCAGTTACCTATGTGTGTGTGACCTTATTTGGAAACAGGCTCTTTGTAGATGTAATCAAGGTGAGGTCTTACTGGTTTAGGAAGAGCCTTCCCAGTCCAATGGTGTCCTTTTAAGGAGAGCTTTGAAGAGAGATAGAGACACAGGGAAGAAAACCATGAGGAAAGCAGCAGGGATTGGAGTTATCCTGCCACAAGTCATGGAACATGCGGGGCCAACAGAAGCTGAGACAAGATTCCACTCCGGAGCCTTTGGAGGGCTCAACACTGTGAAGGAATAAATTTCTGTTTTAAGCCATTCCATTTGCAGTACTTAGTTGTAGCAGCCCTAGGAGACTAATATGGGGGGTATGGTCATCTTTTTTTTTTTTTAAGAATGAGAATGTTTTGTTTTTTTTAAAGATTTTATTTTATTATTTTTAGAAAGAGGGGAAGAGAGGGAGGCAGAGAGGGAGAAAGACATCAATGTATGGTTGCTTTTCACCTACCTCCAGCCACAGACCCGGCTGGAGACCTGGCCCGCAACCTAGCCATGTTGCCCTGGCTGGGAATCGAACCTTCGACCTTTGGGTTTGCAGGCTGGCGCCTCATCCACTGTGCTACCAGCCAGGTGGTCATCTTAATAGTGTTGTTTTCTGATCAATGAACATGGTAATGTTTTTCCATCTATGTAGGTCTTCTTTAATTTTTGAAACATTATTTTGTGGTTTTCAGAGAATGATTTTGCACCCTGATTTGCTTCTCAGTTGACTCACACTTGGACACATACAGAGTCACCCTGGGAGGACAGTGGTTTTGACAAGACTCTCCTTCATTGCCTCCTTCCTTAATCACACCCAGGTTTAAGCTCCTCAGATTGTTGGTTGATGGCAGTCTCATTTTCAGCAATGCCTTGTGGGGCATAAATTGCTCCACAGACTGATCTAATTAAATTTGGATTTCTTTGTAGATATAGTTAGCTAGAGATGTAGCATATACTTAGCAGGGACAATTTTTGAGATAGTGTTTTTAAATTTGTTCAGAACCCAGCATAGCTCTTCTTAGCTGTCTCTCCGGTTCTCTCTGGTAAATCAATCAGCCTACAGTTTAGCATATATCTTTAATAAATTACCAATTTTCTCTTAATTGCTTTTGCTACCAGCTTCATCATTTTTGAATATGTATCCTTAGGCTTGAACCGCCCCCCACCCAACACTTGCAAATTAAGTCAGTTTCATTCAGAATAGATTTAGAATTTTCTGTTTTAAGGCCTGCTTCCCACTTGGACTAAATCTCTGAGCCATGGTTCTGGTGCTGGGAGAGGAAACAGGGATGTCCTTCTTTCAAATTAGTAGGTGAGCATTTGGTGGAGGGGGTAAGGCAGCAGTCCCAGGTCTCCTTGGCTCGCCTTTTTCAGCATGGAATTCCTGTTGGTAAGCTGGGCACCAGTGATCAGGGCCCCAGAGTCTCAGTAGCGCTGTGCCCAGGTAGAGCCTCCATCCCATGAATTGGGGCTGGGTAAAAGAAGGGAAACCCTATCTCTCATCTTTGCTCAGCAACAAGTACCTAGAGTCAAGATGAGAACTGCAGAGCTCCAGCTGAGAGTGAGGGAGAGGGAGTCCTGTATTTTTGGATGTACATATCGGAAGTAGGGTTTCTATTTTATGAGCTGGTAGAGGGAGTGAGGGAATGGGACTTGGTTCACATACTACAGACTCTTGCTGTTGTGAATTATTATAGATGGAGTAAATGTTTCCTCATTTGCTATAGGTCTTTAGGATTATTTTCAAAGTTAAAAAAAAATTTTTTTTAAGTTAGGGGATTATTTCTTTTTTAGATTTTATTTATTTTCAGAGAAAGGAAAAGGAAAGGAGGAAGAGAGGGAGAGAACATCAGTGTGTGAAAGAAACAGATTGATTGCCTCTTGCATGTTCCCAACCAGGGACTTAACCTGCAATCCAGGCTTGTGCCTTGACTGGGAATTGAACTAGTGTCCCTTCAGTTCATAGGCCAGCACTCAATCCACTGAGCCATACCAGCCAGGATGGAATGGTTGCTTTTTAATAATTTCTACCAGTTGTGTTGGAGAGCAGATTGTATAGTTAGCTGCTCATATTGTCATCTAGAAGTGGAACTCTTTTATGTTTGAATAATAGTGTTTTTAGTGATGCTTATCAAGAAATAATATGCAGGGAAAGAATAAAATGAAAAGTGTCTTATATAGTAACAAGGTGAAAAATCACAAAGACTTTCATTTCCAAAAGAATCATGAAAGATATAATCCTGGTTTGCAATTTAATTTTGATTTTTTAAATTTTAATTTTATTGTTGTTTTATAACATCCATCCCTTTTTCCTTCCCTCTGTGCCCTTCTCCCCAAAGTCAATCCCACATGTTGTCCATGTTCGTGGTTCTTCCATACTAGTTCCTTGACTCAACTGCTCCCCTTCTTTGCTTCCTCCTACTCCTCTCCACTTAATTTTGATTCTTAATCATTACAAATATTTGTAGATGTGGGGGCTGCAGATCAGTTAAATGTGTCTATATTTATCACCTTTATATCTGATAATGATTTTCAGAGCCATTATTTTCAACATATCACAAGCAGTCTTCATTCTTTCTCTTCCCAAAAGTAGAGGGAGATGGTGGGTTGTCAATTTTTTAGGTGAACTCTTCTGAGAAAATGCTTAGGTTTGATATTTTGGTTTCCTAGGTACAGAGCCAGATGGACTCCTTCGGACAAACTACAGTTCTGTCTTAACAAATGTTGGTGCTGCTCTGCATGGATTCCATGATGTCATGAAAGGTGAGGCTTGAAAAAGAACATAAATAAATAAGCTTAAAACCTTCATCCCACTTTCTCAGATCTTCCTGAATGAGATTTAAACAAATACTTCCAAGGCTAATAGACCCCAGAAAGAGGCTTAGTAGCATTTGGCTTACATTGAAGTGCATAGCTCACTGCCTTCTGCTTTTCCCATCTGTGTCATTTCTGAAGGTAAACAAAGTGCTGAACAGAAACCCTTGTGCACAGTACTTAAGCCAAGAATACATTATACTGACTTAAGGGAGGTGTGTGAGTTTTATCAAACCAGACATGCTATTCAGAGGCATTTACATTGCACTTGTTAGAGCCCAAGCATGAAGGAATTGAGGAAACCAAGGTTTAAAGTTCCCAGAAAGAATGCACTAACTTTTCACCAGCCTATGCATTTTTATGTGTAAAGTACCCATATCAATTCCTATTTTATTCAGCAGAGCCTTAAATGAATTTGTTTGTAAGCTTTGGTCACTTTCATTTGCTTGTGTACTTCTAAGGCTATAGTCTGCTGAAAAGTATTTCATATGCTGCTTATTCAGAATCCTGAAAAATTTTAATCTATAGCTCAGCGTAGCTTCTAGGTTCTTTTCCTTCTTTCTTTCATTTTGAAGACTGTTCTGGGTAGGTAGGGAAAGGAGAAGGAGAGAGCAATTATTAAAGACTATTGGAAATAGCCCAGATGCCTAGATTATTCATTGAGGTATATTAACAGTGACCTTACAGAAATCATTTTTAAAAACTAAAAATTGTGTTGGTTAGCATGCATAAGATGGGTATGTTTGGGACCCTTCTATAGATTGGCACGTTAGCTGTGACACTGGGAATTATCTCAACTTAGTCTCAACTGTTTAATCCGGTACCACCTCACCATTCAGTTTGGAGAATGGTCCTTCTTGTGGAGCTAGCCCTGATTGCAAGAGCTGGAGTAGACAGTCTTGGTGGCAGGTTAGAGTAGTCAATGTAACCCTGCAGAACCTAGTTTGGTTTATAGAAAACCTAAAAGGACTGTTCCCTTTTTCTTGTGCAGCTTTGGTTTGGGGATCTCAGATTTAGCTATGGTGTTATATTTAAAAATTCTACTTAAAGCAGAATTAGGCTACTGAAACTAAAAGTGGCACTGTGGCTAGAGTTTTCTTGGTTTTATTTTCCAAATTTTCCTGTGCTGATATTATGATTTGTTCCTGCTAGTAATTTCCTCCAGCATTCCTATAAATGAGGAACTAGAGCAGTGGAAGGTAGCTATCCAATGAGAGGGGTCTTCAAGTTTTATTTACATTAAAAAATCTTGATTTTACTTCCACTGCAATTAATCTATAACATATGTAGAAGGTTTTCTAAAGATGCTTTTGTTCATACATAAAATTGAGAAGATGCCAAGTGGTCCAAATCCAAGAATGTTACTATTATTATTTAGCATGAGTTGATAGAAATTATGGGGGGACCAGAGGCTCCCTAAGACCCTTTTGTGTCTTCACTTGTTTCTGTCCTTGAAAATGAATATAATATAAAGAGAGAATATTGGGAACTGTAAAGGATGGTTGGCAAGATTACAGGGTTCTGTTGTTAGGTTTACAGTTCACATTTTTTTACGTCTCTTGGAAGACTGTTGTGAATCTTCATCCCTTGCTGGTGTGGCTCAGTGGATTGAGTGATGGCCTAAGAACCAAAGGGTTGCTGGTTCCATTCCCAGTCAGGGCACATGCCTGGGTTGCAGGCTGGGTGTCCGGTTGTGGGTGTGCAAGAGGCAATCACACATTGATTTTTCTCTCCTTCTCTTTCTCCCTCCCTCCCCCCATTTCTAAAAGTTAAAAAACAATTAAAAAAAACTCATGATGAGCATTAATGGGCATGAACAGAAGGAGCTTTATATTTAAGAGAATTCTTGTTTTTCAAACGTCTTCCCTTTCTGCTTTTTCCTGAGTAATTATTTGATCCAAGTTGGAAGGAAAGAAGGAAGACAGGCTGGCTGGTCTCAGTGTAAAAGGAGAGATAAGAGATTTATTAAAAGTTGGGTCCTATGTAGATTTAAAATAGGGTGAATTCATCTTTTAACAAAGGTCATTCTATGTGAAAATTATTGCTCTTTAGTCTTAATTCCAAAGCAGGTAGTCTCATAAACAACATAGAAGAAAAATAAATCTCTGGTCTAGGTCACATGATTGTTCTTTTGGATTGAAAATTTAATGTCAGTGAATACCCTAAATATTTATAATATTTGGACAGAATAAAGAGTAAGCAGCTGGATTGGGAGAATTATTGTCAAACTACAGTAGCATTTATCCAGTAGAAGCCACATAAGTGTTCTTAGTATTGTACATCTTGCCTAAGTATCTCATAAGTGTTCTTAGTATTGTACATCTTGCCTAAGTATCTCAGTCACCTACCAATCAGCCAGGATTGCCTACCAACCAAGTTGTATTATAGCATTGCATATTTTCTGTAAAACATTAAATGAAACTTTCTGTGGTATATAGAAAGAAAATGTCTATGTTAAAGGTTAGTAAGTTCATTATACAAACACTGGCATTCCAGTAGAATTTTAATTTACTTGGATATCCTATGAATACAGAGAGTAATTGTTTATTTTTAAAAATATGCTAAACAAGCCCTGGCTAGTAGCACGTGGGTAAGGTGCTGGCCTGCAAACCTAAAGGTTGCTGGTTCGATTCCCTAGTCAGGGCTATAACCAGGTTGCAAGCCAGGTCTCCAGCCAGGTCTATGGCTGGAGGCAGGTGAAAGACAACCATACATTGATGTCTGTCTCCCTCTCTACCTCCCTCCCTTCCTCTCTCTCCCTGGAAATAATAAATAAAATCTTAAAAAGAAATAAATATGCTAAACGTAAAAGTAATGTACCAATTAGTTGGTTCCTTTGGTGTGACAACTATACCATAATAATATAAGATGTTAACAATAGGGAAAACTGGCTATAACTTTTCTATAATCCAAAACTACTATATTAAATTAGGCAGATTCTTTAAGATGGCAGCCCAGGTAAACATGCCTCACCTCCTCGCACAACCACATCAAAATTACAACTTAACTATCAAACAACCAACAGAACCATCAGAAATTGAGCTGAGCAGAACTCCCACAACTACAGAATTAAAGAAGAAACCACATCCATCCAGACTGGTAGGAGGGGCAGAGACATGGAGATACAGAATGGGCTGGTCCCACACCATGTCTGGTAGATAAAAACTGGGAGGGATGTTTTCGAGAGCAAGGAGTCCCAGCCAGCCCAGGGTTCCAGTGCCGCGAACTTAAGGCCCCATAACTTCTGGCTGTAAAACACAATGGGGATTTAGTTAGTGGACTTCCAAGTAGTTCCTCTTAAAGGGCCTACATGTTACTTATGGACTTACTCATACTCATTCCCTCTGAGCTCCAGCACCAAGGCAGCAGTTTGAAAGGCATCAGTGGCTTATGGGGAGGAACTGAAATGTCTGGACATCAACAGCATAAAAATGGTTCAGACAGAAACAAAGGATACACTAACTGAAATAAAATACAATTTATAGGGAAACAATAGTAGAGTGGATGAAACCGGAAATCAAGTAAATGATTGAGAACATAAAGAAGCAAAAAACAACCAATCAGAACAAGAAGAGAAAAGAATCCAAAAAAATGAGGATAGTGTAAAGACCCTCTGGGACAACCTCAAGCATACCAACATTGGCATCAGAGGGGTTCTGAAAGAGAAGAGAAAGAGCAAGAAATCAGAAACCTGTTTGAAAAAATCATGAAAGTAAACTGCTAATTTGGTGGAGAAAGTAAATATACAAGTCCAGGAATCATGGAGAGTCTCAAACAAGATGGGTGGAAAGACACCCATACCAAGATCCTCATAATTAAAATGCCAGTGATTAAAGTTGAAGAGAATCTTAAAAGCAGCAAGAGAAGAGCAGTTATTTACCTAAAAGGGAATTCTCATATGACTGTTAGCTGATTTCTAAAAAGAAACTGCAGGCTAGAAATGATTGGCAAGAAATACTCAAAGTGATGAGCAAGGACCTACAACCAAGATTACTCTACCCAGTAAAGCTATCATTTAGAATTGATGTGCTGATAAAGTGCTTCCCAGATAAGGAAAAAACTAAAGGAGTTCATCATCACCAAACCATTATTACATGAAATGTTAAAGGGATGTATTTTAAAAAAGATCACAACTAGGAATAATAAAATAGCAATAAATATATTTATCAACAATTGAATCTTTAAAAAACTAAACAAGTAGAACAGAAATAGAAACATGGATGCAGAGAGAATTTTAAGGGTTGCCAGAGAGGAGGGGGTTCTGGAGCATAGATGAAAAGGTAAAGGGATTAAGGAATACAAATTGGTAATTACAGAATAATCATGGATATGTAATATACAGTGTAGGAAAGGGACCAGTCAAAAACTTGAACGCACGACCCAAGGAGATGAACAATGGTGTGGGGATTGCCTGAGGGAATATGGGGTGCTGGCTGTACGGGAGCAAAATGGAAAATTTGAGACAACAGTAATAGGATAATCTCTAAAATATAATTAAAAGTCTATGTAGATATGTATATAAAATACATAAATAAATAAATATCCAATCCTCCACAAAGAGTGGAGATAGGTGATCAGTAAGTAGTACAGCCAGTCCTTGCAGTTGACTGGCCTGGGTAAATCCTTCCCATTGACCTGCCAATAGCAATTAAGGCTCAACTATAAGAGGAGGGTGTACGCAGCCTCTTCTATTAAATTTAAAAATTTTAGATTTTTAGCAAAAATAATCTTATAAAATTTCCAGTAATTTTGTATTGAAATATTATATCAATTAAATTTCAAATACTATTTTTATCTAAGTAGTCTTATATCCTCTTACCTACTGTCTAAAACCAACTAAATTTCTCGATTCAATAAATGAAATTCTCTCAATACACACCTGCTATGAAAGTTAATTTTCATATTGTGTTATTTATTTTTAGCTTTGTTGGTAATGATAATGCTTTATAATGAAAGTATTCTAAAAATGTCCAAAGGAGGCTTTATGGTAAACACTTTATTATTTAAAAATATAGTAATTATCCCTCCTTGAAAATCAGTGTCTTATTAACTCTCCCATTTTCCCATACTTCCAAGACAAAATTATTTTATTTCTCCGAGACCCAGAAAACCCCAAACTTAGCTGTTAAGCCAATTACTACTTGTTTATATCTAAGCCTGTCTTCGGTGCTTTTCTAACCACAGACCTTGGTTGTCATGTTCTTGGACTGGAGGCAATAGCATGTGAAACCAGACACGAGCATCCAATCCTTATTTGGCTGTGTAAACTTTTCTCATTGTTAGTGTGTACTCCAAACTAGCTAAGGTCCAGTAAGGATTGCGGGACATTTTGTCTCTGTCGGCTGTTCTGTTCCAGCCTCATGGTTTGCTTATATAAGTACAAAATAAATTCTCATTTGTGCCTAGTGACTATCAAATCAGAGCTTTTAACTGGTAAATACTGGTCAGGGTTATTTACCAAACACTAGATTTAGAGCTAACATTCAAATGAGGAACCTACACGTACAAGCTGGTGTCTGTAATAGAGGCACCGGGATGGTGTTAAGAGACCCTCATTTCTCTCTCTTCTTTGTGACCTAATTGATATTCAACACAATCCTAATATTTAGGACTATTTTTATAGTAAATTTGTAAGAATAGATATGAGAAGTTAACGGGATGATTATCTACATGCCACTTATGTATAGATAGTAAGGAATTTTCATTCAATTGCTTTTACAGATATTTCCAAACATTATAGTCAAAAAGCTACAATAGAGCAAGAACTTCCAATAGCAACACAGAAGCTCATAACAACGAATGACTGTATCCTGTCATCAGTTGTAGCATTAACAAATGGAGCAGGAAAGGTAATTTTTCTCTGGTTTATACTGACATTCAATTCAATTTTTATTTATTTTCATTTATTTGTTTTTAAATTTAATTTTATTACTGTTGTATTACATCCATTCCCTTTTTACTCCCCTCTGTCCCCTTCCCCACCCATCCTCAATTCAATTTTTAAAAATGCTCCTTTTCTTCCTTGAGTGATAAAGGAAAATTGATCAATAAAAGGCTTTTGGAATATCAAGCTTTTTATAAAATAAAGTTGTCTTCCCTTTCTTTTTCCCTGCCCAGTATTTAAAACAATATGGTAGTTGCTGTTAGGTATTTGTGATGAGTAAGGGGATCACTCAGTTCTTATGGTTTAATGGGTTATTTGATGATTTGAAGATTCTAGATGGTCTCAGTATACACTTGTGTATATCAAAGGTCTGTTACTTAGAAATTGGGATATGTAAAAAGAAAAAAATATCTGTTAATATTTTGGTTTTTTCCCTCCAAGTTTTTTTGTTTTTTGTTTTTTTGTTTTGGTAATATTTGTGATAATGCTACCTGTGTGGTTTTGTACCTTAACAAATACTTTTAAAAGTACCTTCAACATAAGTCTTTTCATTGAACTCTTAATGTTGGATAATGATCATTTGGATTATTAAGTACTTAATTATTATAAAATGACAAGAGTACAATTTCTTTAAAACTCATTTTATCTTGGATATGTAGTTCAGCAGAAGTCACATTCTAAGAATGTATGTTGATTTTGGTTATCAACGCCTTCAGAGATTACTATTATGTATAAAACTGAAAGAATTGTATTCAGGACTGTCTTAGCCCATTTATTTCAACAGACTCAACATAATTTTTCAAGGAAGTGCTAATTTCTATCCATGTTTATATAGCATTATTTTTCTGACAGGTTGACCATAATAGAAACAATTTTTTCACAGTGATTTAAGTTAATTAGAAATCATCATAGATTATGTCAAATATTCAGTGTCATCTTTCCCAAACTCAGACTAGACTGGTCTTTGTGACACTTTGCTGTAGTTTGGGGCCATAATTAAATAGTGTTTTTGTTAGGTTCTGTCAGTTCACAGATCTGTACCTATAGGGTTCCTTAGTCAGAAGACCATGTCCACTGCTTCCGCTTTAATGGTTTATCTATAGGCATGCCAGAGGCTTCCTGGAGAATATTCTAACTGTCATTCAATTAACAAATTCCAGAAAAAGAAAATGTTTGCATTTTACTGGAGTCTCTTCATTTGCCACTTTTTATGGGAGCCCTGGAATATTAAATACCTATATATGCATAGTTTATTTTAGATTAGCTTTGCCTGAAACTTTTATCATCTCAAGGAAAGGTATTTGATCTTCAGTCTGAATTTGTTATAAATGAATTTTAACTAAAATAAGTGTCTGAACTAATGTTAGTCTATGGTAGTTTACTACTTAGCTAACGTGATTTAATTAAAATAAATTTTATTGTTTGTAATTAAGAAGGAAAGTATAACATGCATATGAAAGAACATTTCAGAAAAATGTAGACAGATTAGAAAGAGGAAACAAAGAAAATAAACCTCACTGTACTAATATGACTTAAATGCAGATAATGGATATATGATTGTCTTTATCGTTTATAAAGAATATATAGCTCAAGAATTCTAGATCATCATTTTCTTGACAGAATTTCATTTGATAAAGTCATGAAAAATATAACCTTTCAGACCACTAGTAATTAATAGCCTACTTTTTGAGCAATTTTTGCCAATGTTGGATACTCTGTTTCATAAGTCACTTTTTCTTATCAAAAATAGAATACTTGAAGGTACCCAAGACTTAACTTTTTCTGGCTAACTACTTTCTTAGACTTGAATTTATACCATCATTTCATATATCACTGTAGATTCTAAATCACGGCTCAGCAAAGTTACAGCTATGGATCTTTGTGGATGCTTATGTATTTAGTCAAGGTTAAATCAGAAAATGACAAGGGTCTAGATAATTTTCAGTCATTTATATTATTGGATTGGTCAAAAAATCCATTACATTGTTTCTGTAAGAGAAAAGACATTTTTACATTTTCACCAATAACATCATTGATTTGGGTAGTTTGAGTATGTCGGCTATCTCCTGCTATTGGCTTCTAGTCGGTAGAAGCCAAGGGTGCTGTTAAACATCTTCCAATCCATAAGACAGCCCCACAGCAAAGAGTTATTTGGGCAGTAGTACTAGGAAACTTTGCAAACCACTTTTGACACAAATGTTTGATCAGTCACAGCACCTTCTCCATCCACTGTACAAATCTTTCATGTTTCAGTTACGTTTTTACCTTTCTTGAAGTAATAAAGCGTAATACATCAAAAATATTGCTTATTTTATTCTAGCTTCAGTATTAAAATGGCTGCACAAAAATTCACCAATTTTGATTATTTTTTTAAAGGTTTGCACTGATATAACAGTTGTCACAATACAATCTAAATTGTTTCAAATGAAATTAAAGACAACTAAGCACTACTAGAGCCATTGTATGAAAATAACATAATGGACTTTTGGCCAACCCAATATGTTTGTGACATACAGATTGAGATTTACAGATTTAAATTTAAGTAGAGATTGCATATTCAAGATGCATGTGTTAATGTCTTATGTTGGAATTTGAAACATTTAAAGTTAGAACTCAAATGGAGTATATAACCCAAATATGTGTATTTTGAGAGTAGTGACAAAGCTTATGAATGTCGTTAGGAATATTTTGAATAAATCAGAATCAGTTTTGGTTTTCAGGAACAATAAAAATTATCTAGATTAATACCTGTCAGAAGTATAGTCTCAAATTCATACAGGTATTGTATTTTTATTATAAGTCATTGTCTAGACATTCTTAAATAAATAAATGTGGGCTTTTGGGAAGGTGCTGACATTTCTTATCCATTCTCAGTATCATTAACTTTGCTTTAAAAACTATTAGGTATGTTTTAAATATATTATTGGAAAACAAAACCTGTCTTCTTGTCATACTTCATTTAGATTGCATCTTTCTTCAGCAACAATGTGGACTATTTCATTGCTTCACTGAGCTATGGACCTAAGGCAGCAAGTGGATTCATCAGTCCCCTCTCAGCTGAGTGCATGCTGCAGTACAAAAAGAAAGCTGCTGCATATATGAAGGCTTTGAGAAAGGTTTGTGAGCTTCTGCTAACATTTAAATCAGAGGGAAAACCAGGAATAATTCAGAAAACAGCAAGAGTTTTTCCACAGTTCATATTATTTAGGTTTTACCCAATTTTGAGTTTGGTTGATATTGGGGCTCTTTGGGAAGGAGGAGGTAACGGAGACCCAAACCTTACTTAATAGATGATGTATGCATAGGCCATGTTGGACTCATGTCCCCAGTGCCTAGTAACTGTTGAAGGTGAGGCAGATAGGTAGCCAGTAAGTGTCAAACTTGAGAAAATCTTGAGTTGTAAAAACAAAAATAATTGGAATACACTTATATTTTTTATCTGAATATAATAGGAATACACAATTATTATAAAAGGAAACTAGAAGATATAGCAGCAGAACCCGAAGACAGTTATGGTTACCCCAAAACACCCAAAGCTAGCTATTTATTCTTTTTATTTTTTTTTTAATTTTATTGTTGTTGTATTACATCCATCCCCTTTTTGCTCCCCTCTGTCCCCCTCCCCACCCACCCATTCCCCCCAATATTTGTTCTTAACTTTGTTAGAATATATCTGTATCCCTCAAAATTTTAATGATGTGTGCACACACAGACACACATGCTATAAAAAGCATTGTGTCTAGATACATACATGGTTTTGGAGTCTGTTTTTCCTTGTAAAAAGATTTTTTGATATCTTTATATATCAAAAAATGTATACAGGCAACCCCTGTATAACATGGTTGTTGGGTTCCTAAAAAAATGCCATTATGCAAACCCATGTAATACGAAACAAAGAACTACTACAAAAAAAAGGGGTTAGGTTCTAAAAATGTTTAAAAACCCATTCTATTATATTTTTATAATTATGAGAAATATATTTATTAAAGCAATTTTCACCAAAAGTATAACATTAATATGTATTTAATAATGTTTTCTTTGTCATCACTACTAAGCACCATTAACTGAGGGCATTTTATTTTTGACAAGATATCTTCATCCTCTGAACTTTCATCAATAATATCTTGACTGTATCCTGTACTTTTTGCAAAAAGTCTGTTACTACCTAATACTCCATGAACAAAATGGATTTAAAATTCTAATGAATTTTGAAACTCTGCAGGCAAATCTGATACGACATCCACACCCAAATGAAACACTTCAAATGAGAAATCTTTTGCTCTTAAAAGTTCTTACTATGTTCCATGTTGTTTGGGGCCTTCCCTAATTTTGAATGAAATATTTTTTGCTCTTAAAAGCTAAAAGCTCTAATTATGCTCCGTGGTGTTCGGGGATATCTCCAGTTCTTAAATTGAGCGAAACCATATTCCAGGATGCCATGTTGTACGAGGGTTTCCCCCAGTTTTTGAATCGTGTGAAGAGTGACACCATGCTATATAGTAGTGCTGTGTTATATGGGGGTTACCTATAAATATAAATTTCTTCTTTAATGCCTTTATAGTATTGTATTTCATTCTGTAAATGTGTAATAATTTAATTAACCCATTTCTAATGGACTTTTAGGTTATTTTCAACAGTTACGTGCAAAACTAAATTGGGTATCCTTACATATACAACTCTGTATATTCTTTTCATATACAAAGAAAAAACTTTGTTTTTTCCTTTTTTCTCTATTTTTAACTTTTTCTTATACATAATAGATAAATACATTCTTATGTTACATTAGAACATTACAGATAAATTACAACCTCTAATTCTACTTCTGCTCCAGAGGTGATTATATAGTTACCAATTTAGTGCATAACCAGAATCTTTTGGAGCATTCATATGCATCTATGTAAACCTATAGACAATCTATAATGTATAGAATTTCCCTTTTTTTTAACCTAAATGCATGTTTCATTATGCAACTTGCTTTTTTCCATTTAAAATATTATCTAGAGATCTATTTTGTTACACGCGGTGGCTGCTATACTTTTAAATATGGAATAAAATTCTGTAATATGGATGTTCCAGATACATTTAGGTATTCCCTTACTGGTGGTCATTTAAGTTGATTTCAGTTTTTTACTGTTGTGATAATAATGCAATGGATAGTTTTACAAATGCCTCCTTGGGCATATGTTTGGAATACCAAGAAATGGAATGTTCTGGATTGTGTAGTTAGCACATTTTTGGCAATATTTATTGCCAAATTGCCCTTACAAGCGGCTATACTGTTTTACATTTCTGGCAGTGAATAAGGCTACCAATCTCCTTATATTTGTGTAATTGTTTTAAGTGTATCTTTAAGATTAATTCCTAAAAAAGGAATGGCTGTTTCAAAGTCTATGAATATTTCATATTTTGACATACTTTAGGAAGGCTACCTATACATCAAAAGAAATATGAGTTTAACTCATAAATTAAATATTTGTCAACTTCAAACAAGAGGCTTCTTCTTCTTTTTAAGATTTTATTTATTATTTCCAGAGAGAGAGGAAGGGAAGAGGCAGAGAGGGAGAGAGACATCAGTGTATGGTTGCCGTTCACCTGCCTCTAGCCACAGACCTGGCTGGAGACCTGGCTTGCAACCTGATTATGCGCCCTGGTTGGGGAATCGAACCAGCAACCTTTGGGTTCACAGGCCAGCACCTTATCTGCTGTGTTACCAGCCAGGGCTGTTCTTCTGTTACTTTAATTTGTATTCCTTAACTTATTATTGAAGTGGAACATCTTTTTATAAAGTTACTGTAAAATATTTATCAATTCTCTGTTCAAATCATTTACCTGCTTTTTCTTTATTTTTAATTTTTAAAAATTTTTAAGGATTCTATTTCTTATTTTTAGGGAGAGGGGAAGGGAGAGAGGCAGAGAGGGAGAGAGACATCAATGTATGTTTGTCTTTCACCTGCCTCCAGCTGGACGCCTGGCCAGAGACCTGGCTTGCAGCCTGGTTATGTGTATCCTGGCTGGTAATCAAACCAGCGACCTTTCATTTACCTGTTTTTAAATAAATGTTCCTAAATAGAGTTGAAAGCACTCTATATTAAGAATTTGAATCTCTTATATCTTAGACACTTTTCCCTCAGTTTGCTGTAGTAATCTTTCAAAATAGAGGTTTTAATTTTTATATCATGAAACCAATCTTTTAATGTTGGTGATTCTCAGGGGAAACTTGGAAAGTTGGGGCACTTCCTCAAATTATAGTGATGGTCACATTTTTCCCAGTATTTTTGTAATCTAAATTTTTAGTTTGAGATTTTTCATCCATCTTGAATTTATTTAGTTTGATAAGAGATGTAAAAATAGGGATCTAAATACTAATTTTTCTGAATAGCCGGTGGTCTTTGTACCATTTATCCAAGCTTCCTTTCTCCACTGAATTACAAATGCGACATTTGTCACATAATATACTTTTGCATGTGTTTTTGTCTGTTTCTAGATTTTCTATCCTGCGCCTTTATCTTTTCTATTTTGGTGTAAGTCAACATGGTTTTAATTAATGTAGCTTGTAACTTGGGTGACAAGTTCACCTTTATTATTATTTTTTTATGAAGTTTCTTTTCACATGTATCAAAGGAAATTATTTGGCATACATCTGAATTTATTTTCAAACCCCATTTAGCATTCTAATTTGTATATGTTGAATCAGGAAGGTGATAACAATTTTTTTCTTTAATTTTTATGATGCTTTGTCCATAGCCACTCCCGGAGTCGGTGCCTTATGAAGAAGCGCTGGCAAACCGCCGGGTCCTTCTTAGCTCTACTGAAAGTCGAGAAGGTCTTGCACAACAGGTATGGCATGTGGAAAATCATGGTACTTGTTGAAGAACATAAATGTTAAACCCCCTGGAAAAGGTTTTTAACATACATAGGGTAAACGAAAAGGCTGTAAGTAAACATCTAAAGTTAATTATGTAACACATGCTAAAAAGTACCATAAATATAATTCATTGAAAAACATTTCTTTGTACTCTAAATTTGAAGTGGGGAGGAGGAAACAAAGAAGGGAAGCAGTTTAGTAGAGGAACTAGCATGGAAGAACCATGGACATAGACAACAAATGGGATTGACTTTTGGGGGGAGTGGGTGGATGGGGAAGGGGACAAAGGTGAGTAAAAAGGGGATGGATGTGATACAAAAACAATAAAATTAAATAAAAATAAATAAATAAATTTGAAGTCCTCTGGATTCAGTTTATAATTGGCAGTAAAGTAAAATCAACACACTTTGGCTGTGATCATTAATTCTTTTTTTAGGCACTAGATTTCAGTGTCTGAAATAACCAGGCTAAAGGGGGCGGGGGTCTAGAGACTCTGTGAATTTTTTCTTAAATGAGCAGGAATGAAAAAATTTTAATATTCAGTTGGTTGCTTGAGTTTGGGGGCAGTAGGTAGACGTACTATTTTTATACAAGTTGGTACAAACTGAGAGCAGTTTAGCTTTTGTCAGAGATGTATTATTCATATTATTCACTTTAACAGTGGTTTGCTTTTAGTTTTGGAAATGTTTACTTTAAAGACAACACAAATAAATTAACCTGAGACAATATTTTGTCTATGTTAACCTTATTTTCATTGGACACATGTCACTTATCTTTTCATTTTTAGTATGCTGTGATGTTGGAACTAAAAATTTCAAACACAGAATAATTTCTGAAAAAAATCGAATTCCTGAGACAAACAATAAAATGTGGAATATCTAAAAAAAGATTTTGGATTTTCTTTTTAAGTTTTTGTGAAGACATTAGTAAGGCTCAAAGAAGTGAAGTGACTTTTACCCAAAGTAGCTAGAAAATGGCAGAATTGCCTTGACTTCAAAGCTGTTGCTCTTCCTGCTTTGCCATTGACCAGCTGCAGGCTAGTCTGATAAATACTCTGGATCTCACTTCCTGCCTCTTCAAAGTGAAGATAGTATCTTCCTTTCAAGGCCTTGTAAGGATTACTTGAGCCAGTGGGAGGCAGTGTGAGAAGACTCAGGCTCATGAGCTAGATAGATGGGGCGCCAAATCCTGACTCTGCTGCTAAGTTAGCTGAGCAGGTGGTGTGGCTGCTGGGAGCCTCAGTTCTCTTTGAGGAAAGGACCACTAGGAGGCCTCCGTCGGGTGGGTGGGGAAGCACCAGGAATGGTGCCTGGTCCTTGGTGAAGCGTTTGGAATTCACTGTAAGATTTTATTTATGTAATTCTCAAGCTTTTATTTATCCTGAGAATTAGCTTTTAAAACTTTTATTGAAATATAAGGTACTTAAGTAAAAGTATACAAGTCATTAATATATATCCCAATGAATTAATATAACCAGCACCTAGGTAAAATTTTTAAAAAGAATTTTTTTTTTAATTTATGTAAGATATACCTTTAAAAAATATTATTAGGAGCCCAGAAGCCCTTCTCAGGCCCCTTTCCAGTCCTCTCCAAAGAGAACCATTACCTTCGTTCTAACACCATAGATTAGGTTGGTTTCCTCACACTGAACTTTTTATTAAATGGGATTATGTAGTATAACTATATACTCTTTTAGGTCTAGCTTTTTTCATTCAATATTATATTTGCAATATTGATTTGTGCTATATATAGTTATAATCTGTTCATTTCATTGCTATTGAGTATTGTGTGAATAGACATAATTTGTTCATTCTTAATTGTGAGTATTTGAATAGTTTTAAGTGGCTGTTGTACATGTCTTTTGGTAAACATGCATGTATTTCTACTGAAAATATGTATTTATATATATATATCTCTAGAATGGGAATTACTAGGTCATAGAATATGATAATGTTCAGTTTTAAAAGATCCTGCCAAACAATTTTTCAGTTTGTCCCAAATTCCACTTGTCTCAGCACTATATTGTGATTATTACAGGGACTCTACAAACATGCCGACCTTTGTATTTTCTATCTTTTTTCAATTACAGTTTACATTCAATATTATTCTGTGTTAGTTTTAAATGCATAGCATGGTGGTTAGATAGTCTTACACTTTATAAAGTGGTTCCCCAATATCTCAAGTACCCACCTAATCCCATACATAGTATTTACAATATTATTGATTATATGTATTCCTTATGCTGTAATTTACTTCTCTGTGATTATTCTGTAACTGCCACTTTGTACTTCTTAATCCCTTCGTCTTTTTTTAATCTTGAATTTTAGTCATTTGGGTTATTTTGAGTTGCTTTTTCTTGATCAATAGTGACATTGAGCCTTCTTTTTTATATTTATAGTCTTGTTCAAGTGTCTAGTCAAGTTTTTGTTTCTTTTTACCTATTTCTCTGTTGAGTTGTCTTATCTTTTTCTTAATTTGTAGGATGCTTTAATATGTTTTGGTTATCAGTCCTCTATTGGATACATGTTTCTTTTTCCACTTTTTTGACTTTTCGTTTTACTCTCTTAATGATACCCTTCAATGAATAGAGATTTTATTTTACTGTAGCTCAATTTCTTACTTTATGGATGTGCGTTTTGCATCTTATTGAATAAATCATTCCTTATTCCGTGGTTAAGCATTTTTGTTTTTGCCTCTGAGGTAGTTTTGCTTTACATTCTATAAAATATCATTTTGGCTGCTAAGTTTTATCTTCATCATCCTCTAAGGTGCAGAACTCTCTGTTGCTTTTAAGGTTCAGCAGAGTTTGGAGAAGATTTCTAAACTGGAGCAGGAAAAGGAACATTGGATGTTGGAAGCGCAATTAGCCAAAATCAAGCTGGAGAAAGAAAACCAGCGAATTGCAGATAAGCTGAAGAGTACAAGCAGTGGGCAGGTGGCTGGGCTGGCCCAGGAAAATGCCTCCGTGGAGAATGCTTCCGGCCAGGAGGAAGCCTCAGCTAAGGCTGAGCTGGAGCCAGTTCACAGCACCAGCCTGGTAAGTGCCATCTTTTTCTTATGTTAATTGGGAAGGGTTAACATGATGTTAGTTATGTTAACTAATTATATAAACATTCCAGTTTAGAATAGGAATGATCCAAGTGCTTTAGAAAAAGTAGATTGGTAAGCAGGTACCTCCTTTAAAAAGCATCTCTATTAAATTCTCTTTGATTTTACATGAGACTTTCCCATGGTAAGGGCTGTGTTCTTGGAAAAGATATAGCAAGGCAGCTTTCAGATGGTTCTGTTTTTCCATAGAAACTCTTATAAAATGGAATTATATTTCTTTTCTTTTTTTTTAAGATTTTATTTCATTTTTAGAAAGAGGGGAAGGGAGAGAGGCAGAGAGGGAGAGAGACATCAATGTAGGTTGCGTCTCACCTGCCTTCAGCCACAGACCTGACTGGAGACCTGGCTTGCAATCTCGTTATGTGCCCTGGCTGGGGAATCGAACCTACGACCTTTGGGTTCGCAGGCTGGCGCCTTATCCACTGTGCTACCAGCCAGGGCTCTTTTTTTTTAATGGAATTATATTTCTGATCAGAGGCTAAATGCCTAGGTCTTCATAGAAATGACAACAAATACAATTTTTAAGCAACTATATAGTATATTTCTAGATACCATAAAGCTTTATGACATACATTTAATCCAGAGACCCCATTGGGTTAATTATATTTCATAAGGCAGTAGACTGGCAGGTTATCTTGCAACGTTATTTTTAATTGCAGTGTTTAAAAAGTGAAGAAACATCTCTTTTGGAATTGTAGAATTCAAAGTTACTTTGATAAAAGTTTTCTGATTATAATTTTTGCCCAGTGTGAAAACAAATTCGGAAATCTAGGAAGCAAATGTAGCAAAATGTTCATGGAGTGTAGATGGTGGCTATACAGATGTTTTTAATACTTTTTTCCCCAACTTTCTGTGTATTTGAAAATTTTAATTATAAAATATAAGGGAGAGAAAGACAATTAAAAGTTTTAGAAGAGCAAAAAATGTAACCAAATTTCTCAGCCTTTGGACTCGAGTGGACTCCGTGCTCACAGAATAATCCCACCGTGAGCCATGTGCAGTAGAGTCACAGCAGAGGTCCCTGGAGGCTCAGGGAGGGCGTCACAGGGAGGTAATGTGAGTATGCTTCACACGTGAACAGGAGCCCAAGGCAGGGGAGAGTACTTGAGGCTGCAGAGGGGCTCCCCACAGAATTCTCTTGCCCTCTGCCCATGGCAAACGCCTGCCACAGATGACCTGGAGATAATAGAGATAAAAAGAGATGGTGTTTTCTGTCTTCCTTGGTGTTTCTGCTTTTCGGTCTTTCTTTTTATCTTCTCTCATTTAAGGTGGAGTTGAGATTGCCACATTTTCCATGCACCCCAATTTTGGGCATGGCCTTTGATGGTCAGACTTAGAGATTGAGGATATCGTCAGCCACCTTTCATTTGTCATATGATTGAATCTATTCCTTTCCCTTGGTTGCTCATTGGAATAACAGCTTGGATAGACACATGTATAGAGGAGCTATCTGTTGTCCCACATTTTCAAGCTGTAACTTGAGGGTAATAGGGTGAGGGTGGAGAGGTGGAGTGAATACCAAAGTAGTTATATTTGAATATATAAAATTAAATGATTGGTCATTATAAACAGTTTTTAACTGAAAGGGAGAGACTAATTGCTACTCCTGCCTCAGTGAGTAGAAAATTATGGTTCTTTTTTTTAAAAAACAAGTCTTATAAAAGATCCTTTATAGCTAGGTGGGTGTAACATTCACTAGTACACATTTAGTTGATCTGCCTCTCACTATTCAGAGTAATACTTTTGAGGATATTATTTAGAATCTGTGAAAACTTTATTGGGTGTCATCGCTGATGAACAGAATCCATTGAAACTGAGTTTCCAGTAGCATTTTTAGATTTCTGTATCCAAGCATGTGAACGGTAACCTGAATCTAGTAATCATAACTATCTATTTTTGGAATCTTAATCCACAAAACAAAACTTTAAAAACCTAGCCGAACTGTAATGTGTCTAAAATTATATTTTCCTCATATTAAATCTGAAATGAATACTTAGTGATGTCATAATAACATTGTATCAGAAATGTATTTCTGCCCTGGCTGGTGTGGCTCAGTGGACTGAGCAATGGCCTGTGAATTGAAAGGTCACTGATTCGATTTCCAGTCAGGGCCCACGCCTGGGGACAGGCCAGGTCCTCTGCTGGGAGTGTGTGAGAGGCAGCCTCCTGAACTTTCTCTTTCACATTGATGTTTCTCTCCTTCTTTCTCCCTCCCTTCCCCTCTCTCTGAAAATAAATAAATAAAGTGTATTTATTCTGTCTCCTTTTGAATTTTCAGCCAGTAGATTTTTGCTGTTACTGTTTTATTTTATTTTTTCCTATTTGGAGTGTTCTATTATGAACATCATCATCTTGGCTAACTGCTTTGGAAATAGGCACAGAAATGACAAGGCGAGTCAAAAGCTGATCTTTCTTCCCAGTTGGTTGGTTTCAGTAATGAAAATGACAAACAGTATTTTGATAGAGGAAATAGTGATGATCGTTATCCATTACTGCCTCATGGGAGAAATAAGCAAATGTGGTTACCTGTCTGCAGCTACTGCTTTCTTGTAGTAAAACAAAATCCCAGGGTGATCATCTAGTATTCTGATTCCAGTACTTTTTAAAAGTATGAACTGAGAAATGAAAGTATTAAGTGCTTGAAATGTGAACAGTCTATCCTAAAGAATTTTTTCCCTTATGTTCCAGATTGGAATTTTAACCAGGACATCTGACAGTGAGGTAATGTGTGCTAGGCTTCTTGTTGTTTGAGTAAATACCTGGCTGCATGTTTGTTGACAAAGTCTAATAAAAGTCAGCCTTGTCTAATAGTGTGTTCTGACCATTCTAGCAAATGTGGAGCCACTCTTTTCCCCCTCCATCAGTAGGCCCGTGTTGCTTTTCTCTCCGGTTCTATTTTAACTGTCACAACAAATTACAGTCTGTTTTCTAAATGCCTCATGGAATGACTTGCCTTGGCAGTTTGACAAGGTGTGGTTCCGTGCGGCCGTCAGTCACTGGCACACTGGGTGAGGCCGAGCCAGGAGTCTGCCCAGTGGGCAGGCTGGGAAAGAAGGGCTTTTCAGGGTCTTATGAGCAATTGTGTTTGCCAATTGTTTGCAGCCCTCGAGTAGGTGAACCCAGGTCAGATTTGGTGTGTCACATAGGGTTGCCTATTTGAGGTTAGAAATATTATGAGATATAAATTAATAAATAACCATTAAAATCACACTGAAGTCATTTAGCTTACCATTCAGTATGGTGAGCTGGTACATAGAGTTCAAAGGAGTTGGTAAATTCTTTGATTTCCTTTTATTTTAGGTAATCTTGAACTTCTGCATATGTTTTTTAACTAAATTCAATACTGTGTCATTGGTAGAGTAACTAGAAGAAATACTAGTCTGGGACAGGGGTTATAACTATTCATTATAACAATAGTTTAATTGGTTAGTACCTTTAAGAGCATTAAAGCTCTCTTAAGGTAATGTTAGAGAAAAAAGAATGTTCAGATTTTAGGGGTTCAATAATATATTTTCTTTTCCTTGGCCTCTTCCAGTTAGAGACGGACATAGCAGTCAGATGGAAATTTTGAAAATCAGATTTGTGGCTAATAAAAGCTGATGGAGGGACATGGCCCCAGGATGTCCCAGCACTTCACATCTGCCCTGTTTTCTTGAAGCCACAGCTTCATTCTCAGATAGGCAGATGTTGACAGAAGAAATTTAGAGTATTCCTTTACCTGCTGTGTCAAGTTTCTTTGAGGGGTAGGAAAAGGATAATTCCCCATCAACTTGCAAATGAAAGTGTACAAACTATTGTGTCTTTTTTTCCTAAAGTGATGTTATTTTTTTCTAGAACTGCTTCCTTTCACTGGCATTCATTTATTTAGTTATGTGTGCTCTATTTAGGTCCCAGATGAGGAATCTCGTGAAGACTTAATTAAAAATCACTATATGGCAAGGATAGTGGAACTGACATCTCAACTGCAGCTGGCTGACAGTAAGTCGGTGCATTTTTATGCTGAGGTGAGTGGAGAGTTAATTGGATTTGGTGGTTTTTTCCCAGAGGCCTTCAGGAATTAGGTCACTGTCCTCTCCTGCTGTTCACTAGAAGAGAAAAGTCAATGTCTATATACAAGCCAAAAATGTTCATTTCAATAAATGTAGCACCGATTTGTCATTTCTGAGTTCCTGAAAATATTGAGACCTATCAGTAGCTTTTCTTACAGTCATGTATGTTTTAGAACATTATTATTTTAGATTATTTATAGAGAGTTATAGGCAGGTAACATTCATAGGCCAAGGAATTTCCATACAGGGAAATTAAAAAACAAAATATGTCTTTTTCCTTTTTAAAAAATAATTTTTAGTTTCTTAATGATACTGTTGAAATGAGTTCACGTAAGTGATAAAAATGAAACCTTTTTCAACCATTAGATAAAAAGTCTTACTTTTTATTACCTTTTCTTCACTAAACAATTCATTTTATTAAGAGAACAGGGAAAACACTGTGTAAGATAATCAATAAAATTATGTACAATTCATTGATTAGAAGGAAAGAAAATGAAGGAAGAAAGTACAGTATTGAAGAGTAAGAAACAAATAAGGTAAACTATATAAGAATCTCTGTAGGTCCCTGATTTGAAACTTTTTATTAAAAGGTCAACCGTAGATGTGAGACAGAATTAAAATGCTGTAATTGTTAAAGAATTAAAAAAAAAAAATAGTACCCTTTATTAGGATTTGTCTGTGATTTTATCCGGTAAGTGCAGAAATGGAGAATAGGCAGCCAGTAGCTAGAAGTGGATAGGGGCTTTGCTCTGCTTTTCCTGCTGAAGTAAATGATGTGCCTTGCTCATTGTTGTCCACAAGCAACTATTACATACCTGTTGGATGAGTGGTTTAATAGTGACAGCTTGCAGGGCTCTAGAAAATGGGGAGGACAGTACACTAGATGACTTAACAACAACTGCTAGAGTACTTAGCATCTGAGCCTCGAGGTACAGCACGAATGTCCTTATTTGGATCCCTGACTGCCTCTGAGTTAGTGCTCCTAACCTGATTGCTATCTTCACGAGGACCCATGCCTTGTAATTCTCTCTCCCTATTTTTCAGGTTTAGTGCTGAGCACGTAGATGTTTGGTTAAGAGAGGGCAGTTGGTTTGTCTGAGTTTTCCTGATGTGAGCGGGGATTTTTGAGGCCGTTTTATTTCCAAAAGACTTCCTTATCAGCACAGTTGTGATACAAGAATTATAAATTTTCCTAGTTTTTTCTCATCTGTAAACAGGAAGTGGTAACCCGCCCTGTATGACTTTACTGGAATAATTAGTCTGAGCATTTGATGTTGAGCATTCAAATATGTCTCAGCAGATTCTCCTTGTCAGTCTCCGGATCTCATCAGAAAGTTTAGTGATCCTTTCAGTGGTACACCCTTTTTAAACAAGAGTGTGAGATAACAGTTTTTCTTTTTACTTCTGTCTCTGGACAGCCTAGGTTTGGTAACACACACAAGGAAGCAGCTGGGATATTTACATTCCTGCCCTCACTTTTTTCCCCACAGGTAGATAGAGCATAATCTGTAGAGTAGGACTGTAAAGCTTTTATTATTCCAGTAAGGTGGTCTTTCATGGCCTGGTCAGACACCATTGCCAGTGTTTGAAATAATCTCTTATCTTTTTGTCCAGTGAGAGTATAAATGAATCCTGGGTAAATGTAAGATTTTTGGGTTTTGTAACCACTGGTCATTGGATTAGAGCTAGGGGGGAAAAAAGACAAACGATGAGTTTGGGTTAGTAGACATTTTGTTTCCTTATTGAAAGAATGAGCATGGGACCTCATCTTACTTAGCAGGACTCCAATGTCTGGCACAAGGCCTGGAGGTATCCTGCAGATAACTGAAGCAGGATGGGGGAGGAAGGGAGGGCTTTGGCTTGGGGGGTTGTTTTCTAATAATCTTCCCTGAAGTAAATGGTGCTTTTGGGAAATGCTCCCTGTGATAATGGAATGCTCTGATTTAATAGTGCCGAGCACTCTCTAAAAGACTGGCCTTGGCTGAAAAGTCCAAAGAGGCACTGGCAGAGGAAATGAAAGTAGCCAGCCAGAACATCAGCAGACTTCAGGTGAGTTCATGTGTTACCTCCTAAGCAGTTTTTATGTTTGTTTCCTTGTGAGTTCTTGAGCAGCATTTTTTTCCTAATGGCATTTGATGATAAACTTGCTTGATGCAGGGTTGTTACAAAACTTCTATGTGTAAAAATATACAATATCTGTAAAGCACAATAAAATGAGGTATACCTCTAAAAAATAAAAGCGAGCCCTGGCTGGTGGCACAGTGGATAAGGTGCCGACCTGCAAACCCAAGGGTCACTGGTTTGATTCCCAGCCAGGGCAACATAACCAGGTTGCAAGCCTGGTCTCTAGCCAGTTCTGTGGCTGGAGTCAGGTGAAAAGGTAACCATACATTTATGTCTCTCTCCCTCTCTGCCTCTCTCCCTTCCCCTCTCTCTAAAAATAATAAAATGAAAGTGAGGTCTATTTTGTCTAGAAAAAATAAAGTAGTGGCATTTGACCTCCAGACACATTTTTCTAACCACTTTATTTCTAACTCATTTTAAAGTAACATCTTATATAAGACAAAAAGTGGTTATATAGCTTCTTTCTGTGTCTTGATTTTAGTTTTAAATAGTTTTATAGTCAGTATTTCTTTTTTTGTAAGTAAAATTACTTTTATTTTTATAAATGAAAAGGTAATTCAGTAGACTAGCAATACTTACAGCAGAATGCTTGCTGTCATTAGCCACTTGAAATGAATTATGAAATGTATGCAGTACTTAAAGCAAATGATAACATCTCTGTACCCTTCATGCATCTTCTTTGCATTTCTCAACTTCCCAACATTTCCAACACTATTTCAAAGAATATGATAAATATTTTAATCACAGTGCCACCTTTGCTGAATCAGCAGAATATTTATCTGCTTGTGTCAAAGTTGCCAATTATGTGTTAAAATAACAGTAATTACTGCATTTTACAGAAGCACTAAGCTAAGCTTCTGTAAAATGTTTTTATTCATATATAATAGTGTGATCCCCAACAATGTGAAAGCATTAAAAAAAAATACCCATAGTCTTTTCTTTCCTCCTCCTCCCTGGAAGTCCATGTCTGGTTCCTTTTACTCTGTCACTTCTCTTTACTGTTTCATAAAACTGAAAGGTAGGGCTGAAAAATAGTTTTCCTTACTTACTGCTTTGTTTTAAAGCCTTTATTCTAGAAAGTACTTTTAAATATAAACATGACACAGGCAAAGAGGAGTCAAGTTAGCACAGCAAAACCCTCTTCCTCCTGGTTTCAGATTAGTGTATTAGATCGGCAGGGAGCTCAGGATTTGTTTAAGGGACTGGAGGGAGCCTGGAGAGGGGAAAAGGGAAGAAGGTGCTTCTGCCCAGGAGGTCCTGCCTGAGGGCCAGGGCCAGCCAGGGGTGGCTGGGAGCTGGGGCAGACCTCCCCATCTCACCAAAGGCTTGGGAGAACCTGAGGGGATTTGGAAAGATCAAATAACACCTGTTTTTTTGTGACAATTTTATTCCCTGCAGGGAAGGAAGTGCTTATATTTTTGCGAAGACATTCAGAACTTTTTGAAGGCTGAGAAAAACATTTTCCTTATGTCTTTTAACTTCGTTCTTAAGCCAAAGTTAGGCCTTTGGCTTAACTTTCATGTTAATTGATCATACAGGTCTTGTAGAGAAGTTGCTTTTACAATTTTTTAAAAAATGAATTTAAAAAGTTTTAGAGCAGTGTAACTAGTGGGGTTTTTACATTTTTTCCTTTTTCCTTCTTTCCTTTGCCCTTTAGGATGAACTGACAACTACCAAGAGAAGTTATGAGGATCAATTAAGTATGATGAGTGACCACCTGTGCAGCATGAATGAGACGTTGTCTAAACAGAGAGAAGAGATTGACACACTAAAGATGTCCAGTAAGGTAAGGAGAGGAGCAGGGTAGTCTCTCTACAGTATCATATATAATGCATTTAATATGTTTTGTTGCTGTGCATTTCAGGAGCAAAATGTTGAGATTTAAAGTGTGTGTGTGTGTGTATACATATTATATATATATGTGTGTATATATATATAAATGGTTGTGTGTCTATGTGTGTATAAAATTTGTCCTTTATCCAAAAGTAAAATTCATTTAATTTGGCTGAGTTTTAAGCTGAGAGAGGGTCTGATCTTGAAGGCCCTAATACTGTGTCCTTTGGGTTTTGGCATTTCTGTTGCTGTTGTGTAAGTTTGGGGGACTCTTAGGAGGTTTGTAATGGGGCTTGCTCCTTTTTATATGAA
Organism: Noctilio leporinus; assembly: GCA_004026585.1. Lineage (NCBI taxonomy): Eukaryota > Metazoa > Chordata > Mammalia > Chiroptera > Noctilionidae > Noctilio > Noctilio leporinus. The sequence continues at coordinate 207,005 of PVIW01002455.1, forward strand.
TCTATAAGGGTGCTATTGAAGAGTGACCCTCTTTGGCAAATTTATTCTCATAGATACCCGTATAACCTAAGAATGCCTTGTCCTTTCAATTCCAAAATGTTCCTTTGATTTTGTTTCACATAAGGCCTCAAGGTCAGTAGATATTGGCATTATTTTTATTTTTATGTTGAAATGCATATCCTCATGTCATGAAAAGTAGGCTTCTGGAGGCCAAGGACTCAGTTTCAGGCATCATCTCAGATGCTTAGCACATTTGGTAACTCAGACAATAAATACTGTACTACCACCAGCTTGGATTTACTGTCTCCAGCCTGTGCTCTTTGAAATCCACTGCTGCCTTATTGATTTAGCAGGCATTTATTGAGTTCCTGCTATGTGCTGGCACTGTGAAGGAAATAGAGATAAACCAACCATAGCTTTGTTTGTGCATCTACTAGTGGTAATGGAGGGCAGCATTCTTGGAAAATGTGTCATGTTAATGTAGTGGAATCTATGTTATATAGTTTTGTTTCTCAGGGTAATTTCATGATATTGATTGGCCTCTAGCTACTTGGAGAGTGTCTGTGATGCTTTTCTGTGACATCTTGTAATGATTGCAACCAGCCAATGTGGTTTTGATTATGGGTCTCCAGTTACTTGTGCTTCAGGAAACTTGAGCTTGGAAGTAGGGGTGGGGGTTGGTTCTCTTGAAGAATGCCTCCTTTAACCCTTTTGGCTTCTTGATACTCTAGCAGGGAGATAGCTAGCTCATGCAGAAAGTACATACATTAGTATGAGCAGTATGAACGAGCCTATATTAGCACCTAACATATGAAAAAAAGGAGCAGGAAAACATCAGACTCCAGAGCTGCAGAATGCATTTGGTTTTGAATGGAAAAGGGCCAGCGTTGAGTGCAGCAGAGCTCATTGTAGCTACATTAGAAGTTAGAGAATTTTCCAGCCCTCTCAGAACTTTTTAACCTAGTCCTTAAAGTACCTGTCATTGCTAAAACACTGAGTTAGAGATCCTTCTTCACTTTGTACTGTATATTGTTAATCCTTGTTTGATTATGCTGTGATCCCTGTTGCGTTTTCCCTTCCCTGTCCATTAGTAATTCAGATTGCCAACACATTTTCTTGTGGCTGGGTTGACATTGTCTGCACTAGATGCCAAGTAAACATCCTGAAACTGTTTGCTTGCTGTTATCTTGCTCTTAATGTTTGTATTCTGCAAGCTTTTCCCACTTAATGAAAAGAATATATTTGTATCTAATAGTTAAGGATAGGAATCTAATTAGAATACTTTCTAAAAAGTGAATTTCTTCAGAAAGAACAAAACTCATACAAACTGGAAAGTCCAAATGTCCGTATGTGAGGGAACCTGGGAATAATTGGAGACATCTTCACCTCCAGCTTGTTTTAAACCAGTATCTGAACTTCCTTTTGACAATGATCATTGCCATTTGGTTGTCACTTGGCACAGATGCAAAATTAATATCTAGCAAGACCTTTAAAGGGTACTTATATAGCAAAAAAACATGTTTAGGCTAAACATTTTTTAATTCAGTTTCATGAAATCATAAACTCTCTTGTCTTTGGAAAAAATGAATATTTGAGTTTTGATATATCCAAGCTGGCATTTATTTTCTATCTTTTTTTGCCTGTCCTCAGCCTCCAGGGGTCTAAGGGTCCATGAATGGGGAGGGTTTAAAGTAACAAACTGCTTTGTGATTACTGAGTAAAAATGATCAATGCAAGGTGATTATCAGCTTGTCTCCTCTTGGAAGACAAAATCCAGAGTGGAATACAGCTTCCAGACAGTGTGGTCTATAGACTACGTGAAATATTTTTCTTTAAGCTTGTGTTCTTATTGTTAATATTTTTCTTTGCACAGGGAAATTCTAAAAAGAACAAGAGTCGATAGTTTACACATAGCTGGTTGGTGACTTCTTTCCAGAGCTGCTTCTGCTTCAGGGAGCCGCAGGGCCGAGACTCCATCCAGGACCAGCGCTGGCCGCCTTCAGGAAGCTGCAGTGTTGTTGGACCTAGTAAACGAGTCAGTGTTGTAAATGACCTTGACACATTTAAAAAACAGTTGTAACCAATAAGGCAGATACAGAATTTGTTGTTGACAGTAAAATGGAAAACTATACACATACCATGGATATTGTAGGTTTCCTTATGCTGTTTTTACTGTGTACTTTTTAAAATTAGGTTTTAATTTCAATATGTAAGAACAAAAATATTTTGTATATTTTCAAACTCAATTATATGGTCATTGATTTGGTATCTATGGAATAGATATATGTTTCTGGATAAAATGCTTACATTGTCAAACTCATTACTTCTTGCTATAATTGAAAGCAGTTTCCAGATTCTTGTTGAAGACTTTTTCCCTTTTCTCTCTCTCTCTCTTTCCCCCCACCCTGTCCCCCTCCCCCTGTCTTTGTCTCTTGGAGGTGGTAGGCCTTGCAAACTTCAAATCTTGTGGGTTTATTATCATTGCCTTCAGCTCTTCAGGACCCTCTCTGTGTTGGAATAATAGCTTAAGGAAATTGATGTCAATAAATTTGTATTTATATCAAATCTTCAGTCTCTCTATGAAAATTTGATAAAGGAAACTGAAACCAATTAGAGTATGTTTTACAACTTTATTAAACTCCAGTTGACTTAGATGTAATCTTTCTAATCCCCCAAAGTGGAATGATTGTATGGTTTAGCCATTAGTAAGGCTTTGAGTTTTGCCTTGAGAGGTAAGACCCTTAAAGGCTCCAGTTGGTTTATTTTATAAACGTTGTATTATTTCCGTGTACGCTTCTGAGGTGTCTCTCCTGGGACTCCCGTTCTCCAGCCCAAAGTAAGTGATTGCCCCCTTCTTCTGAGTTGTTTGCATGAGGCCCATTTCACCTCATGTCCAAGGCCCCGGGTGAGCTGAGATGTTACTGAAACCTCTTCCTTCCACCTCCCAATCTCCCTGCCTGCAGTTTCAACTCCCTTGAGCCTCTTCCCTAGGCGGTTGCTAAACACCCTCCAAAATGCTTTATTATGGTTGGCCTGAGAGCTCACCACTGGCTTCTCTGCGCTCAGCACATGAGCCAAACCCTCTGCCTCCTGTCATGGAGAGAGGCTGGTTGTTATGCCTGTCTTCAGGCATGAAGTGTTTGGTGAGTCAGCCGAGTTCCATTCTTCCTAGCCCTTCAAGTCCTTAGCCCTTTTCCTTTCTGTGTTTTGTGACCTGCCCATTTCTAGTTCTCTGTTACCTGAACCAGCTGTTTCCACTGCAGCTGTGCCTAGACCCCCACACACTGTAAGGGAAACATCAAATAACCTCTCTGACTAGCTCCATCATAAACTTTGGGTTTCCAGCCCTTGCCAGGCCTTCAGTGTTTTCCTGACAATCCTTTCTGCATTTTTAGTCTATTCCTGTTCCTCCTTTGGAGGGCTTGGGACAGAGAAGGGCTGTCACCTGATTTACATTTTAATGGGATTATTAGCAGCTTTGAAGGACTATAGGGGAGCAATGGTGGAAGCAGAGTCTAGTTAGGAGGCTGTCACAATAATAGGAGGCTACTGAGAGAGGATGGTGGCCTGGGCCATGCTGGTGGCAGTAGAGGTAATGCAAAGTCTGCTTCTGGATTTCTTTGGGAAAAAGGGTTGATAGGATTTGCTGACAGATTTATATAAAATTACAGCTCCTTCCCTCTATGTTTCTATTACCATCTGCTTTATTTTGTTTCTTAAGACATATCACAATATGTTTTGCCTGTTTATCGTATTTATTGCCTATTTCCACCTCTAGAAGATACAGCTCCATGAAGGCAGGAGTTTTGATGGGGATTTTTACTGCTGTATTCCCTGTACCTAGAACATTGCCTGGCATTTGGTGCCTATTTGTTGCATGAATGTTGATTGGAGGGTATGTAGCATGTGAGAGAAAGAGAGGGAGTCAAAAATGAAGCCAAGGATTTTGGCTGAAACAAACTTGACTGCGAGAGAAGGCTGAGGGAGGAGCAACTAGCTCTCTAGTTGTAACTCAAGCCTAATACCTGGGAATCATCGCCTTTGGCTCCTCCACACATCTTGTTGGTTAACTTGTCTTACTGACTCCTCTTGCCTTTGCAGTTCCTCTCAATTCTGACTGGGGCTCACCTGGTACCTTAAATGGAGCCCTGGCTACCTAATATCTGGACTACTCTTTCTTGTACTTGACTTCCCATTGCTTTTACCAGAGCATCTTTTTAAAGCTTAATCTCTGTAGAACCTGATGGAGAGCCTTCACAGGGTTCCTCACTGCCTGCTGGGGTCTGTCTAGCAGTGTTATGATTATGTGCAGCAGGTACAGTTGACCTCTCTTCCTTTTTCCCCATGTGTCCAGTGTACTATCCCTCTACCTTTATGAAAACTCAAACCTCTAGGTCAGGAAAAGTCTTACTTCTCCTGCATGATGGGCCGGGTTTTTGGTTTTTCTCTCAGAGAAGCTGTGAATCTTGATACTGTTTTCCTCTCTGCTCTCTGGTGGCTGAGATTTGTGTCTCCCTCCAGCTGTGAGCTGTCAGAGGTCCCAGATCAGCCACCCTTATTATCCTGCATGGTCTGGCCCCATAGACTCACACTTAGGACTTGTGGACGGGTTGGCCATTCTGAGAGGGTCAGTGCCTCCTGGGAGGTTTCCTAAGTCTGAAGGTCTTAGGAAGGTCTGTAAAGGGCGCAGTTGGTTTCCTGGAAAAATTGTCCCTTTTAAACTTACTTGGCTCTCTTAGCAGAATTCCTTCCCAAGCCATATGACAACCACCATTTATTAACCATTTACCACATACCAGGCATGGGTAAGGCTTGACATGAATTATTTAATTAAAACCTCCAATAACTGTTTCTCACTGGTGCTGTTAAATATCCCCATTTTACAGACATAAAACCTTATGTTTAAGCAAGTTGTCCACAGTCCCACAGCTAGTGCAAGTTGAGCCAGGATTCAACCAGGTTAGTCTGATTTCAGAGCCTGGATGATTCTTTTTTTTTAAGATTTTATTTTATTATTTTTAGAAAGAGGGGAAGAGAGAGAGGCAGAGAGGGAGAGAGACATCAATGTATGGTTGCTTTTCACCTGCCTCCAGCCACAGACCTGACTGGAGACCTGGCTTGCAACCTAGTTATGTTGCCCTGGCTGGGAATCGAACCTGTGACCTTTGGGTTCACAGGCCGGCGCACCTTTATCCATAGATGATTCTTACTGTAGTAAGGATGGGCCTTTCAGTGTTCAGTTTTGTTCCTACAGGTTCTATATATAGTATTTGGAGGCTGAAATACTTGATTTCTCAGTAGCTCTGGCACTCTGTTCAATTCTCCTTTCCATGTCTTTATTATGTACCCCTTACCCTTTCAATTAGCTTTTAGTTAGCTTCTTAGGCCAATAATGGCCTTATTCATGTTTGTGTTAATCCTTTTTTTTCCTTCCCCAACACTTCATTTTTATTTACATATTCACTGTTATACAAACTTTCCTAATTACTGAACTCGGAATTTAATATATTTATTTCCTAAAGCTGCCCTTTTCTCATAGACCTCTTTCTGTACCAACTTTATTGTTATTTCTCTTTTGTTTAAAGGAATTTTCTAACATACAACAAACGTAGAGGGATGAATGCAAACCCTTATCTCCCCCAACTTGGTAGGAACATTTGTCACTCTTAGTCTTGTTTCCACACTTCTTTTTTTCCTAGAATATTTTTCCTGGAATATTGGCCCATTTTGCCTATAAATACTTCAGTTATGTGTATCTTTGTAATAATGGTGAGAGCTGACTACTAACTCTGCCTTATCTGTTTCATCATTCATTCAGCAAGTAGGTGTTGAGTGCCGGCTATGTGCTCGGTCCTAAGGAGACGGTGGTGAGCCAAGCACATGCTGGCCGCCTCTGAGAGCTTAGTGCCTGTGAATGAGACAACAAAGTGATCATGTAAATGAGTAATTACAGACTGTCACAGGTTCTTCATCCTACCCTGGGATTATCTCTGAGCAGCACGTGAGAGAGAATACACAAAGCCATAGTTTTTAAAAATTAATGTCTATTTCAAACTGCTCTAAAGTACTTATTACAAAGCTAAACAAACCAACAAAAATAGTCCCTTGATCTCCCCCCACCGCCCTGAATTTCATGCTCCCCTGAGAGAACACTTGCACTCACCGTTTTGGTATCTATCTCCCAAGTTCCAAACAGCATGTTACTGTTTTCCTGTTGGGCATTATCAATTGACTTCATACTTGAAAGATGGGGATTTGCCTGTGTTTCAACTACCTCCCAACTCCATACCACTCATAATTACTTTCTCTTTTCCTGTCTTCAAACTAGTTACATCAACATTTGGATTGGGTCATTATTCAGTATATCCTTTATTAATTCAAGTTTTGTTCATGACTGAGTCATATAATGTGCTATGATTACTTTTCCTTTCCTGTACAACTCTGTTTTTCCCTAAAGTTAATAATTATCTTTTAAAATTTTTTATTTACCTTGTTTTCTGTGTTACTTTGTTTCTAAATTCTCTTGCAGGTATATAACTTTCCTTTTAGTGTGGTCAGATTCAGTTGGGTGTGTTCAGCTAACTTCATCTTCAAGAAGTGTCTCCTAGAGCCCTGTGACCTACTCCACTTCTCTAGGCCATCAGTACTGCTGCTATCCTGGATCTCCCTCCTCATCCTTCTGCGCATCAAGTGTCCCTCCCACTCTGAAATAACCCTCTTGTATTCCATGAGCCCTTCCAGTGACTGTCATTGCCATTGCAGCCCACCTCTCAAAGACTTTCTATTCTGTTTAGTGGCATGGAAAGGAAAAAATCAGAGTTCATTCTCAGTCTAGGCATAGAGTAGGGATAGTTTTCTGAAGTCTATGTAGGAGTGAAAGTGGGGGGGAAGGAAAAAAAGAAAAAGGGACTTTTAAGTAATCATGCATTGCTTCCTGGAGAAGATGGGATTTTCAGAACTTACTGAAATGACGTTTCCTACTTTTTCTTTTTTATGCACTACAGGCTTGTTGAAAGTTTGGGAAAAGAGGGAAAGTATCAAGGAGCACATTTCTCTCTTTGTAGAGATTCAACTATTATTTTTGTTCCTGCTTTTTTCATGCATATATAAAACTGTTTTTAATCAAAATAGGGATTTCTAAGAAATTCCAAACGAGAAAGGTAGTTCTGTAATAGGATGAAGGTAATGGGTAGCTGGCTGTACAACTCCAGGGGACACTGTTCACATTATGTTTTATAACAGGACTAGGTGAAGGGCTAAGACCATCCAGGCACAGCTTGGGAAGCTGTGATAAATAGCATGTATCTTGTGATAGCATTATTAATCATTATCACCCCCCCCCCATTATATTGTTGTAAGCAACACTGCTCACTTGTCAAAGCTGATAAAATTGGATTTTTCATTGCTTTTGGTTAGAAACTTAACTCTTATCAGTTCAGTTAACATACTGTTTAACAATGTGACCACTTTCCCAACTTATTATCCATTAAAACAACAAAACTCAGCTGCGCTATTTCCAAACAAAAATGGCAGATAAAATAAGTAAAATGAGGAACCAATTAGCTAAGAAAGTGACCGGAAAGTTGGAGGGAAAGGCTCTTTTCAAATGACCATGAATTAAAGCCTTCTTTATAATTAAAGTCCTCGGAGATAAAAATGTGCAGTGTGTAATTTTGTTTCTTGAAGCATGAACCCTGGAAGTTGCTCCCAGCTCTTGAAAGCCTTCAAACTCCCTAACTTTCCCATGTAAAGATAACAACTTGGTTGATGATGGCTAAAAAAGCATCTGGCAGGGCCACACTGACAAGAACTAGTTTGTTCTGTGATAGAAGAAGAAACTTCTGTTCTTGGCTAACGGGTTATATCCTCAGATATCATGGTGATTCATGGAAAGCTTGTCAGTAAGCCCTCCCTCATGTCTTAAATATTTAAGCAGTTTAGTAATTAGCTCCAAATTAGGAAATTAACTGGCAGTCAAAGCCTTAGAGCAGGAAAACTCATTAGAGCTCTTCCAAATCTTTGAAAGAAGAGGTTATGGAGCATTAGACTAACTGTTTCCATAAGGAAAGGATTAGAAGAATTGACTCCTCAGTGAAAACATGGAGGCTATTTTTTGCTTTGCTGGTGTAGGAGCTTCGAAAGGCAACTTCCCCAGTTAGAACCTTGGTGTTTGTTTTTTCAGGAGCTTTAATGACCTTTGAACTCAATGCCACTGCACTGTAAATGCCAGAGAAATGGCCGAGTGGTGACACCACATAGGTCCAAAAATAGAATCAACTCAGTTCAGTTAATTAGCAAAGAACAAAATATTGGTCACATCTTGCTCAGGTGGTAAAGAATTTCCCTCCTTCCTTAAGATTTCCCGAATTTTTTAGGACACTTGAGTGTCACACTGTCAACATATCTCATGTAGTTATGTTCACATAGGTCATCTCCCTAAGCAACTACAGATGTGTGAGGGAGGAGCTATGCCTTATACTTACTCCACAGTGCCTAGCAGAATGTCTTGTACATAGAGTAGGTGTTCAATAAATACTAATTGGATACATTTTATGGAGCAGGCCAAGGGGCTGGCCAATAGTAATGGTCAGTGTAGCTCAAGCCACACCTACGAGTGTCCCTAGGACAAAGGATAGCCAATTGCAGGCCATTCTGAATTAGGTGATCATCCCTCTAAATACTGATTTCAGCCGGCATGTTCTGGAAGTTTCTATCCAGAGTATTTGGGTTTCCTCATGGAAAAGGTTGTTGAAAACTGTGTGCTTTAGACAGTAAGTCAGAATATATCATGCACCTCAAGTAATGATTTTTTTTCCTGTTTCATTTTCACTTTTGCTGAAGCCAGCCATATACACTGTAATCATTTTTTGAATATGGCTTTCCAAAAGTCTTTGCTTTCTATTGAACGAATATTGCAGTATAAATAGAGACTTAACTGTTGTAAAGTTTTTAGAGAGGAATGTTCTTAATCAGGCCTTTAGAGCTAAGCCTGGCCTAACCCTGAAGCCCTCATTTTCCTCAGCCACGTCCGTCCCCTTTCAAATTGGGCATTTCTGCAAACTGGTTTGAATTTATATTAATCGATCCCAATAGCTTCAGCTGATTTAAGTTTTGAGGAATTCCACATTAATCTGCTGGGTCATACCAATAGACACTTTGCGGACCCCTTGTTAAGCAGCGTGGAAGTTTTAAATCACCTCCATGAAAAGGCTGCCAGGAAAGGGACCTGCTAATAAAAAGGAGAATGGTATATGGTACCATCTGGAGGTCTCCTTAGTGCGGAGTAGGGACTGCAGTAAAACAAGGTTACAGCTGGTGGGTTAGCTAATTGAGGCCAGGCTGAGCCGTTTACCAGCAGATCCTGATACAAAGAAACAGTGCCAAGAAAGGGTCCTGTGGAAATATGTGATGGAATTCTAAGCAATAAATCTGCATTCATAAAAATGGCAGCATTGGGGTAATGCTGGGTCATACAGAAGGGGGCAATGGTGGTGGGGTGCTTCTCTTGCAAAAGAGAAGTAATTTTTGACCAATTATTTGGTCTTTAGAAAATTATGGGCCTGTTTGCTTTGCAGAAGTGTCTAAAGTTTTCAAAAGAGATGTCAGGAATTAGCTCGGTATCCTCTAAGCAAGGCCATATTGCTTATTCAAAGATGATAGACTTAACGATGATTGCCATTTGTCAAGTGTATTATTTGTCAAGTGTATGAGTCGGTCCTTTCTCTAGTTGTTACCTGTGGCATTTTCTGAGGTGAGCTGTCCCAGCTCCTTAGAAGACTGACTCGGCCTCCCCAGGACCTGCCTGGTTTCATAGAAGAGTCTCTGAAAAGTTACCAGCCAGTTGATCTTTGTTTTCCAGTCTCCCTCCTGCCCTTTTCCTCAATGGATGACCATCACCAGGGAGGCAGACACGTGCCTTTTACTATTTAGGGTACCTTAAGGGTAAACACAATTATCTGAGAATAGAAGTATCCCATATTGATCCTGGCTGTGTGACCTCAGGCGCACCTGCACCCTCTCAGAATGTTTTCTTCCTCACAGCCCTGGCTCAGATTCTTAACTCTGGCTGGAGGCTGGATAGGATACTGAGGATCTTTTCCATACTTTGAACTCAAAAACAAGACTATCTGAAAAAGCATTTAAAAGAGAATTGCACTGTTACGCAAACAGAAGGAATGCTCATTTAGAATTCCTTCATTTTCTTTTTACCATCCAGGCACAGCACCTCTAACCCCTTTTTGGGCCCAATCCCTCTCTTCCCAAACAGTTCATCCTCCAGACTGTTGACACCAGTATTCCTCAGTCACCATTTTGGGGCCACAAGGATTTACCGGTGCCTACTGTATGCCAGGCTCCAGGAATACAAAAGTAAATGTGAATAGCACTTGGGTCAAAATACTCCCTTGCTTGAAAACCTGCATGGATTCTTCTTTTCTCCGCTTCATGGCCAGTGACACAGTCTCATCCAAACATTCCCCACCTCTCCTAAGGCTTCCAGTCTTGCCAGCCTGCAAAGCACTCGATAGCCCAGGCAGGGCCCAGAAAGCCCTTCATTTTCCCCTGAATCTATTTGTTCAAATCCAGTTCAAGCTTCCCATCCTGGGGCTGGGTGTCCTGTCAGGATAAAAGGCACAGGCAGGTCTCTTCATTCTGACTCTACCAGTGCGGCAGCCCCACTCAAGATCTTGAGAGGCCAAGTGGTCCGCCGAGAATCACCCGCCAGCAGGTGAAGTAGTGGCTGAAAGTCGCCCGCTAACCTCTCTGAGGACTGTCCCTTCCCTTCTGCACGTATGGCAGCACACAGCGGACATCTGTGAACACCTCCTGCCCCCAGCACACAGCCTGGCCCCTCCCCAAGCCGTCCTGCGCCTGGTACCGCTAAGTATTGTTTGTTTCGCCCTGGAAGGTGAGGTTTTATCTTCACGTCCTTCCTACCCGACGACCCCGGGTTGATTCCACTTCTGAAGGAAAAAGAAACACTCAGAAGCTTCAAAAAGCATTCTTGACTTCTCATCGCAAGTCAAAACCAAACCATCCATCCAAACAAAAATCTCGTAGGCAAGCGGTGAACGCAACCACGAAGTCCCCCTTCCACCCCATTATCCCACCACTCAGGGCGGACGACACGGTCCTAGGCAGTGCAGGTTGGCTCCACACCTGCCCGGGGTGCCAGCCAACTGCTTCAGGGAGGCTTGGAAAGGTCGCACAACTGCACCCCTCACCCCTCACTTTTGCTGGAGGGAGCTCCTTCTCCCCGCCTTGGAGGCTGGAGACTCAGGGGAAGAGGAAAATGGAGAATCAGACACCCGAAAAACTTTAGGGGACCCAAGGCAGGAAAGGAGCGGGGAGAGAAGGGGGAACCCGGCAGGGGGTGGAGCAGGTGGGCGCGGGGAACGGGCGCATCTACAAAATGTGGTTTCTCCTTCCTGCCCCTTCCTCTCCCCTCCCCCTCCCCTCTTCCCTCCCCCTCCCCTCTT
>PVIW01002456.1:0-113662 GCA_004026585.1 Noctilio leporinus
AAGAAGGAACTTGTACCCTTTGCAACAACATGGATGGAACTGGAGAGTATTATGCTTAGTGAAATAAGCCAGTCAGTGAAGGACAAATATCATATGATCTCACCCATTACGGGACAATAATGAGCAAAACTAACAACAAGCAAAACAGAACCAAATATATGAATACAGTGAATAGGCCTTCAGTGGTCAGGGGGAAAGGTGTTGGGGGGAGGGGGGAGGCAGAGGCAAGAAAGGGGAGCAGCTTAGACAAGAACCTAGTATAAAGGAATCATGGACATGGACAACAGGTGGGATTGACTTTGGGGGGAATGGGTGGGTGGGGAGGGGTACAGAGGGGAGCAATAAGGGGATGGATGTAATACAACAACAATAAAATTTTTTAAAAAATCTTTCTATAGAAAAGGGCTAGGAATAGTGGCCAGTTTAGTAGCAATGAGCCTTCCCAGTGTCCAGATTATGGATATCAATTTCCCACAAAAACAAACAAAAAACTGTAAATTTCTTAGAGCTACTGCTATTTCCTGGTCTGGGCAGACAATGTAAGAGCAGAGCCTAGAACTTCTTGTCCTAGTGTGAGGATGTATCAGTGACTACTGGGACCATTCCCAAAGGACTCAGGAGTAAAATTTTAAAACGTCTTTGGCCAAAAATTAGATAAATTCATCATAATGAATAACTATAATAATTTAAACATATAAAATATTATAAGATTCATAGTGATAATGTTATATAAAACAACTCAATAATCATCTTTTGAGAATTTTAGAAAACCAATTTATTTTGAAAACAGAATTAATAAGAGAGAATCGGGCACTTTTTTGTGCCTTTTCTGTATAAAATGTGCCTCAACATAAACACCTAATGCAGTAAAGTTATTCTATATATGTATGGAAGAATTCAAACTAATGCATTGAAAGGGGATGATAGACTTAGGAAGTTACAATTCTACAATGCCTATTTAACAATATATTGTTCTACGCACAATAATCATCAGTGACAGCTAAACCATTAGGTGAAAAATTGATGGAGAGCTTCATAATGGATGAATCAGGCTAATCACACATAAACCTATGGATCAATCTTAACAAGCTAATAAAACAACATTAAACATTATGGGCTTCAAATGTGATGCAATGGGAGTGTCCCAACATCCTGAATGAAGTAATCTCACCAAAACATCAGTCAGGATCTTGCTCAAAGCTGTACTCATGTAACTACACATAGTTTGTAGGAAAAAGAGGTCAGAGAAAAATGTTAAATTATTGTGGTGATGCATTCAGCAGAAATACAGAAAGTGGGGAGTTCTACAGAATAAGTAACCCAGTTTCCTTAACAAATTGCCAGGGAAAAATAGAAAGAGGGGTAGGTTTATATGACTAATATGCAAAGTGAGGATCTACTTTGGACCTGATTGCAAAAATTCAACCATATATATATATATATATATATATATATATATATATATATATATATAGAATATGCATGCATATTCAATTTGATGTTGATTGGTATTTGATTTGAAGCCATCAAACTTTTCCTACTTTGAAAAATGAGATATTAGTGTCAGAAATGTTTTTAAAAGAGTTTTTTATCTTTTAGAGTTAAATACAGGTAAATTATGTCTGGGATTTGTTTTAAAACCACCTATTGGGGGGATTAGTAATCAGGGGTATAAATAAATGAAGTTTGGGTATGTGCTAATAATTGGTAATACTAAATTTGGATGATGGGTACAGGAAAATTCATTACATTATTCTTTCTCCTTTGTATGTGTTTGAAAATTTATATAATAGAATGCTTAAAAAAGAAAAATATGATTAAAGCATAGAATTACATAAAAACATTCCTGTTGAGGTTTTAATCATGTTGCATTGTACTTATTTACAAATTAATTTAGGCTGTTGAGTCTTCATATCCAGAAACCTATTATTTCTCTTCATTCTGTTCATCAGTTGACATATTTGTTGTTGTTATTGCTGGTTTTCTTTCCATTTTCTTGCTATAGGTCATGCATGTTGCTTAAGTTCAGCCAGAGGTATTGCTTAATTTGCAAGACTTTTTCTGTTTCACTAGTTTATAAGTCCTTTCCTATTTTATTAACAGTCAATTTGAAAATAAATAGGAAGCAATTACTTTTGCATACTTTTTAATTTTTATGGTTACTATACTGTCTTTCTGGCCTAATTACTTTTCAATATAAGATCCTAATAATCTAATTTTCAATCCAATATAATGTAATTTCTTAGATATTTCAGGTGGATAATCCATAATCTACAAATAAAGAATAATTTATTTCCTCTCTTTAAAAAACATGTGCTGTGGACTGTATTGAAATAATTGATACCACTTTAGTTGTTTCCTAAAATTCGCATTTTAAGAGATTTTTCTATCTTGAAACAAATAGAAATTTGTATTATGTTTCTTCCAAATTGGGAGCTGTCAGAATCTCATATCTAAGAACTCTGAGGTTAACATACATATTTCTGATGAATTAGCAAAATGATTGAAGTTTGTAACTCATCCTACAATCCATTATAGGTAAAAAAAAATACCATCACTTTCTAACAACCAAGAATATCTAACCCCAACAAATACCAAAATATGTGTGCCATGATTACCGGAAGATTAGATAACAGAAGGTTTCAGTCTGATGAAATAAGATGATTAAATTTAAAGGACCCCAGATAATTTGTTATTATAAAGTGGATGTAGAGGGAGCTATCAGAGGAACTGACTGAAATTTTTGAAGCCAGTCTCAAAACATCAACATGTTTATTTTTAATTTTTTTTACCATAAAGGATACATTTTGTAGAGATATTACATATTACCGCAGAAGACATGATCTTGGCTTCATTATGCAAAGCACATCTGGGAATTGCATACTTGAAAGCCTTGGCTAGAAGCTCTATCTAAGGGTCTCAAATTGATTCTGATATTGAAAAGTTTATAGGCATCAGACTCACAGATAGCAGGCTGAAAGTTTTGGGGCAGGGATGGAAGTGTTATGGGGGTGGAAGAATCCAGCATAAAGGATAAAGGAAAGGGCTTATGGACATAAACAACAAACAGTGTGGTGACTGTAGGGATGTGAGGGTATAAGGGGGACAATGGTAATGGAAAAATACAATAAAAAATAAATTTTAAAATATTAGAAAATAAAATACATTTGGGTACAAAAGTTAGGAAGGAAGGAGCGAAGGAACAAAGGGGAGAAATAAAGAAAAGAGGGAAGGGGAGGGGAGGGGAGGGAAAGGGGGAGGAGAGGAGAGGAAAGGATGCTAATGCATGTCACACGCCAGGCTGCTTGACATAAACTGCCTAAAACACCTACTTTTCCTATGGGAAAACCAATAAAAATTGGATCAGGATTCCACATTGATTTTGCATTATGAAATAAAAATTTCCCCTTTAGTATACTGCTTCTCACAGCAACTTGAAGTACTTTTGCTCTGATTTCAAGCCTCTGTGGTGACAATGTGACTCGAAACCAATATTTTTGCAGCATCAAATCAACCAGACACAATTATCTCTGACAATTGGTCCGCATTTGCTGCACAAAGTTACAGTATTTGTGGACAAGGATCTTATATCTCAAAGATGCCCTGAAGTGATTCTTTTAAAAGGTACTGACCAGTAATTGTTGCTTGGTTTTTCATTGATCAACATGCTATGGGCGTTCACAAAGAAGTTTTGGTCATGCTGAACACTAGTTAGGTTAAGTTCCATAACTTACCTGGTATGAATCTTTTTTAATCATTCACATTTATTGTTAGTTATTTCTTTGCTGGGATTTAATTCAAATCTTGCCTCTGGGTGAGTGCCATGTCTATGAAGTCACATAAACCCTGTGGTTTTTTCATGACAGCACTCGGTACCCACGTTGTAACAAGTCTTTTACCTGTATGCCATTATTCTGGCTTACAAATACTGTAAGTAAGGAAAGGCACATTTTCTTTTCTCTTAATTCTACCTCCAGCACCTGGAATGCAAACTGGCACAAGGTAGTCAAGGGCCAGACCACAAACAGTCCTTCAAATCAGGTTTGTGCAAGCTGGCTCCTAAAGCCATGCTTCTTGACCCTGTTGAACCTGAGTTCATTTTAGTTTTTAAGGTACAGGTATTCCAGAAAGGTTCTTAATGGCAGTGCATGTAATCCAAAAATCCACCTAAGATAATACTTCAGGTGAGAAAAAGGAGTGAAGAGCCCCAAATAAGGAGCTGGTTTCTAAATTTCTCCAGTAGTTGGACAACATCTTCAAATAAGAAAATGCTTTCCTGTGTATAAAGGTCACTTCCTTCAGACACTAACTGAAGTGCCTCTCCAGTTGAAAGGAATAAGGAGCCAATAAAAAATCTATCTGCAACACTTTAGTGAAATACAAACTGCAAGTGATGAAAATAAGCAGTATTTCTGACTAATTAACTAAATTATGAGTGTCTGTCATACTTAGGACACACTCTCCCTTACACTTGAGCATATCATAGATAACCTAGACCACAGGTATTCATTCCAGGGCTCTTCACTGGACAGAAGTATCTCCCCCTGAATCACCTTGGCTATTTTCTTTTTGACAAACATACAGTAAGTATATATTATCTGCTAACAGTGGATATTTAGAGATGAATAAGATTCCACCTTCTCTGAATTTAAAAATATTTTGTTGGAAAATTTTACATACAAATGATTGCAATATAATGCATTTCTATGCCATACGTATGGCACATAACTCTAAAGTGCTTATGAAGCAGTCACCAAAATCCCTAGAGAAGGTTTTATGGAGAATATAACATTTGAAATACATCTCATATAAGATTTCACCAGGTAGAAAATGGGGGAAGGCTGTTTCTATAGGAGAAGATCATATAAATAGCAACTTAAGGCATAATAGAAATGACTCATTCAGAGAATGATAAACACCTTAGTGTGCCTGGGTTAAAGGCTACAGAGCATATAGAATAGGAGTAGACATGATGACGGAAGGTAGGTTTGGACCCGATAGTAAAGGATCTTTGTGCTAGCTTGCATCCACTTTCTTCCTTAACTGTCATTAGCCCCACCTAAAGCACATGCCAAGGCTTACACAACCTGACCCTGCCAACTTCACCATAACCGTCAATCTGCCACCACCCTGATTAGACTCAGCATGATCATCTTATCCAGAAACAACCAACTCATAAGCCAGATGTGCCAGATGAGGTGGCATAATACAAAAGGATCAGTCTTCTTGGAATTTTAAAGTAAAAGGCGTTGAGCTGATTTGCAATGAAGTTGGAAGCATCATGAAGTAGTGTATAGACACTGAGGCTACAATGGCAAACCAACTCCATAGGCAGCAAGGACCATAAATGCAGTAGGGCTTTGAGGGAGGACAGGTGTGAACACAAGATGAAGATACAAATGGAGAACAGCCAAGTGCAGGGGAAGCCACGGTGCCTTCTTCAGTAAGGTTCCTACTTTTCTCTGCAGCTGATCATTGGGTTTGATCACAATAAAATGAATCAGATCATAAGAACCTTGTGTGTCATGAAGACAAGTCTGCTGTTTGACTGGAGGTAACAATAAGCTATTCAAGGGATTCAATTATGACAATAGCATAACCAAATTGGTTATGTAGTATCTTAGGGAAGGGATAAAACTATTCTAGTATTGACATTCAAGCTATTCTACTCAAGACTCATCACATTTCAAAAGAAAAAAAAAAATAATTCTTTGTTTACCTTGTCCATTGGCATGGAATAGGAGATCTATATTATTTAAGATTAAGATTTAAAAAAATTATGGTGGCCATGTGGGAGAGAAACTGTGTATTAGTGATTTCTTTCCTTTCAGAGTCAATAATTTACATGTTTCAGTGACTTAGGGGAAGGTGAGCCTGAATAATTCAACATTAATAAAGATTGTTTTATAAACAAAATTTCCAAGAGTACAAAATATTTAAATTAATTGTTGTCCACCGCAGGGAATGTGATGCATTAAATTCAAGTGAATAAAAAGCTTGTATAGTTGCCAAAGTAATCATTGGGATTACCTTTGAATGGCGAAACTATGGTTCCTATGTTTTATAATAAATATGTATTCCATTTATAACAGGAGGGAAACAAACTTAAGGACTAGTTTACTTGAAGGTTTATATGCTTCATTTCTATTTAAAAAGTAGATTTTAAGTCTTAGTTGTCTGAACAAACCTCTAAGTCTAGAAAAATAATTATCTATTAATGTCTGCTCTTGTTTTTCACATGCTATAAAGACTGATTTACATTTCTTTTTAAAGACAGAATGGCTATAAAAATATAACTAGAGTCAAAGGACCTGTTCCACTCAAAGTTCTTGTACTAATATCATATACGAATAGAGCCAGTTACTTCATCTCTCTGGGCTTCAGTTTTCTGATACGTCAAATGTGGGTTGGACAGAATAATCTCAAAATCCTTTCCATTTCTGTGATTCTCTAAGCCTTTATATCACTATTACTTGGCATTACTATATATATATTTTAAGTTTAACTTACAAAGTTTGTAAGCCATTTGAAATTATGAGAAATCTCTCAAGTGTTTTAGAAGTATTCCCAGAAAGTCTACAAAGTTTAATTAAAAATTAGGACTAATAGCCTAACTATGCAATGACATGTTTGCTTTTGATTCTCTAGGCAGAAACTCAGAGTATCTCACAGAAGGAAAACATAAAGCTTAAACACAAAATTAAAAATATTTTCATGATTTTAACCAAATAATGTAAAGAGAAAAAAATTTAAAGTCAATGTAAACTTTTTGCTTTTAAGAGAAAATCTGGATGCAACTATAGCCAATAACTAGAAGAAATCACTTATATGACTATGTTTTACCTATTACCAGTTTTTGAATATAGGCCAATATTGGTTTCTCAGATTATACAAACTTAGATCATGAATAAATAGTTGCCTACTTAAAATATTATATTTACTTGTAAAGCTCTACTTCCTAGAGATGCAAAAAAACACATACATGCACATATGCTATATAAATACAAGTACATATCAAAGTCAGGTTTTTCTTATTTTTTTTACTATTAAGTCACAAACACAAATTTGAAAAAAGCAAAGTATATCTTTTCTATTTGAAAATTTATTATCAAGTGTAGGGGATAATAATTGAAACTAAAATCAATATCTTTTTAAAAAGTGAGAAAACATTCTTATTTCAGTTCAGAGTATACTTGGTTATTTAAAAAAACATATTTCATATAAAATTATAAACTTATTCTTGTAAGAAAGCATCAGGCTCATGTAAATGCATTACATGAGTATACACAATATATGTATTAAAAATGTTTTAATTAGCCAAGATACAATAAATACAAAATATAAAATGCTAGAGAAGATATAGTTTAAATAAACATTATGGCCTGAAAAGCCATTCTATTTCCTCAATATCCACAGCAAGATATAAACACATAAAAGGTTTTTAAAAATATTTTTTTTCCTACCACTTTCTGGTGGCTGCTGGCTTGCAGAAATGAATAGGTTGCTCTAGGATAAAAGGAGGATATGGGAGAAACCTCACAAAAGTGATGATTCAAGGTTCAGAAATTAATGAACAAATGGGGAGATAGTTCAGCAGCAACACCCAGAAGAATAAAATAATAGTGGATACACCCTGAGTTACACAGCTAAGGAAGCTGTGTAAGTACAGTGTATCCAAGTCCCTTCTGATTTAAAAGTAAAAGACCTTATAATGATACTGGTTAAAAGTTAGCCTGAAAGGTGGGTGTGAGTTACCAGGACAGCAGCTGTCTTTTAATATTAAAGACCTTTATTTACCTCCATGACTATCCTTGGGCTACAGCCCTGGCTTATATGACAGCTTTTCCACTCTCTCCCCCACACCCCGTCATCACCTGCCATGCCTAAAATCTGTCATAAGGAATTCATACCTGAAACATGGCAGATTGATTGCACTTTTATTGCCTTTTCCTCCTCAGAACTCAGTTAATGATAAATGAATACAAATGAGGATAAAGAGGAGATATGGATGGATGAATGATCTCTAAAAATTTTTTGGAAAACATAGAATGCATGATATATGACTATAGTCAAGAAAGATACTGAATTCATTTGCTTTCTTGAAGGGGGACGCTGCATTGGACAGAAAGTCGTGAGAGGCTCTGGAAGGTAAGGGTCACTAAAAGTACGGGGACTAATTTAAAGTCTTCATGGAGGGTAATTAGCTAACTGCCAGACCCCTATCAGCACCCCAAAACCAACAGAGTATCTTCTGTAGACTGAATGTTTGTGTGTCCCCACCCCAGCCCCCACATGTTGGAGGTGGAGCCTGGGGAAGGGAATTAAGTCATGAAGGTGGAGTCTGCCTAAGAGAGATGAGGTCTCTCTCTGCCATGTGAGGACACCACAAGAATGCATCCATCTGCAAACCAGGAAGAGAGAACTCACTAGAACCCAAACATACTGGCAACTTGATCTCAAACTTCCGGCCTTCAACAGAGTAATTTTTGTTGTGTAAGCCACTCAGTCTAAGGTATTTGTTATACATTCAGTTTGGGCTTGGAAATGACCTTTCCAACACTACTTCTTCTTTCCAATAGAAAAGAGGAAAAGGTTTTTTTCTAGTAAAGTCAAACATGAGAAGCTAGGACTAAGCATATGAAGTGAAGAAGTGAGACTTGAGCTTAAAAATGGAAGAATTAAATGAGAATGTACGTAATGAACTTGGGACCTCTGCACCCTTGCCCTGACTTGTCCTTGGGACGCTGGTGGCCTCTATATCCAGTTATCCAGTGCAGCAGATTGTGGATCTTCTCTGGGGGTGAAATTCATATGTATGCTCTGGCCATTGCTCAGTGAAGAGACAAGCTCACCAAAATCCAAGCTAAAACCTTGCCTCCACACAGGGGAATGTCTCTTAGGTTTTAGTGCCTCACTCATTAATCTGAACACACAAGAAACTTAACATGTGAGAAAAGCTTCCAACGTGAATTGGACCAAAAAGAACTGCCTCTAAATTACAGCAAAGGAAATAGTGACATTGTACCAATGTATGTTACCACAATATCCCATGTAATATCCTCAGAGTGAGAAAAGATGTTACATTCTTAAAGGTGAAGCCTTAGGCTATGAAATAGGCTAAAAGAGAGCCAAAAAGAGCTCCGGAAGTTAAATACAATCAGCTAAACAGGGGTCAGAGGGAGGATCAGCGAACTTTTTCTGTAAATGGACTCGTAATAAATATTGTAAGCTTACAAGACTTACAGTCTCTAAACTCTGCCATCGCAGGGTGGAAGCAGCCATAGACAATAGATCAATGAATGAACATGAATGTGTTCCTTTATTTACACCACGTGACCCAACAGCATCGTTTGTCTTTGCTGATATAGTTTGCTGACATTTTATCTAAATTTTAAATAGATAGATAGATAGATAAAATGTTGCAATATAAAGCTGAGACACCACTTACAGGGAAAAAAAGATAGAAAAAACGGGGGGGGGGGGGGAACGACAAAGAATCAATCCAAAAAATCCACAATCTGCCAATAAAGGCCTCTCAGGGATAACACAGAAAATGGGAAGTAATTTTTTAAAAAGACAAAAGATTTTGGCAAAACAGGACACAAGTCTTTAAATTTAAAAGGTTCACTGAATACCCATCAAAATAAATTTTTAAAGACCCCAAACAAAATACATCTTTGTGCAATATCAATACCAGGGAAAATAAAGTATCATAGAAGTTTCTAGAGAGAAAACAATAGATTATACACAAAGGAGTGGGAATCAGAATAGCATCTGATTTTCGGTAGCAAAAGTGGAATGAGAAGACAATTGAACAATGTCTTAAAGATTCTGAGGAAAAATGATTTCCAATCATGAATTATATATATGTACAATATAATCTATTAATCAGTAAAGACAAACAAAAAATTCAGACATACTTTTTTTTTAATTTCACATTCACCCTTTCTTAGGAATCTGGTGGTGGATATGCTTCAGCAAAATGGGTCATAAACTGAGGAAATGAATATACAGGATCTAAGAAATGGAATCACACAACTGGAGAGTACACAACTGAAGAAGAGGATGAGATTCCCAGCTATGATGAGACACTGGCACAGACACATAGAAGGCTACAGAATGAAAGGATTATCTGAATTGATTGTTCGGAAAAATTGAGCTTTTGACAAATCTTTTAAAATATTAGGAAAAACAATACTAGATACAGACAAAACTCGGCAAATTTGAGAGAGTTAAAATTGCAAAGAAAAAGTTAAATAAAAATGGGAACACAATCTAGTTCCCCACTTAATCCAGCAGTATCATTGCTTACCCAGTCATTTTATGTTAAATACTGTCTATTTATTTAATGCACTATTAACATAGTTTGTAGGGAACTGAGAAAGAGGATTTATTTCTTCAACACAAAAATAAAACATCAATAAAATTCATAAATATCATGAGAAGGAAATAAGAAGTTATTGATGAAGAAGCTGAGAAAAATCAAGTATGGATGCTTCCAATACTAGTGTTCTATCATATTTGCTTTAAACTATGTATGTAAAACTCAATTCTCTATAAGCCCTTAATATTTTCCATTTCTCAGAGTTACCTATTACATTTCAAGTATACTGAGAAAGCTAATACCATCAGCCATGATCAGCTAATACCATAGAATTCATTTATTGATAAGTAGAAAAGAATATATACAAAAAAAAAAAAAAAGGGGGGTCATCTCGGGCATTAGGGACAAAGAACTGATGATAAGAAAAGGTAAGCAGGCACTTGGAGGGGAGGGAAGCTTCCCTTTTTATTGTATGTGTGTAACTGTTTGTGGACACTGGGCTTATTATATGATATGCTGGATGAGGTCTAAAACGACCTATGAGAGGGTAGTGTCACACCTGATGAAGCAAATATTCCTGGTGCCAAGCCCCTGTCAAAAAAGCCAACTCTGTGAAGATTCATTTTATCAGTCATGTTTCTCTGTTTGTTCTCAGTGATTTTTTTAAAGTTCTTAAAATTTTGTTTAAACTTTCAGCTGTGCTACTTGTTCCAAAAGAGAATCTGTCCATCCTGGGCTGACGTGTCAAAGGGAGGAACAGGACTGTGTAAAGCTGCTGTAAAGGTCTTGGTAGTGACCAGCAAAAATATCAAATATCAAAGAGGACAGTCGCATGTCTTGCTTCCTATTTATTCTCAATGGGAAGTCTTCACAAAGGGCTTTTCTGACCACTCAATCAAACTGTCACCAGACTTTATCTTCCATTATTTTTCTTCAAGGCACATTGTAATGTGTGTCTAAGATGTTTACTTTTATTATCTTACTAACTAGAGGGCAAGTCCTCTGATGGTAGGCGCTTTGTCTCATTCATCATTACATCCCCAGTATCAAGACCAATATAGGAGTTTGACAAATATTTGTTGAATAAAAAAATTCTCAACCCAGTGCCAGATATAGAAAATTCATTTTTAATAAGGAGACTTGGCATTCACTTACAGGGACAAAGTCAATTTCTGCCTGAATCACAAGTAGGCCACATGGGGGCTCTGCTGTCAGCCACAAGGGATCTGAAGAATCCCACAGATTCTTAAAGGAACTACTTTTCAATCAGGATTAAGCAGGAGTAGAGAAGAGGTTTCCATCCCGATTTAAGAGTTCCCAAATTGGCTGATATATTTTATTGTAAAATAAGGATTGTCAGGCTCCTATTCTCTGCTATTGCAAACCTATGCAAGGTTTCTCTCCTCTCAGAACTATGATATCTTAGGGTTGTAGTATAACATTTAAAAAAATTAGACATTATTTCAAAAAAAAATATTGAACCAATAGAGCATTATGTTGTTGTTTTTTTATTTTTTTGTTTTATCCTAATCAAGAGTTCTATTATCTTTCCCCTTCTGGTGGTTGGGAATTTAATTCTTAATGCTGATATATTTGTCAGGAAGGCAAATTAAAAAAAAAAAAAAGACTACTGTATCCAGTTGAAACTGTTATACACAATGCTTTAATATTTAAAAAACGCTAGGAGGCCGTGTTTATGCCCCACCTCCACAATTCCTTTGTGGAAACCTAATCCCCAGTGTGATGGTATTTGGAGGTAACTAGGTCAGGAGGTCAGATTCCTTGGGAAAGGGATCAGCTGGTGTAAAAGACGCCCTGAGGCTCCTTTGCCCCTGAGGCTGTGTGAAGTCACTGAGGGTCAACAGCGGTCTGTGAACCTGAAGCAGGCCTGGTTAGGCAGGGAATCTGTCAGCTCTCCCATTGCAGACTCCCCAGCTCCCAAAGCAGTGAGAAATACGTTTCTGTGGTTTATAAGCTACCCAGTCTGTATTTTGTTGTAACAGCCCAAATGGACTAAGACAGAAGTTTTTTGTTAATAAAAAATAATTCTTCTTAGAAGACAATATAGTAAAGCAGTTAGAGCAAAATGTTTATTATGATACCATTTAAACAGTATTGACTTTATATTCAAAGCACAGCCACCCAGGTGAAGAAAAACATCAAGTATTAAGGTGCAAAATTGGCTGAGACTTTTATGTAAGATTCCTTTGTTCTCCTATGAGAAATTATAAGAAAGGTGGGAATATATATGGGGGTATAAATTTTGCAGTGTGACTCTGGTACCACATGTTCCTTCATGGAATTTGCTCCAGATGAAAAGCTAGACAACTGATTTTTCTCAATACAAATAACAACATAAATTTTCATTGCTGTTTTTGACAGGAATTTTTTGAACTTTTGTTATAAAAGCACCAAATGTTAATACAAAAATTAACAGGTTTGTTTAACAAAAAACATCAAATAATTGCTTTTGCTGAATATAGGCAAAAAGGCAAGTGTGATGGGCTGTGAAGAACAGAAATAGAGATTTGTGGCACCTTATTATTAATCTTTGCTTCCAGCTTTGCTGGTTGGCCCCATTACTCAGTTCTCTGGTAATATAAATACCACAAAATAGAAGTACGTATTTTCCTCCAAGCTCTACCTATCTTATTACTCAAAATTTCTACAACTGGCTTAAATTTACTACTGAGAGGGAAAAAGTGCCCAAGTACCCATTTGGGTCTGGATATTCTCTTTGCTCAGCGTACATGTCATTGAAACTTACTCCTTGCAAGTTAAATGGCGCAAAGGAAAGCCATAGCAAGTACAGAACATGGAACATGCTGCAGTCCAAATGACCTGGTATCCCCCAACAAATCAGTGGCATGAAAAATATTAAAAGAGACTTCAGAAACATGAAAAACAAATGTAATTCTTGGGCTTTGCTTAGATCTTGACTGCAAACCAACTTGAAGGACTGACTTATTGTTAATTTTGTTAAGTAAAATAATGCTGGATGGTTAAGTTAAATGTCTGTTGGTTAGAACTGCCTACTAAAGTACATATGAGGCTAAAGTAACATGATTCCTGAGATTTGCTTTTAAAAACTGTCCTCCAAAATATGTGTATGTGGGAAGAGAGGTGGGGATAGCCAAAACAAAATTAGTGAAATATTGATCATTGTTAAGTTGATGTTATTTATACTATTCTCTCTACTGTGTTTTTTAAAATTTCCACTTAAAATATCAAGTTATTTCTTCAAAGTCATGTAGTCTTTTCAGTCTTCAGAAATCCACCTCTAAGTGTTACACTTTAAGAGTTTGTTTTCTTCTATCCCCAAACTTAGCTAAGGGCTGCCTCTGCAGGAGGTGACAGTGAGGACTGCAGTAATGCCTGAGGATATAGGTTGATGCCATAGAATAAATGCATCTTCAGGGGAGGGACAGGGAAGTGGGCGGGATAATCTTGTAAAGTCTCATTCATCTGAATTTGATTCATTCCATAAAGACACTGAGAAACCATTTTAACAATTAGACCTGGAACTCTGTTCATCCATTTATTTAAGCCAGAGATGTTCACTAAGAACCATACGTGACCAGGCAGTGTTTTTAATGGAAGCAAGCAGATGGAAACCAAGGATATTTCAGAGATGCATCAATGCTCTGATGAAAGATCAGGATATAAGTACAAATGTATAAATGCATTTGAGTATTCTAACCAACTAGAATTTTTTTTAATATTCCATTAGCTATAGGAAACTGTTAGCATTCTGGCAAGCCTATTACATGACAAAATAACTGAGTTAAAATTAAGCTCTTTATATCTAGATCAAATGCATTTATTGGTGAAAGCACTTTATAAGCTACAGGACAATGTCAATGATGTCTGTCATATAGTAAATAGTTGTGTCACTAAAACTGTAGCAGAAAGGGAATAATAAAAAAACATTAATAATATTAGTAAATTCTGACTCTGCCCTTGGTTACATTAGTGACCGTTGATATACAAGGAGAGACCAAAAAACCTGGAATTTGTTTTTCTCAAGTTGTGTATTTATTCTTACATATTTAAACTTTAATTACCTTCAAAGTACTCTCCATTTGATGCAATACACCTATTGAGACTTTTTTTCCCACTGCTCAAAGCAGTTTTTGAACTCATTGATTTTTATGTCTTTTAGTGCTTCTTCTATTTTTTCATTTCACTTATTCCACATCAGCAAAACATTTTCCTTTGAGGACTTCTTTCATTCAGGAAAAAAAAAAAAAAAAAAAAGTCACTTGGGGATGAGATCAGGTAAATAGACAGGGTGGGGCATAGGGTAAGTGGTCATGTCATTTTAGTGAAAAAAGTTTTGAACACTTGGCACAGTGTGGGCAGGTGTCCTCACAAATCATCCATCATAAAATGGGCAGACACATGGAAAGAATCTTCAGAAAAATTCACTGAAGCCTACACAGCCTCTCATAACAATACCAGGTGGCATGTTGAAACAGATAGAACACCCCCCTGTGGGGAAGCCTGTACTACAAGGAGCCTGCCCTCCAGTAATTCTAATTTTGGGGGGTCTCCCTGGGCATGTTCATTCCTAAATGTACTCACAACCAGAGAACCTAGATAGATTCAAAAGCAAAAATAAATTTCTCATAGGTACTCTGATTCTAGAAATATTTTATAGCACTTTATAGACTACAGTGTGTTTACATAGGAATTAGAAAATTTGATCCTAAATAAAAGCCTTAGAGATTTATAGCACAGGTTTTATGAGTCCCATTTTGCACATAAGCATGGGAAGTTTGGCCATTATCAGTTCCAAATTCTAAATGTCAACTGACAAATTCTAAATATGCAATTAAAACTATATGTCATTCTCTAAATTATTTTAGAATGACATTTTGGCTTTACCAAAGTTATTTTTTTTTCTTTTATAATGCTTGGTCCAAATGTTCTCATGTCTGGTTTTACATAATTTTCAGTTTTCATCAAAACTTTTGGTACCATTGTTCTCCAAGCTCATATGCAAACATGTCTGTCTAGGCTGTCTAAATGTAAATCCATGTTGCTATTGTTTAGTGGCTAATTTTCCTAATGTTTTTTATAAAATGTTTTAAAATATATCATGGTGCTTTGGAGCATAATATCAAGATGACATTTTCAAAAAATATAGTCTCATAAAATTGAAAAAGAGAGCCAAATTTTAACTCAATTCAAATGTGCCGAGCCTTGATTTTATTCCCAACACTTGACCCATGGAAACAGTAAATGGCTTCACCAATCTCTCCAGTTGCTCAGCCCATAAAAGTACGATAGGAATCACCTTTAGTTTCTCTCTTTATTTCATAGCCCAATTTTTAATCCATTAGAAAGCTCCTGTTGGTGTTACCTAAACACGTGACCAGACTCTAACCAATTCTCACCACATCCATACCACCCCACTGATCCAAGTCCTGTCATCACTCTCCCGAATTGACACAGTAGTCTCGTGAGTCACCTCTTTGTCTACTCTTGTCTTCTTAGAACCTATTTCCTCAACAGCAGCACAGGGATCCTTTAAATAGGCAACTTGACCATATCTTTACTCTTAATAAAACATTGAGTTGGCTTCTAGTTTTGTCCAAACTAAAAGCCACAGTTCTTAAAATGGTGCACGTAGCACCTCTCTGACTTCATCTCCAGTGACTCTGCCCCTTGTTCTCTCTATTCTAGACTGATTGGTCTCTTTGCTGTACACTGAACATATAATCCGCTCTCACCTGAAGACCTCTGCACTGGCCACTCCCATATACATTTAATGTTAAGAACCTCATCTCCTTCATAGGTGTACTCAAGCCACTTTTTTAGTAGTCTTAATGATCCTATTTAAAATTGCATCTACCTGATGCTGCACTTCCATCTTCCCTGCCCTTCTTATCCTTTTTCTATAGCCATGTGACTTAATAATATATGCTTTATATTTATATTTTATTGTCCTTCTTACCCATTTAAATTCTATGCTTTGATCTTTGTTTTGTACATTGATGTATTCCAAATGCCTGAAACAGTGTCTAGTACATGGTGAATACCCAAGCTATGTATTTTTTAAATAAATGAAATTTCTGAGGTCAACCCATTTTTAATGTAGCAGTACATCCTCTTTAAGCCTGAGTTCCTAATTTATATTTGGCAAGTCAATTCCACATTGTTCACAAATTAAGCATTATATACTGAGATTGGATTTACCAAATTTAAACAAAACATATTAAGCTATTTGAAGTACTATCCATGTAATAAAAAAAGACTTTAGATACATGACACTATGTTCCATAATTGCATAAATCCTTAGGGCCCTAGATTCATTGGGGAAATTTAACTTGCCAGGTAGTTTATGGTTTGTTCTGTAGGTGGTATTGTGTGCAAATGAATTTGCTAAATATATAATGTAGTGCAATTTTGCTTCTTTTGAAAGGTAAATCAGAAATGATCATCTTGATGTAGTCAATGAATAAAAGGAGGATAAATTTTGAAAGGTACACTAGCAAATCATCAAAATCTTTTGGAATGTAAGGTGGTTTTTACCCTTCTTTTCAAAGACTGTGTTTTGGCAGTAACTCCAGCAGCCTCAAGGGTTCAGTCTGACTTAGAACTGCATTATTTATTTTGGATAGCTCTCTACTAGCTTCATGATGGTCTTCCTCTGTAGGCACTACATTTCCTGGAATCGGGACAAGCTTGGTAGTGATGCCAGATTAAGGACTTCCACCAAGGGAGGGGCCATGCAATGTGTCTGAAAGTAGATCTGCTTCACGAATGGCTCCTGATCATGTTGAGGAAAGGACCAATCGCCACCATTAAGTAGAAATATCAATTAGAGATCTGAAAAGTGAATGTGAGGCCAGAACTATGAAACTAGACAAAATCAGAAGCCTAGATACCAAAAAATGTCTGAGAATTTAAGGGCAAGATATGTAGCACAGAAGAGATCATTTACTCACCATAAGTAATCTAAGAGTCCTCCAAAAAAGAAAAAAAAGCGAAGAGAGAGAAGTACATTCTCAGTGGGCTCATCTGTGTTTCCGTCATCAGGGAAAGAGAAAAAGAGTAAGAAGCACAAAGTTGGTGGGGCCTCTGGCCTCCCAGCGAGGCCCTGAACAGCTCTTAGCTGAAACAGACACCTGGATGGATACTGCCCATGGAGAAGCAAGGGAAGCAAAAGGGCAAACCAGAGGCCTTCAAACAACAGAGATATAAGAGAGGAATTATAAATATGATTTCCTTCCATCTTTTTTCACAGATACAAATTGTCAGTCCCTGTTGGGGTTGTTGGATGATAAAAGCTGTGAACAAACCAAAGGTAATATTCAAAAGTATATTTACTATTCTCATAAAATCTATGGTTTAGCTAGGAAAATAAGAGATATTTACATGAAAAGTGAAGATCACTTGCTAACCATCTACGTGCTTCCACTTCCCAGTTTCTTGTCTTTTCAACACATTATTTTTTAAAAATAACAAACAAAACCTTTCTCCAAAATTGTATCCAATCTCACTGTCTAAGGAACTCTGCAGGGATCAATCCCATGTATGTAAGACTAGTATTACTTTACCATCCTACTTCAAATGTACTTGCAGCCCCCATAAAAATGCATATATTCAATAAATATTTATTAAGCAGCTATAATGTGCCAAGTGCTGTTCCAGGTATTAGGGAAACTGAAATAGACAAAACAATGTCTTTATCCCCATGGGAGTTTATATCACAATGAATAGGTTTGCATAGCCTCTCTTCCAACTAGGAGAAGATTTATTATTTTTAATCATTCCCTTACAGCACATTTCTTCAACCTCGTCCATCAGAGGCTTGATAAGCACAGCCTCTTCTATCACTTTGAATAAGAATCTTGAGGGAGGGATTGGGAAATTCATTTCTTCAATAAGCTCTCTGGGTGTTTTATATGCATTCATAGCAGTTTGGATGAAACCACTAACCTATTAATAGCATAGTATCTAAGGGATTGTTGTCTTTCATTGGACTGTATCTGTGGGACCTCTTTTGACTTTCATGACTGTTACCAAATTTCTCATCTTTAGATAATATGAAAGCTCTCTGGGATTTTCCA
This sequence comes from Noctilio leporinus, assembly GCA_004026585.1. Taxonomy (NCBI): domain Eukaryota; kingdom Metazoa; phylum Chordata; class Mammalia; order Chiroptera; family Noctilionidae; genus Noctilio; species Noctilio leporinus. Next base: position 18,403 of record PVIW01002456.1, read on the forward strand.
CAGTTAATTCACCTAACAAAGACTAACAAATCAGACTTTTAAAAGTGTGCCATTTATTTTTAACCAAAAATGGTTTCTCTATGGGGCAGATATTACCATATTCTGCTCTGGGGAAGAAAAGAATCCAACATGAATTAAAAATTATGGCCCATAGAACCAAAAGATTCACTTTAAAGATAATTTTGAGATAATAGAGATTTAGGATGTTTTCCTATCAAAGTAGGCAAGACTGAGTGAATCTCAGAAATCCATTGTGAAAAATATAAAAAATATTCACTAAAGTAGTTCTTTATGAGCTAATGACAATCAATATAGTCAATATTTTTTAACTTTTTTTTAAAGATTTTATTTCATTATTTTTAGAAAGAGGGGAAGGGAGAGAGGCAGAGAGGAAGAGAGACATCAATGTATGGTTGTCTTTCACCTGCCTCCAGCCACAGACCTGACCGAAGACCTGGTTTGCAACCTTGTTATGTGCCCTGGCTGGGGAATCGAACCTGCGACCTTTGGGTTTGAAGGCAGGTGCCTTATCCACTGTGCTACCAGCCAGGGAGTATAGTCAATATTTAATATTAAACAACATGCAATATCAGTTGACAGTCAAGTAACAGCTAATGAAGGTTTATCATGTGCCACATGTTATTCTAGGTACTTTAAAGACATTAAAAAGACTTAATTTGCAACCTTCTTTGCAATGAGTTTTTGTTATCATGTCCATTTTGTAGAAGAGAAAAATGAGGCATAAAGAAGATGAGAAACCTACTCAAGGTTACACAGCTAGTCCATTTTAGTCAGGAATTGAATTTAGGTATCAAAATCCATGTTCTTAGTCACTAAACTACCTCTCCTTAGGGTTTAAAATAGTTCTTTAAAACACATACCAAAAAAGTTTCTACCAAACTATTATTCTAAGAAGTAAGAATTTTTTTCCACAGCTTCCCTGACCCAATGCCTCAATCAGGCTAATTTTGATTTCAATCATTTTAAAATGAAGATAACAAGTTGTTGAGCAGATCATCTACTTGTTACAGGTTTAAGCATAACAGAGATATTATTGTGAATCTCAGTTCTGTACCTACTTACTTACTGTATGACCTTGAGCAAATTACTTTTCCAAGTCTGTTTCCTCACCTTTAAAATAAAAGTTATAAGGGGACCCACATCATAATACTATTTAAAGATAAAACACATTCAAAGCACTTTAAAAAGTGCTAAATAAATATTAGTGTAATACACTGCAGCAGCATCAATAAAGTGACACTAATGATCTCAATTCTTCTACTCACACTAAAATTCACTTATTTAGCTTCTAATTGAAAAAAAAAAAGCAAAAATAAAACAACAACAAACCAAACCACAAGCCAGCAAACGAATGATGTCTTTTGTGTGAAAACCACAAAGGCTATTGGACACATGAATTTATATGTCGCTAGTTTCCTCCTCCGTTCTAAAATGTGTGTGTTCTAGCATCCTGAGACACCTTGCATAAAATAAACACTCTGATTCCAATAGGTCAAATGGGCCAGCAGTTAATGTTTCTCTGTGCAAAGCTCGATAATTCATTTTCTAAGTCTCAGTTCAAAGCCTACATTGAGGTTAAGAAAAATTGACATCCGCTCTGTGAACTTAATGTCAAGCTGCAGAAAAACTCTGGGCAGCACATGTTTAGCGATTAAGTGGACGCAGACAATAAAGACATTGCCAAATTGTAAAACAAGACTCGGAAATTACAGAAAACGTTGCTAGTTATTGATTATGGTGACCATTCAGTTCTTACTGAGCCACCCCAAACAATCCTTCATTTTCCAGCAGAGAGCCTGCTCATTTGCAAGATAAAAGAGAGACATTTCTGCACATGCCCATAATGTTCTTCGCCACTGGGGGCAGCTTTACATAAGACTGCATTCACAGAAACCAAAGCAACAGTCTGGGCAGCTTTCAGAATGACAGTCTGCAGAAGTGAGCGGAGCGTGCGCACGCTACAGGGCTCTCCTGCCTGCTGGGCTCCAAGGCAGCTCTGTGGCTGAACTGGGTGCTCGCCACCAGAAATGCTGGACTATGGAATACAGATGTGGCAGCTCAGGTAGCCCCACGCTGCCTGGAGGAATACATCATGCTTTCCGATAAGAAGAAATTGTAGCCAGTTTTTTTTTTTTTTTTCTTTACACCATCACCCCCTAAAACTGTAAAGATGCAAAAACATAATATCCATGAAGATCCTATCACCTAGGAAGATTTTGATGTTTTGCTGCAAATGCGGAGTTGGGATTTATTTGTTCTTGGAGTGTTCCGCGTGGCTGGCCAAGAATAATGTTCCAAAATCGGTTCATCTCCCAAGGGGTCCAATTTTTCTTCCTGGGTGTCAGCGAGCCCTGACTCACTACAGTGCAACTGACAGGGGCTGTCATGCAAGCGGCCCCCTAAGCCAAAGCAAAAGACCTGAGGACGACCTTTGAACAATACAAAGGATGGGTATGTTTTGTCATTTTTCTTCTTTCCTTCTTAAAAAAAACAAAACAAAAACAAAAACAAAACAGCCTTAGTCTATTACTTCTGCCTTAATTATTTTAGCTACCTCGATCTGCTCTAAGACTATCAATTTGATTGCTTATCGAGTATGTTTCTTGCTTCACTATGGGGGAAAAAAAAAACCCTAAAGAGCATTCTCTTTAAATAACAAGGACATGACTATTTGACGTTCAATGTTATCTAGATTTAATATTTTTAAAAAAAATACATGCTTATTCTTGCTTGATTAAACATACATGAATTCTTTTTGGGGGGGATAACTTTTCTAAGTTGTTTTCATTTTCAGGTTTCAATGTAATGCGGCTACTGAGCGGGTCAGCTGTAGCACTGGTGATCGCCCCCACTGTCTTCCTGGCAATGCTTTCCTCTGCTGAACGAGGATGTCCTAAGGGATGCAGGTGCGAAGGCAAAATGGTATATTGTGAATCTCAGAAATTACAGGAGATACCATCAAGCATATCTGCTGGTTGCTTAGGTTTGTCCCTTCGCTATAACAGCCTTCAGAAACTCAAGTACAATCAATTTAAAGGGCTCAACCAGCTCACCTGGCTGTACCTGGACCATAACCATATCAGTAATATTGATGAGAATGCTTTTAATGGAATACGCAGACTCAAAGAGTTGATTCTGAGTTCCAACAGAATCTCCTATTTTCTCAACAATACCTTCAGACCTGTGACCAATTTACGGAACTTGGACCTGTCCTATAATCAGCTGCATTCTCTGGGATCTGAACAGTTTCGGGGCTTGAGGAAGCTGCTGAGTTTACATTTAAGATCTAACTCCCTAAGAACCATCCCTGTGCGAATATTCCAAGACTGCCGCAACCTGGAACTCCTGGACCTGGGATATAACCGGATCAGAAGTTTAGCCAGGAATGTCTTTGCTGGCATGATCAGACTCAAAGAACTTCACCTGGAGCACAATCAATTTTCTAAGCTCAACCTGGCCCTTTTCCCAAGGTTAGTGAGCCTTCAGAACCTGTACTTGCAGTGGAATAAAATCAGCGTCATAGGACAGACCATGTCCTGGACCTGGAGCTCCTTACAAAGACTCGATTTATCAGGCAACGAGATTGAAGCTTTTAGTGGACCCAGTGTTTTCCAGTGCGTCCCGAATCTGCAGCGCCTCAACTTGGATTCCAACAAGCTCACATTTATTGGTCAAGAGATTTTGGATTCTTGGATATCCCTCAATGACATCAGTCTTGCTGGGAATATATGGGAATGCAGCAGAAATATCTGCTCCCTGGTAAACTGGCTGAAAAGTTTTAAAGGTCTGAGGGAGAATACAATTATCTGCGCCAGTCCCAAAGAGCTGCAAGGGGTCAATGTGATAGATGCAGTGAAGAACTACAGCATCTGTGGTAAAAGTACCACGGAGAGGTTTGATCTGGCCAGGGCTCTCCCAAAGCCCACCTTCAAGCCCAAGCTCCCCAGGCCGAAGCATGAGAGCAAACCCCCCGTACCCCCCACGGTGGGAGCCACGGAGCCTGGCCCAGAGACCGATGCTGACACGGAGCACATCTCTTTCCATAAAATCATCGCAGGGAGCGTGGCCCTCTTCCTGTCTGTGCTCGTCATCCTGCTCGTGATCTACGTGTCGTGGAAGCGATACCCTGCGAGCATGAAGCAGCTGCAGCAGCGTTCCCTCGTGCGCAGACACAGAAAGAAGAAGAGGCAGTCTCTGAAACAAATGACTCCCAGTACCCAGGAATTTTATGTAGATTACAAACCCACCAACACGGAGACCAGCGAGATGCTGCTGAATGGGACGGGACCCTGCACCTATAACAAATCAGGCTCCAGGGAGTGTGAGGTATGAACCGTTGCGATAAAAGCGCTCTTAAAAGCTGGGAAATAAGTGGTGCTTTATTGAACTCTGGTGACTACAAAGGGAACATGGTGCCCCCTCCCATCCCCTCTCCCTGTCCCTTTGCTGGCAAGGCCCTTCCCTGGCCGTTTTAGTACATTCATAATACCAGTCATTTTCCTCTCGTACATAATCAACCCATTGAAATTTAAATGCCACAAGCAGTGAGAAGCTTGAACTCTGGTTTGGGATAATGCCTATTGTATATGACTCTGTTGAGCCCATTAATGTCACACTTGTTCTAAGATAAAATTTCTTTTCCAGTGAATCCCCCACATCTACCACCTTTCTGGTAGAACCAAATCTACAGTTGTAGGAGGGTTGCAGTTCATTGGCAAATTCAAGGAAAAGTGCATGATCCCAGGTACTCAGATCTTGCACTGGTGCCAGGACAAGGCTTAATGGCAGGAACATTTGGTGACAGAGGCTTGAAACAATGCCTGCCTGGCTTAAAAAAAAATTGCAGGACACTATCAAAAGATCACGGGTTGGGTTAAAGCAGCACCAGGAGCGGTTGGCAGAGGTGTCAGAGTTCTGGTAAGGCAAGTGCAGGGAAAAGTGTGGAAAGGTTACAATGAAAGTAGACAACTGCAAAATGTGATGAGGTGGTAAAGATACCAAGTTTTAGCCTTGTCTCCGAACCCCGTCCCTGTAAAATCAAACTAGAGGCTGCCCTACTTCTTCCAGTCTCGACATTGCCAAAACAAATAAAGTAAATAGCCAGGAAGCCAATGTGAGGAGGCTAATTTCTCCACTGCTCCTCTTGTTAGGGAGTTTCACAGAGGAGGCTTGCAAATGGGAGGCAGCTTGCTGTATGTGTGTGGTTGGGAGCTTACCAGAATTTCTCATTCCAGCTCTTTCAAGGAGCCTAATGTAGTGAGTGGGGTCATTAGCTTTCCCTGTTCTTCTGGTTGGGATTTGTCAGGCACTCCTATTGTGTTCCATTATGTGTCCTGCACACACTAGTCCTCTAATGACTTGACACTTCATTCAGAGGTGTAAAGAGAACACATCCCAAGACATGCTTTCCACCAACAGCCTCATTAAAAAAGATGACTTTGAAAGCACCTTAATAAATGTATAAAATAAATCTAAGAAGCAAAAAAGACCAACCCTCTGGCACTTGTCTTTACTTTTCTGTTGCTGGCATTACAGTGTCCCTATGTTCATCTGTATTGTGAACTCACCCATCAGTCTGACCCTGTACAGACCCTGTTGGCAATGTGCAAGCTGCATGCATGTTTTTATGTTGTAGGTGAAAGTTTATTGACTGCAGCACAAATATCATAGCTTCTGTATTTAATTAACTGTGACCACAGTTCATTAAGATTTTAGAAAAAAATGCCTTGAGTCTGTATCCTCTTTCATCCTCCAAAATAAACAATTCAATTACAGGAGTAAAAATCAGGAATTGGAACATTAAGTCTGTTTCATTTAATTTGGCTTGCCAATCCATGCCCCTGTTCTTCCCCAACAGAATCGCTGCAGCAAAAAAAGAAAAAGTGAATGGCTATTTTTACCAGTGTTTTTATATATTTGGGGGACTTTTCATATGCTGGGAGGCAAAAATCTAGGCAAGTCACCATGAAATATAATTGCAAGGAAGCCAGATCATATTTTTATAAGCAATAAGGAAAAGGAACATTTAAAGCGGATTTTGGTTTTAACTAAGTGTTAAAATAGATAGCAGTTCAAATAAGCATCAGAGCTACAATATATTTACCCATCAATAAGTGTTTACTAGGCATTTATTAATGGCAAATTGTCACAGATTCCCAATTGATTAATAATGCAGATACTTCCTTACAGTACTATGAACTGGATGACTGAGCCTACTGTGATGTTTTTCACTGAAGTTGTAATTTTACATTTTTCATAAAATGTCAGTAAATATATATTCCATCTAAAAAAGAAATTTTCTTTCGTCAGACTCATTTTTCTCTGTACTAAAAATGGTGGTATTAATTAAATGCAGTGTTGAAGTGAAAAAACCCATTTCTATTCTTTGGCTTGATCTTCTGCCTCATTTATCATGGATACCAAATAAATTTAGGCAAGGCATATTTACACTTATATTTTTTATTCTTATAAATCCTCAATGCTGTGGTACTGCCAGAATACATAAAATATATCTGCTGTATTGAAAAGTGTTTCCAAAATTCAAGGCTACTTGGTGTGTAAGATTAAATGAATAACCAACATTTTAAAGGCTAGTCATTTTCTAATGCATAGCTTTAACTCATAAATTTAATAGTGAATACAAACCAAAATAAAAGATAGTGAAAACTTATTTTGATTCAGGACATGAAATTCAAAAACAAACAAACAAAACTTTTCCCCTTTTGGGAAATGAGGCTGCTCTAGTTCTTAGTATTTTCTAAGCTCAAACATACAGTCCTTGCAAGTTAGGCAACAACTTATTCACCACTATAAATTTAACAAAGCTAATTGGAGAATGTTCTCCTGAAAAGTTGTTGCTCTCACTCCTGTCCCATGGCACTTTCTGGGCTTCAGATCATGCATGAGTCTATTTGCCTTAGTATTTCAAACTCATTGCATATTAAAGAATGTAATTGACATTCCATTTTCTAGTGCAACATTACGTGAAGTATGTGACTTTCCTCAAAGGTGACAGTAATGAAATAAACAGCCTGACTTGTTGAACTGCACAACAGAGAAACATCCAGGCAGAAGGATTCAGTCAGTACTTAGAATGCTTCCCGGGAGAGGAAATGCAGTTTAGACTGTGAAATGGGTGGGTCTTCGAGCCCCAGGACCCACTGTGCCCCTGCAGCAGGAAGTGCATACACCAGGACCACAGTCTTCTAAGCAATATTGATGCAAAACAGAGTCCTTTTAAATGAGATTATATTTTCTAAGGATGTTGACATTACATTTTTTCAAAAATTTTAAACCATTTTTCCCCTTGCTTTGGTGAGTCTACCTAAGCAGACAAGCAATCAACTGTATTTCTGTGGAGCAGCAGTGACCTCCAGTGGCTGGTTAGACTAACCACAACTACACATACATTTTATATATATATAACAATATATATTTTTATATTTTAAATCCTAAATTCTTATAGAAACGTGTTTGACAACATATAGTTTTTGATCTGTGAATCAGATTTGACCTTATTTAATTCATCTCCCTGGAAAATATAGGAATAGTGTTATTTTTAAGCTGTATTTTACATATTGGCTTATTTAGTAATGCTGAGAGGCCATAGAACTGGTGCTGAGGGCTCATTTAAGCGCTCAAAGATAAAAAGTTATAATGTAATAAGAATGGATAAGAAACATTTTTATTTTAAAGCCTTTCTACTCATTGATGTTGGCTAAATATACATATTGTCATTAAATGGTTTAACATTTTTTCTAGTCAAGATACTGAATAATGTTATTTAGGTTGGTAACAATCAAGTTTAATATTAAGACTGAGAGAACCAGCATTAGTTACTTACTAGTCAGCAGGAATGTCTGAGCTATCAGGTGAGGGGGACCTCTCCTTTGGGCTCTAGAACTCTCCATGTGTCTATCATGCCAGTGACCTGAGCTTTGTCTCACTGCTCTCCCTTCTCCTCCTCCTCCCTCCCCATTCCCAGCCAGCTGAACGTTGGTTCTGTTAGACAGTGATGCTACAATATAGGAGATGATGATTCATGGATAATGAAATTATGCTCTCCTTCTGGGGAAGGATAATGCAGAGTCAGAGTCATAGATTTGGCAAGGGTTTTAGGATGCTGAAGGTGCCATACCTTCTCTTTCCTTGACACTTCCCAAGAAGAGAACTGAAACAGTTTCTCTCAAGTGTGAATTAGACTAGCATCAAAAACAAATGTCAGGCCATGACGCCTAACACAAAATGAGTTCCACATATGACACATGGGAGTTGAACCATGAGAAATGAAAATTTTAGAACCAGTGTTGTTTCTTGTGTTCCCTTTCCTCTGGATTCTCAGAATTGGGATTGGTAGCAAATTCATGGAGTTTGGCTATACTTGTATTCCCTTGGCTACCTATATGAAAAATCAGAGGCAGTTAGAAGATACTATGAACATGAAAAATAATGTCAGTAAATTTGAATTACATATGGTGTAAAAAAAAAAACAGAATTGATGAAAGCTAACTAGCTTGTATTAAATGATTTTTGACAACTAATTTTTAAAAATACACAGGTGAAAGTTTCTTTGGACCCAAATTTTGCTTGGTCTCCAAAATCATTGGTGACTTTTGCATAGTTGGATAGAATACAATAAAAATACTACAGAAAAAGTTACATAAAATATTTCTTTGAGGGAAATATCACAGCCATGTATAGTAGAGTATAAGTCTTAGATTCAAGATTCTCTGACACTTGCTAATCAAACAATCTTATGCAAATTACTTAGCTTTTCTGAACTTGAAGTTCCCGATCTATAAAATGGGCATATGTCATTGATTTCACATGGTTATTGGGAGGAGAAAACATGAGAAGTACTTTATCTCTAAAATATAAACTACCTATTGTTTTCAAAGAGTACTTAAGAGTGATATTCAGCTGTGTTTGTCAGTATTCTATGTTTGGTATGGATTATAAAGACATTAATGAATTTCTAAGTTATAGAAGCCCAAATCCAGTTTACATTTATATCAATTCTGAGACATGGCAGAGAGTCTAGATTTTAATATGTCTTTGGGCTATAGTTTCCAAAGAAACATACAGTTTCTTCTACTCCACTTATCTCAGTTGAGGAGTTTATCAATCATAATCACAATGTATAATAAACCTATACAATAAAGACACCAACCACAAAACTCTGAATCAAAAGATCATCAAACCAAAATTTGAACTCTTTCCCGAATTAGGTCATTATAGCAAGGGCTTTGAATCAACATAGATTACCTATCCATCCCTTCTCCAATATCACTATTCTGAGTCCTTGTTGACTATAAATGCATATATGGCAAGATGACATTGTTATTGAGCAAAAAACAGTATTAACCACATGATATCTACTCTGTTGTGTTTATTTTCCCCAATGAAAGACTATCCAAAATCTTCTCTTGCTATAGAAATTTTTATTGACTTTACTTATAAGTTATTGTCATTAAAGGTCACTGGATCAAAAATAGTAGCATAATAATATAAAAGTTCTTTTTTGTGAGTAACCACCTATTCACTTATGCAAAATTAAGTACTTAAGAGTTCTCTTCATATGCCTTTCATCAAAAAATTACCAAAGTAATTATAAACCTGTCTTCACTAGATGAAGATCTTAACAAGTATGATGTAGCAGGTATATTTTCAACATTCTTAGAATTTAAGTAGACAAACTGTTCCTATTTGACAGGTAGGTTTCTATGAAATCTCTGGATGAAAGAGATAATGGTGGTTTTTCATTTGGAAAAATGCATTTTAGAATTTTATGCTGCTTCATGGAATTATTGGTGGATATTCTTGAGTTGGATGAGGAGAATTCCAGGAACACAGAGAGAACAAAAATGTAAGACCATGCAGAGGCAATCTATTTTACAACTATATTTTCTAGTAACAAAATCTCCTTATACAATAAGACTTCATTTTATTAATAAAGAAGTTTCTGTATTATTCTATCCAGCAAGTGATGTAATGTAAACTCATAATTTTCTTGACAATTCTTCATATTTTATTTTTATTTTTCCAGGGTTTCCCACCCCCTCCTCCCCAGGAATTTTCTTGAACCCTTTCTCCCACTCTTAAATTATCATCCTCTACTTCCTATACAACAAAAAATTCCTTTCCTCATATAAATCAACACAATTTGGTCATCTCACTCAAAGGACAGCCAATGTCTGTTGCAAAAAAAAAAAATGAGAACATAAAATTTAAGTCTGGCTGATACACTCTCCTTTCCTCTAAAGTTCACAAACCACCTAGTTAGTGTCTGCTTATTTTCAATGGAAGAAAGAAGAAATATAGCTGAATTTCAGGCTGACAAAATATTAAAGCCTACTAGTTTCCTTCTTAACTAACCCCTGGCAAAGAAAATATAGGACTTTACCTATGGGAGTGCTCAACTACATCTCACAATGAAAAACAGTCATATCAACCATTAAATTTTGACTTTTCAGGAATAAAATGCAAATATTTCTGGTCTCACATATAAAATGATAAGGCAAGTACTATACTTAGCACCCAATCCTGGGTGTTAAATACATTTTGCCAGTAAAGAGCCAACTTCAATTAAATATAAACCCTTATTCAGCATCTCGAGGCTCTAGTGAATTAATGAAGTAAGAGGGTAAAAAAAAATTGTCCTCAAACATGAGGCCATAGTGTAATGAGGCTACACTATCTAGCGGTGTTCATGGTTTCAACTGGGTGGTACCCACATGTAGCTACTATTAACCTGTCATACTTTCTGAAAGAAGGAACATGCTCACCCCCTTTTAACACAATCAACCAGAGTCTCACAAGAATATTTAAAGAGAACTTGTAGAAGATATCATAGGGAGGTTGAAGTAGTAGAGTGACTTTAAAGTCACTGACAAACCTATGACAAAATTACAACAATGAGAAGTCTCCAAGAAGTTTAATAACTAACATAGTACATACTTTAGGATCAGTATTGGCTTGCACTTACTGATTTTGAAACAAATTTTTAAAGTGAAAAGGTGTAACTACTTAAGGTACTGCCATTTATCATATGAAATATTAGGTAACATGGATTAAATTAAAGATCTGTTCAAGATGGCAGAGGCCATATTACATAAATGCATTTGTTTTTCACCATAGTAGGCTTCTTGTTGAAGCTTAGGGGAAAAATCCATATTCCTCCTATAAGGTGGCATATTTTTATTACACATTTTGGTGTGTCTATGCAGTTTTGTGTTATTGAGCCTTTATTATGTGCCAGGAGTATCCAATTAGTTCTTTTGTAATACAAAAACAACCCTTACATTAATTCCATCTTCCTAAAAGTTTCATCCATTAATCCTATACCTTGCCCCTTCCTTATAGGACTGCCCTAAAATAATTCATACTGCACCCAGACAAGGCTTTTTTAGCCAAATTATTCTAGCCAGTTTCCATTAAGAAGTGATTTCCAGTGATTTACCATTATATCCCTCTGCTAGGTAAATTCTAATCTTCCAGTTCAGTATTCTTCCCAGCCTGTGGCTTCCACTCCAGCCTATGGCTCATCATTAAAAGGCAGCATGCACTTAGTCCAATGGATTTTTATAGGGAAGATTGAGTAGCAAAGTGTAAAAATCTACATATACTTTTATGAGCTTCACTTTGGTTGTTTTATGGCCTGACACGCAGTGCTGTGTGGGGCCTTTGTTAGTTTACATTTAAAAGCAAAAGCATTAAACTAGCTGTAAATTAAAAAGGAAGGAGCAAGGTAGATTTTTTAAAAATATAAGTCCAAAGCTCACAGTATATATATTAATCTACAGATAATCCTAAATGATGAGCATGCCATATTTCACCCTCCTGACATCTCACTTACCCTCCAAGTGTACCATCATGTTCTTACATTTAAGCTTCACATTCTTCTACTTTCCATCGCTAACTGAAAGGTTCCTTTCTTTTTACTTTTTTGTGTTTACTTTTTGGTTGTTCTGTTTTGTGTTGTTTTCTGCCTGCAGATACTTTTGTCATTCATTGAATGTCTCACTTTGCCTGCTTTCCTAGAACTCCCAAGTTTTGATCCTGTCAGTATGTCATAGAAAAATGTATCACTTTTGTGGTTAGAGCAGTCTGACAGACTGGGTTTCTCTTTAGAATGCAATATAGTTAATTCTGGGATTTCTGCCTTCTGTCTTCCCAACCTCCTGTTTCCATGCTTTTTCCACATTTAGAAGGGTTTTCTACACTGAATTTCCTCCTTCCATTCATATTGAGGGCTCTCTTGCTTCCTTCTTACCAAATATCTATTCCCAGATCTAGACCAGTATTACTGTCCCTCCCAAGAGCACTCGCATTTAAATAAGAACCTTTAGCTAAAGAGGAGAAAATCATACAGAGTGAGCATATTCAGCAGGGTTGGGTAAAGTGCTCCTGGGGCAAAAGGTATTGCAAACACATAGGCAATCATCCTATACAGATGCCTCTGTATTTTTCTCAAACATAAGTTTAGGTCTTCCCAAAGAAACCAAAGCAGGGCAAAGAATCCAGGTTTTACTCAAGAAACTACAGTTTGCAAAATATCTTCAGTGAATTGCCACCTACACAGGCTTTCTTCTTAGTTCTTATCACTGGAGAAACAATATTGTATAAAGAACTTGGGCTAAGAATTCAGGAAGAACCAGTTTGGATTCTGGTTCTGGGACTTAATAACAAACAACTCTTGAGTCTTCTTTTCACTTCTTCATCACAAAAAGAATATGCAGAAAACAATATAATCATCACAGACTTGTTATAAAATGGTGAAGAATCAGAATTTCTTGAATATTTGTATGTACTTTGTTTTGGCACATTACATGTGTTATATAATATTCATATAGAGCCTTTGATGGTTAAATTCGATGACATAGATAAAAGTCACGTAGTACTAAGCTTGGCATATAATAGTAGCTTTCACCTTCCCTTCATCAGCTCTAAGTGCTAGCAGTTTCAGTACCCAAGCATGCTTTAATTATTTTCTACTGTTTTTAAATAGCATTATAAACAGGTATGTGATAAACTTTCAAGAAATAGAAAAAACAATTTTACCCTTTGCAAAAGCATGGATGGACCTGGAGAACATTATGCTATGTGAAATAAGCCAGTCAGATAAAGACAAATACCATATGATTTCATTCATATGTAAAATCTAATGGACAAACTGAACTAATAAGCAGAAGAGAGACAGACTCATAGAGAGAGAGCAGGATGACAGCTCAGGGCTGGCAGGAGCCTGGACAGAGGGAGGGGTTGAAGAAAAAAAGAAAGAAAAAGGGAAAGAACTCATTCATGCACATGGACAGCAGAGTGGTGGATTGCTGGGAGGAAGGTGGTGGGTGAATGAGGAAGAGGGTATAAGAGGAATAAATGACGATGATTAAGAAATTAAATAAAATTAAGTTAAAAAATGGAATCTAAACTGCCATAAGTTCTGGGGCACCTAGGCACACAGCAAATACTGAACAGGAATAAAGAATATAAAGCTAGTGTCCTAAAGCCCCCACAAAGCCCAGCTGCATCTCCACCTCTACCTCCACACCATTTCTCATGCTCTAACACTGGCCAGTTCTTGAAGTAGCACGTACTTTCCTGTCCCCATGCCTTTGTGAAAAATGACTTGCTTCACTTTGAAGTCCTCCTGGCAATCCCAGAGATGTTCTATAATAGCTCCACCTCAAATTCCACCCAATCTACAAGTCTTCTTACTCTGGCCCTTTCCTGTTTTCCATATTTTGCACCTCTGTTGGAGACTACATCACAGGCTGCCCTGTGTTAAGAGGTATTAATGTGTCTATATACCCTTTTCTGAGGAAAGGGACCATCTTGTTTCATTCTTCCAGTGATGACTGGAACAGCCTTTTAATTCTGTTGAATTGACGTTCTGGTCATCAGTGATATAAGGTGATTATCAACCTCATATTTATTTATAAAGTCTACATAAACATTTTTGTTTTTATTTTATATGTATTTTTTACATATAAATACAGTGTTGCCTTTAACATTACCCGGTTTAGTTTCAAAAATTATTACAAAAATAGATATTTTCTAAGAATTATGTTCTGATTTAAACTGTTCTTATGTCATGAATAACCTATCAGTGGTTTTCCTTTGATACTTACCAAGGATATTAACATTTTCAGGGGACATGTGAAAGAGACTAAAAGCTTTAAAAATGTGGTGCAAAATTTAATTCTAAGTATAAATCCATTTTGATTTTAGTGGAGACTGAGTAGTTAACTTTTGTTGTAAAAGCCATATATTTGTGACCTCTCTTTGTCCACTGCTTCTCCGGAAAGGGGCTTTTCTCTTTAGCTCACTTGTCTCCTCACCTCATCCTCAGCTCCGCAAGGTTTCTGCACTAGATTCATTCCAAGACCTCCCTCCTCTTACCAAACACACAAAGGGGCTACCCTACACCATCACAGAGGTAGGGTCAGAGGTCTTAGCTTTCTGATTATACACATTTTCAAAGCAACTGTTCTACTGGAGGCTTCAAACATCAAAAGCTCAGAAGCTGACATTAATGCTCATCTTTTTTACTTCCCGGGCACTGCTTCTACAGGGGGCACATTTGACCAGCTAGAATTGAAACATTTTCCCTTTGCTGGATGCCTCTACCTTCTTCCCTCCTGTTTACCCTCTTACTCTTTCTCCCTGATTGTTCTCCTCTGTCTCAGCTCCACTGAAAATGTCTTTCCATTTTTCCTTCTATCCAAATTCTATTTCCAAGTCCATTTTTTATTACTTGAATATGCTTCTCCTGTCTGGGTTAAAAGGTAAATACTAACGGTTTTTATCTCTTAGGAAAGTAATAATCAAAATGACACAGCCTAATCATTTAATTTAAAAGAGTCAAAAATCTATCTGTATTCAACAGCTTTTTTTAGTTCAATAAAGAACTGTAATTTTGTAAATTATAGTTCAATTTCAGACATAGAAATAGCATCTTCCCTAATATATTCATAAGTCACATTTTTATCAGGAGCTATAAAGCTCATGATAAAGGAACGTCCCAATATTCCTTTCCATGTGAGGTATGGGACAGGCTCTAGGCCCTGTTAATCTTGGCCATCAATGGAGCAGATTCATTTTTTAGAATAAATATAATAAAAGAATTGCCATGAAACCTTTATCTAGTCATAAAAACTCATAGCAATCAGGATTTTTGAGAAACTTGCAATCCATTTTCTTACCTTCAATTTGAAATTGCAAGCTAATTTAATTGAATTTCTAACAATATTCCATGCACTGCATACCTGAGTCCCTCTCTCTGTTATCCCTTACCAGCTTTCACCATTAACAGTGTACTATTTTGGCTCCTTTCACCTATATCTATCTTTCTTAATATATACTCAATGGTTACTTAAATTTTAAAATGATTTTCTTTTTTTTTTGTTTACAGTTTTACAAAAAAGGAAGAGCTATAAGAAATGGTTGGGTTTGATTCCCCAGTCAGGGCACATAACCAGGTTGCAAGCCAGGTCTCTAGCCAGATCCTTAGCTGGAGGCAGGTGAAAGGCAACCATACATTGATGTTTCCCTTTCTTCCTCCCTCCCTGCTCTTTTCTCTAAAAATAATCAATGAAATCTTTAGAAAAAGAAAAAAAAAAAAAAAAAAAAGGGAAATGGTTGGGTTTTGTCCTTGTTTTCAATTTTGAGTACTGGAATCTGATTGGTCTAGCTCGGGAAAAGGGCAAGATGAAAAACCTTTTATCTGAAATTAGCACTAATTAACATATTTTAGATTCAAGAATCTCTGTAGAAAATGACAGCTGAATGAAAATAACCCAGTGCTTATCTAACCTATAACCGATCATACAGGCAAGATTTTTCCAGTAGGATATGTTCAGCAATTTTCAATACCAGACTCTCGTAAATTCTATTTCCAGAGGTCAAATTTGCACATAAAGCATTGAACTGCAACTATCTTTTTGTATTCAACTCAGTTTTAACATCCAGCACTGTGTTGTACAGAAACAATCAACGGCTAAATTATCCCCCTTTTGTTGGCTCAGCTCACATATAGCCCGCCAGTTATTCAAAACAAATAAACAAACAAACTAGCAAATCTTCCATTTGTGTTTTATCTGTACCCAAGTGCAGGTGCCATCTCTGGTAATATGATAAGACAGACTCAGATTTATAAATGTTTCTCTGTATGCCAGTACCAGCATGCATCCTGCAGGAACTACATTGTGGCCCCAAGTGTTGTAAAAAGGCAACCGAGTTTGCCGGATAATCAGATAATCATTTTAGAGTTTATGAAACCTCCTCCACCTGTAAATTAAGAAACAAGAAAAAGCCCAACACTCTTAAAGACCATGGAGGAAAGGCAGTTTACGAAATAGAAGTCCTCTGTTTCTCCGGGGAGGCACTTGACAAGGCAGACAGCTACACCACAGTAGAGAGACAACATTTCCTCAGCTGATTCGGTTCATTAAAATGCACAGTTACAACAGGCTTTCTTAGAGCCTGCAGCTGAATGACCCAAGTCTCCATTTTACTCCAGTGTCACATGGAACGTGAAGAGGCAAACATACTGCCCAAACACAATTTGACTCACTAAAATCCAGCACTATAAACATGAAATACATTTCCTGGGCACATTTTAAAAGATGTATTATCAAGAGTTATGGCAGAAGGATAGAAATAATTTGCAGCAAGGCAGCGCCAGGAGAATACTCTAGGTTCCTCTCGAAGTAGTTGAAAGTAAAATTTACAAATAAATCTTATGGGGAGAGTCCACTTTCAATGCAGAAATCTTCAATTCTTTCCTTTCTAATATATGGAATTTGAATCTGACAAACAGCCCGTATGTTGCCAGAATTTATGAGTGATATGAAAAGCCACAAAAGCCATTTGTCACATAAACTGCAGAGCGCAATATCAGTCTGCAGGGCTCATTTGCAGAACTCATGAGGAGCATGGGAGGGGGGCACCCTAACAGCTGCAGCCTTGACCGCACTGCCTGTGCCAGCCAGAATTCAAGCCGCGTGAGCTGAGTGTGGCTGAAAGAGAAGGTCGGCAAATTGGGGGTTGGGGAGGGAAGCTTCATATTTTTATGTTTTTATTAAATCGGTACAGCAGCACACACCCTGACCAGATCAATACCTGCAAAACCAGTTTAAGATAGACGAGGCCTGAAGGTATTCGAATTAAACCTGTTCATGAAAGACTACTTTAATTTCCTGGTGGAGGGAAGAGATTACAGACTTTGAATTAGTTAGACTAACAACATAGCTTGGCATCAGTTTTATCATCTGTCAAATGGGAACAGTACTTTACCTCTCGGGCCAATTTTGAGCATAAATTGAGATAACATATTTGCAGGCATGGCAGGCGTTCAATAAAAGTTATTTCCCTCTGTCTTACTAGGTGTTTTCATGATGCTGCAGTCTGCAATCTATAGAAAATAACTAAATATCCCTGGAGCTCAATTAATCAATCATTAAATCAAACCCAAAAGTTAGAAACCCTCTGTTGATATGTTAATGGACTTGTTCTGTAACAATTTTACTTAGCATAATGAAAACACTGATTTTAATATTATCTTCTAACAACTCAGTATCATTGCCTTTTCATAAATATTACCCAAAGCACTGCTCCATTATCTTTAAAAAACCTCTTTAAAATGCTGCTGTAATGTCTGACCACCCCTCATGTTCCTCCCCAAAACAAAGATGAATCACATCCCTCCACACTCAGTACTGAAGAGAACATGCTATTACTATTATAAGGAACTAATTGGCCTATATAATTTTGCACCAACTTCATTTCTAGTGGGAATTAACTTAGGCATTTGGAAGAAAGTAATACAACATTAATATTTATATTTGCAAAAATTACAATTGAGTCTATGAAATAATGGCTGAATTATCTAAAGTAATTTATCCAGAGTAATGACCAAAAATTCCAATGGACACTTATTGAGCACTACTATGTACAAGCATACAAAAGGATTTTTGTTTTTCCTAAAGGAAAACAAAACATAACAGAGGACAAAGGAATTTGAACTGTGAAGTCATGTCACCAGGGAAGCCGTTGAGTTGACTGGTTTGTAAAGTTACTTCCTTATAAAGCACTGGATTTTCTCTTCTCAAGAGAAAAATTTGACACATGCCCTTCACTGGAGATATGATAATTACTTCTCTTTAAAGGCATTGAAAAGAGCAGAGCTGAAAAGAGATAGAAGAGTTTCTAAATGACAAAAGATTTATGAAGCAGTAGGTATTTAGCTTAAATCTCATAGAGCTGTTACATGGATTCATTTGTTAATTAGTTAGTTAATGACTTTGAAGTGTTAAGTCTTTTTTTATTAGACTTTTTTTTTTATACTTCAACACATGCGTGAGAGATAACTGTCTGAAACTAGAAACTCTATCCTAACATACTGCATCTTTCCATGATGTACTTTCAAGACATTCATTCCTACTCTGATTTTTTTCATATTACTCCTGGAAAGCCTATCTAGACACTGATCCCCAGATTCTTTGTTTTCCAGTATTAATATCAGCTTCCACTGTCACTAGGCACAGAACTGAGAAACCCCCAGGGTGAAGTATTATAGTACAAGTCATTATTTGATAATAATGGCATCAAATATTAAACATGATATTCAAATGTAGTTTTGGATCTCTGTACATCAGGGGAGAAAAAAAAAACCTGTTAGGTAAATCTGAGCGAAAGTGAACAAGGGAAAGAGTTGAAACCCAGCGATAACTACTTTGCTATTTGGAAATAGTGACTGAGATGTTAAGAAAAGATGAGAGAAGCCTAACTAGGTTAGCAATATTCTAGTATGTGGGAGGCATTTTTGTAGCTTAAACAAAAAACTTATTGTTGACATATATTAAACAGGAAAAAGTGAACATACTGTTAATGTACAGCTCAATGGATGCTGGACATGCTTATGTTCTCTGTACCCAGATTAAGAAACAGGATTTCCAGCACTCCAAAAGCCTCTTCTGAGTCTTCCATTTACTAACCCTGTCTCCAAGGGTACCCATTAATGTAACCTCTAAGTGCATAGAGTAGCTTTATCGGGCTTGGTACTTTATATAAATGGAATCATTAAGTATGTACCAGAAAGGAAGGGCCTTGCTTCTTTCTGTGAGATTCATTCACATTTTTTAGTATAGATGTAGATCTATGGATATTTAATCTCTATCCCTCCACCTCTCCTGCTCCCATGCACACAGAATTAATCATTTTCTTATTCTAAGAATGGCTATGGATCCCTATGCTGGGAAGTATTTAATGAACTCCCATAGCACTGGAGACCCAGAAATGGCTACTGAATAATTTCTTCCATGCTTCTATTCTATTCTATTCTATTCTACTCTACTCTATTTTATTCTATTCTATTCTATTCATACCAGTAAATATAATGCAATCTTAAATTATTTTGCATTTTTAAAATATGGCCATGGACAACCAGCTCTAAGGAGCCCTTGTTTTTACCCCCTATCCTCTGTTTTAGCCTTCTGTTCAAGGTCCTCAGCTCCTAGAAAGCCTGCCCTACTCTAACAGTTTTATAAAATAATTGGGTAAACTAAATCACATCAAGATGTTAATGCCTGTATCATTAGCTCACCAAGGTATGGCCCAGACCAGTTCTGTAACAAGTCCAATTACGCTCTGATTACTTACTAATGGGCTCCCTTCTAGAGCTACATTTATTGATTGTGCTATGAGGTTCTTTTACATTGAACAACTCCAAGAAACAAATTTATGGCACTCAATGCTGTATTTACTATTAGAATGCAATTGAAATTATTTCACTACATCACATAGCAGTCTCTAAGAGAGCTGACAAGGGAAGAGTAGTTCTACTTCTTCTAAATTATTTTAAAATATTAGCTTTATGAGCCCTGGCTGGTAGCACAGTGGTCAAGGCGCTGGCCTGCGAACCCAAAGGTCGCAGGTTCGATTCCCCAGCCAGGGCACAATAACCAGGTTGCAAACCAGGTCTCCAGTCAGGTCTGTGGCTGGAGGCAGGTGAAACGCAACCGTACATTGATACTTCTCTCCATCTCTGCCTCTCTCCCTTCCCCTCTTTCTAAAAAATAATGAAATAAAATCTTTAAAAAAAATTTAAAAAAAAAATAAAATATTAGCTTTTTAATTGAATTTATTGGGTGACATTGGTTAATAAAAAGTTATATAGGCGTCAGGTATACAATTCTATATCATCTGAATATTGTGTTGTGTGTTCATCAACCCAAGTTAAGTCTCCTTCCATCGTCATTTATCCCCCCTTTACCCTCTTTAATCCTCCACCACCTTTTTCTCTGGTAATCACTAGAGTGTAGTCTGTGTCTATGAGGTGTTTTGTTGTTGTTTATTTGTTTTTGCTTAATCCCTTCACCCTTTTTTTTTTTTTTAACCCATTCTGTTCTCTGTATCTATGAATGTGTTTCTATTTTGCTTGTTAGCTTATTTTGTTCATTAGAATCTACATATAAATGAAATCACATGGTACTTGTCTTTATCTGACTGGCTTATTTTACTTAGCAAAATATCCTCCAGGTCCATCCATGCTGTTGTAAACGGTAATATTTCCTTCTTTCTTATGGCCAAGTAGTATTCCATTGTATAAATGTACCACAGCTTCTTTCTCTACCCATCTACTGATGGGCACTTGAGCTGCTTTCATATCTTGGCAATTGTAAATAACTCAGCAATGAACACAGGGGTGCTTATGTTCTTTCATGTTAGTGGTTAGGGTTTCTTTGGAGATATTCTCAGAATTAGAATCACTAGTTCATAATGCAGTTCTGTTTTTAATTTTTGGAGATACTGCTTTCCACAGTGGCTACTGTTTTTCATGCAACTAATCTTGCCCTCATGCCACCCCCATGTCTCTCCTCCACATCTCTCTCCCTTTCTCTTAAAAATATCAAAAACAACAACAACAACAAAAAGTTTTAACAAGTGCTCAGGACCTTATAACTGGTATTTTTGGTCTGCTTTCTTCATTCACCCTTGGTTTCATTAGGGTCTTTGTTCTAATATCTGATGTTTTCAAAAATCCTGATGAAGTTAGGAAGGATATAAATTAAATCAATAAAATATGCTATCCTCTAAGGAAAACAAAATTCAGTCACTGTTTTAGGCTAGACTGGCCAATGGAGGAATATGTTTTAGGCAGAGGGCTTTCCAGGCAATTTTTAAATTGCCACCTGTTGGTAGGCTTTGATTAGAGAGATCAGAGAAGCTGCTCTCTGAAGGGACAGCATGGTCTAATTCCTTCTACAACATAGCTTTAAATAAAGCTTTGCTGAATGTGTTGGCTGAATTCAGATATTTTCCAAAGAGTGAAGTACACAAAATAAGGAAATATTTAGGAAAAACTCTAGATCAAGAACAGAATAAAAGATAAATGTACCTGTGAGAAAACATGGAGTTGTATTTTCAAGATAGTGGAACTGTTACTTAGTAATATTTCTTATGTGATATTTTGCAACTACTAAGCCATTCTTAACTTTCAAAGCTCTCAATTAGAGTTCTGCTTGGGAAGATTTGATTAATGCATTATTTATCTAAGACTCATTGATTTATACAGCTAACCTAAGATTCAACACAGCTCACCTTCTTTCTAATATTTATGTCTTCAGGAAGAATACCACAGTGACACAGGGGTGTTATACCCTTGACTGGTAATCCATATGACCAACCACCTAAACTGCCAATATTGAAAATATTAAATGATAACAATATGTTACTTGTTCCCTTCATTGCTAGGATTCTTCTCTTGAAAAGAAGTGAAAAATTTCCAGCTACTCAGTGATAATCCATAAATCACATATACCACAGAACTGTCCAATATGTCTTCCATTGACATGGGTTCTGAAATGGAGAGGAAAATCAAGGGTGGATTTCTCCATTAATCCCTGAATTAATTTTTGGATCAAAGCAATGGAATTATCATTGGCACTTTTTTGTTTGTTTACTATTAGGCTATTTGAGTACAAGACTTGAAAAAGCATGTCATCTTGTGATAAAAAATATGAGCACATTTATCACCAGAGCTTGTGCGAGGTTTAACAAAACTTTGCAATCTGTATTCATAGTGTTCCTAAAATGTTCAATGGGACTATTCAGTAGCATAACAGAACACATTCATATTTATATAATTTATTCAAGTATATTTTTCCAAACCCAAGCTATTACTCCTGGAAATACTATAGTAAACTTTCCCTTTAAAAATCACTAAATCTGACATAAAAATTGGGATCTCACAGGTTAAAATTATCCTCTCAGCAGTAAGTATAGAATTAAACATGATTGGAGTACTACTGTGTATATCTCAAATGCTTATAAGTACAAAAATGAACATCTATTTGTTTACACTTGGCAAACAGCAGCAGACTCGCTGGACCCTGGCAGGCTCCCACTTTACAAGGGCTTGGTATCCAATGCGCACATAAAAGGATATCGCTCTCAAATACTATGTGATTCTGACAATGTGTGCCGAGAGAAACAGATACTGAAACTGAAAGGGAAAAGCATTTCACTAGCTTTCTGAGTGTTCAGACACTGCATAGTGAACTTGCCACTTCGGAGCTCTACAACTTCTACTATTTCCCCATGATTTGTCTCAAACGTAATCCTTCAGTTACCCTTCCAACCACTATGCTCCAACAAAACCCAAATCTACCATTCTTTGAACATCCTCTTCCGAGTCCATTTCTAATTTGCTCATATTGAGTCTTTTGCCAGGCCCATTCCTATCACCAAATTCATCTTATATTTTATGACCAAACTTAATTCTTTTACAAACTATTTTCTGATTCTTCCATTTAAAAGTATTTCTCTTTCTCCCTAAACTTTAAATGCACATTATTATTATTACATTACTATTAGCTTTTACTTTTCCAGTCATCATTTTCTAACTTATGTTATATTTAGTTAAGTCCATGTATTTTTTTTCAGAGAAATTTTACAGGGAGGGAACATGATTTACACAAGTTATTTGTATCCCAACCATGATGAAGGCAAGAGATACAGTATATGCTTAATAACAAAATTAATTAATAGATTACTTATTAATAACTATTGCGTAATTAATAAATTTATTAGCATGACTATTACAAATATTATATTCATTTATTCACATTTAATAAATTAATGTCATATTTGTAATAGTTATGCTGAAACTCTAGTATATTAAACAACATTCCTTTATTCTTGCCAAAAGTATTCATAAGAGTTTCAGATTCAGTTCACACTATAAAACATTGCATTTCATATACTTCATATATTTTCAACAAATGTTTACCATTTGCAGTTATCTGAAGAGCCCTACCCAGAAAAAGAAGCATTGGAAATATAAAAGCATCATCTTATACATTATAAAATCACTCCTAAATTGTAAGTGCCCTCAGTTACCATGTGCAAAACATTATTGAGCTACAACCATTTAATCTTTACCAAACAGCCCTGAGTTCATGTAGAGGGCACGCTGTGAAGGGCGCTGAATGATGGACGTGGGAGCTTTTAGAGTTTGCAGAGTGCAGTGAGTTGGCCATCATCCCATTTTATAGGTAAAGACATTGAAGTGCAAGCACACAGAGCTAGAATTTGAATTCTGATCTAATTCAGCACTGCTCTTAGAGTCACTGAATGCTAATCTCCTGTCTGAATGTTAACTTCCTTCTAAACAGAAGTGATGCTATTTAAACAAAGAACAAGTCATTTTGCTCTGCTACATAGTATATACCATAAGTCATTGTAAGCTTTTGTTCATAATATTTTCTTTTTAAAAACAAACAAAAAGCCCTGGCTGGTGGCACAGTGGATAAGGCACTGGCCTCTGAACCCAAAGGTCACTGGTTCAATCCCCAGTCAGGGCATATAACAAGGTTGCAAGACAGGTCTCCAGCCAGGCCCGTAGTTGGAGGCAGGTGAAAGGCAGCCATACACTGATGTCTCTCTCGCTCTCTGCTCCCTGCCCCTCTCTCTAAAAATAATAAATAAAATCTTTAAAAAAACAAACAAAAACACAGAACTGTTCCTTTTGAATGGCCTACTTGTATTTGAGAAACTAAGCTAAATACTTCTCTTAATATATTGACTTCTTACAATAACCCTATGAAATAATTACTGTTTACTTGTAATTCTGAATAAGAAAACTAAAATTTACACACAATCAGAAAACTAGTAATGTAATGGAAAATGGAATATGAACTCCTTTTATTTCTGAATCCAAGTTCTTAACCACTCTCTTGCCTTTTATTCCTTTTTATAATCCTTAAATGTTTTACTTCTCCTAAAAAGAATATTACTTAAAACAGTCACTGTTTAAAATAATTATCATGGGAAGTATTTGACACTGTAGTTGGAAGGATCAGAAAGTGGTGGTGGAGAATAGACAGAGAGATAGGCTCATCTCACCTGGTCTCACTAAGCTGTTTACATTTTTCACAAAGCCCATCTCCAAGCCACATCCTCAAATGACAGTGAATCTTGATCTTTAATAGACAGAAGACCTTGTCCCAGGGCCATTTAGATAAACAAAACATACATCAGGGAAGCAGCCAGTGTCCTTAACAAATTGGCTTGCTTGTCTCTTACCCCAGATCCATGACTTTCAGAGGCTACATGTAATGTGGGAAACAAGTCAATATTTTCCAGCATGCTGAGTCCATTTCCTCCCCCACTATTTTTAAGCATAAGACAGGTGCAGAAGTCATTTCAGTCACTACTGGAGGGGTGTACAGCAGCTGTCACACAGCCACACAGTGGCAGACGACAAAGCTTCCCAGAGGTACACAAAAGTTCTGAGGGTTTGAAAAGGGACAGATGTCACTCTTATACATACACAAGCTAAGAGATACTTTCAACTTTTCAGAGAGAAAAGATATAAGCAACACCTCTGTAGCATCCAGAAAGTAAATCTTTTGTAAGCTACAAGGGTCTTGAAGATAATTCAGAGTATGCCCTTTTGTTTTTCCATTTGATGACAACACAATCCAGAGGGGTTAATATTTTTCCAGGGTGACAGAGTAAAGTTTTTGTTAGTCAAACATCTTGAAACCAAGTCCATGATTTCTTTATTTCTTCCACCCTATCTAAGTGACTGTAATCTTTTTGTTATGTTCAGTTTCACTATTTTCACTTGTCAGGTTTGTTTTCCAAGGGCTACTTAGAGAAAGACAAGTGTGACATAGTACCAATATGAGAAGAATTTTAGCCAATATAAACAATTCTGTTCCCTGAACATCCCTCTCCCAGCCAAGGCACTTAGTTGCTCCTGTAGTTAAAACAGATAATGGTTATAAATAGAAGTTCTTGACAAAGAAATAAACTAAAACAGGTATTCCTCTGGGTTGTGGCTGATTCTGAAAGGACACCTCTTTTTCTTTATGAAACCTCTGTCTCCTCTGGCTGAGATAAGAATTGTCAAATCACTGCTTTATGTTATAAAATGATAAGCTCATATATAGATCATAAGAGATTTAGGTAGTCATCAAACCAAACAAACATTTATTCAGCATGTTTGATGCCAAGCTAGTGCTGCTGATACCAAGGTTAAGCGTCTGACATAACACACCGAAGTTACAATCAAAGAAAGTGACATCCTGCTCCCATGGTGCAATTGATCTCAGTCAAGTTTTTCATTCACTAGCAATCAATTAATAAATATTAATCGGTTGGCTTGTTATAACAAGACTTATGATAAGTGCTGCAGAAAGACACCAAAACATAAGCTTAAAATCAAATGGAGAAGATAAAATGGACTCATGTGAAATGATGTAAAAACAGAATGCTATTTTAATAATTGTTATGATATATTACAAGTTGAATTTATAAGTAAATTAAGATTATATAGGATTATATAGTATAAACATAGAAAAAAACTTGGAAGGTTTCCTAAAGTAGATATTTTGGAAAAGGGATGGTTGGAAAGAAAATGAATAGAAAGAAGATCATTTTAGAAAGAAAAAATGTATTCAGTAGAAAAGTAGGTCCAAGTGTGGAGATTTGCAGAGCATTAATTTTACAAGATTAGCTTGATTAATTGAAGTGGTTTAATTAAGATATTACAAGCAATGGGGAAAAAGTAACTCTGTGTGTGCATGCTGTTTTACTGCTTATGCAATAATAGGCCATAATAAATGGATAAATCAATTAGTTCCAAGTTGGTATTGCCACAGTCAGATGAATTCAGGATCTCCCTATGAATCCATTTTCATTTACAATCTCAGTGTAAATTGCTGTGGGTGTACCTATGTGTACAACTGTGGACTCTTATGCTTAGTTAACTTAGTTAACGCTTATGTCCTATTAGTTGTTAACTATTTTTTAAATCATTCCAACTTATGATTGTACTTTCTCAACAAAGAATAATTCATACCATCATATTCTTCCAGAATGACTTTTTTCTTAAAAGAATCTTATTGGAGCCCCATGATTAGTTATGACTCATATATTAAGATAGATATATAAACCTCAAAGATATTCCACCTCATAAAAACAATTAAAAAATCCTACTGCTCAGTGATCTTCCTCTGTTTCACTTTTGAAACTTTAAATAGATGGTATCTAGATTGTGTTTCTGGCATGTTTTATGACTAGTGAGATTGCCCTTCAAAGATAATAATAGACCACATTAGTTTTCCTTTTTTTAAGTTAGCGAAAGATGTTTGTAGCATTTGATTAACATAGTTAAGAGCACTGGGCCCAAAAACAGATTCATGGGTTCAAATATCAACCAGAAGAGCTGTGTGGCCTTGAATAAATAATCTGAGCCTCTATTTCCTATGCTATAACATCAAGATAACAGAAGCCACCTCAGAAGGTTAAGAATATCACAGAGCTTTACAGATATGAATGGTTATTTTAAAAGATCAAAGTGGTCATTAGCCCTGGCTGGTGTGTCTCAGTGGATAGGCGCTGGACTGTGAATCCAAGTGTCCCTGGTTCGATTCCCAGTCAGGGCACATAACCAGGCTGCAAGCCAGGTCTCCAGCCAGGTCCCCAGCTGGAGGCAGGTGAAAGGCAACCATACACTGACATCTCTCTCCCTGTCTACCTCTCTCCCTTCCCCTCTCTCTAAAAATAAAGAATAAAATCTTTAAAATAAATAAATAAATAATTTTAAAAAAGATTAAAGTGGCAATTAAAAAATATGATAAATGCTTATAAAGTGTTAGTTGTGATTTCCTTTTTGCATATATACATCATAATTCCTAACTTTAAACACTGGCCAGTAGAATGGAATCTTCTGTTACTCAATAACTCAAGCCTCATCCAAATATGAATTTGTTTTATTTAAGACAGTTTTCCACTGTTTTATATTTTTATATAATAAAAATATAAATTTTTATTAGTACCCTTCAGTACATGATTTTAAGAATTGGGTATAACCCAATATGTTTGCATATAAATAATATGCATTTTCTCCAAAATTTGCCTATGTCTACATAAACTAATAGTTAAATAAAGATTGCTATTTTATAAGCTCCTTCCCAGAGCAGAGACTGAAGAAGGGAAAAAACCAACACAGACACTGCTAAAATAATGAAACATTTAGTCAAAGGCAAGGCTACTGTGCACAGTAGAGCAGTCTGCACTGCACAACCCTACAGGGCATTATAACCTAGATTACATTGTGAAGGCTGACCACCAGGGACAAAACTTATCTACAGGCCATGCTTAAAGAGAGAATATAGAGGCAGGTGAAAGGCAACCATACACTGATGTCTCTCTCTCCCTCTGCCTCTCTCCCTTCCCCTCTCTCTGGAAATCCTAAATAAAATCTTTTAAAAAATTTTTTTTAAAAAGAGAGAATATAAAAAACATAAACTTGGCTTCAGTTAAAATGATGTCAGAATGTCCACAAATGGACAACTTTGGATTATTATGTGCATACTTATCAGCGCTTACGTCAAGTTATCTCGGCCTAGTTAACTTCTCTGAAATCTGTTTCCTCAAAGGCCCTCTATCTATATTGTTGAAGGGGAACAGAAATGTTCACTCTGAAAGATTATATAGCAATTTACTATGTACTAGCAGACAAAAGCAGTTAATGGATTTCCTGAGAAATTATTACAGCCCAGGTGGATACTCAGGTGGGCAAAGTCAACTGCTACTGTTTGAAAATATTTAATTATTCAAGGTCTTTCCACATAGACTGATCATCAAAGGCCTTTGGTTAAGAATAGAAAAGGCAGCTGGTTCGATTCCCAGCCAGGGCACATAACCAGGTTGCAAGCTAGGTCTCCAGCCAGGTCTGTAGCTGGAGGCAGGTGAAAGGCAACCATACATTGATGTCTTCTCCCTCTCTGCCTCTCTCCCTTCCACTATCTCTGAAAATAATAAATAAGTTATTTAAAATAAAAATAGAAAAGCCACTGGACTGGAAATCAAAAGCCATGAATTCTAGCCAGAGCATGCCATTGGCTTGCAATGTTAATATGTGTAGTTTTCTCACAGATAAAATGGGAGTCATAAGCTGTAATATCAATTAGGAAAAATTATCAAAATAATAGATATGAATGTGCTTTGGAAATAATTAGAGCATGTTAACATATATACTAATGTCTTTCCAAATTTCTCATTGTATGTATGGTAATCAAAAAAATAAACAGGCTTCTTTAACCTCTAAAAAAATGAGAATCTTTCTAGTTATCTTTGGTCTTCTGTAATCTTAGTTTTGTTTCTTTGAAAAGATTGATTTTACTCTGAGTCATATACTATAAATTTTTCCTATAAATATTTATAGGAAAATAAAGAAAAAATCATGATTACTTTGTGATATCATTATATCAAGCCTCTAAATACCTAACAATTATTGATCATTCACTATGTGTCAAGCCTAGTAGGTACCATAGAGACACAAAGTATGTTTTTCTTTCTTTTTTAAAAAAAAATTTATTTATTATTTTTAAAGAGAGAGAAAGGAGAGAGGCAGAGAGGGACAGAGACATCAATGTATGGTTACCTTTTTCACCTGCCTCCAGCTATGGACCTGGCTAGAGACCTGGCTTGCAGCCTGGTTATGTGCCCTGACTGAAAATTGAACCAGGGACCTTTGGGTTCGCAGGCCAGCGCCTTATTCACCGTGCTACCAGCCAGGGCCAAAGTATCTTTTTCTTATACTCATCCTATAATGAATGTGATAAGATGATATCTTTTTTCCAGATGAAGATTCCAACTCAGTAAAGTTAATCATCTTGCATAAAACCATGCATCTAGGAAGTTGGTGGGGGACATGATTTTGATGTATGTTTGTTTGGGTCCAGTGCCCATATTCATTCCATGTTCATTCTCATTGCCTCTCATAACACTTGACAAAGAGTCAACACTCAATACATATGGATGGGTGGGTGGATGGATGGATGGATGGATGGATGGATGGATGTGTGTGTGGATGGATACATGCATGTGTGGATGGATAGATTGACTGACTTCTGAATTAGAGTATAAGAATAAGACTTAGGCAGCCTAACTAGGCTCTGTCACAGGCTGGAATTTAACTACCATTATTCTTCCTCTTGTGCAATTTGGAAACCCCAGGTTACAAGGGTTTCTTAGCTATTTATATGATCATCAAACTGTTCTCCTATTATGTCCATTCCTTCAGATGATGAAGGATTTCAGATTCTCAGAACCAATGTGCCTTACCTCCATCACTGAGATATGATGATAGGGTCTGTTTCTAGCAAAACTACAACATGATGTTTGCTATTTGCTTAGGCAGAGTTTTATAATTCTGGTCATGGGGAAGTACCTTTGAAAAAAGGAGCATTAAGAGCATCTGAGAGAATTTTGCAGAAGTTGCCAAAAATAGATAAAAAGAAACACCGTTCAAGTCCAGAGCCCTGGAATTAACTATACTGTATATATATGTATGTATGTGTGTGTGTGTGTGTGTGTGTGTGTGTATATGTGTATATATATATATATATATATATATATATACACATATATATAATGTAATATACAGCAATAAGAAAGAATGAAGGAGGCAAAGAAGGGGAGCAGTTTAGTCAAGGAACTAGCATGGAAGAACCATGGACATGGACAACAAGTGGGACTGACTTTGGGTGGGAGTGGGTGGGTGGGGAAGGGGACAGAGGGGAGGAAAATGGGGATGGATATAATACAAGAACAATAAAATTAAATTAAAAAAAAAGAATGAAATCTTGCTATTTGTGGTAATATGGATGGATCTAGAGGGTATTATGCTAAGTGAAATAAGATAGATAAAGAGAAATAGATTATTTACTTGACAACTGGAGCTGGAGGAAGAGTCACTTTCTTATTTATTAGGCTTTTACTTCCACATGTGGGAGAACACGTCTGCCCAGAGTTCCCCATTTCTATTTATACAAAATAAATATATAGGCCTATGGCTATTGTATAAACTATAGGATGTAATAATAATACCAGGTACACGGAGTAGACAAGACTTAGTATGATTAGCACTATATGTTTTGTAATTTCAAAAAAAAAGGTCCTAGAAAGCATATCCACTCGATCATTTATTGATTAGTATAAGTGTGTTTTGGGTCAGGATGGTGGGTGTGTGGAAGGTGACTAGATAATAGATATATCCTATAGTTTAAATGACTAGCAACATAGTCAGACCCATAAGAAATGACAATACTGTGTGATTGGTGCCATGACAAAGGTTTATAAAAAACAGAGGACCAGCAGCCTCAGCATCACCTGGGAACCTCTTAGTAACACACAGACTTACTGAAAGAAGCAGCTATGGAGCTGAGACTGACACTCCGTGTTTTAATAAGCCAAACCCACTAGATGGGTCAGTCTGAAGCCTGCTTAGGTTTGAGCACCAATGACAGAGAATGCTTTGGGAGCAGAGCAGGGTCTTCCCAGTGGCAACGATAGTTAAATTGAGTCTTAAAGAATTATTAGACCTTGCCTACTGTCTTGTTAGCAGTAAGGACACCACCAAACCAACTGATATCTCATT
The DNA here is from genome assembly GCA_004026585.1 of Noctilio leporinus. Lineage (NCBI taxonomy): Eukaryota > Metazoa > Chordata > Mammalia > Chiroptera > Noctilionidae > Noctilio > Noctilio leporinus. The sequence goes on from PVIW01002456.1 coordinate 49,379, forward strand.
TTAACTAAATCTCTCAATTAGTTCTTGCACCTCTTGGTTTGCAGAGGTTGAGCTGAGAAGCTTTGCAAGTCACCCAGGTAACAAACAATAATTGCATCGTTTCCACTCCTTAGCAAGAAAGAGGCAAGCTTTGCAGAAAGCTAGTAAGGGTTGTCAGTTTCCCTCCTGTAAAATCCTCTCTGTAAAATGTCAGTAGTTAACAGGCATAGTGCTGTCATTTCAAAGGGAAATTAATGCTTCTTATCATTTTTACCTGTTGTTCTGGATCCCTGCAGAGCAAACCTCGGCACTCTTTGACTGTTTTTAAAATGGATGCATCTGTATTTTTCCTAAGTGGTTGCTTATTGGCTTTGACTGAATTCAGCCAAGACAAATTACACTTTGAGAGGATCCTGAAAACTGACCCAGTGACAGGTTCGACAATAACCACAGTCATGTTTACTCCTAACCCTTAAGAGACCAGGTGGAGGCACCTACCCTCCTAAAGGATATAGGGAGTTTTAAAAGATTTTTGAGGAAATGGTGGAGTGAGACCCCCCATAGATTTACCTTGGGGAAAGAAAAATAGTGGTAATAAAACCGAGGGAAGTGAGTTGTCTAATTAGAAAGAGAAATGTAGGAAAAAAGGCATAATGCTACCAATTCTGTGGAGATGAAACTCATGATATGTATCAATCACACATTCCCTGACACACCATCTCCTGATAAGCAAAGAGAAAAAAAAAGGCAAATTTCTCCCATCAGCTTATGAAAAGACTGTTGTAATGTTTCCTATCTTGGTCAGTAAAAGCTTAACTTCAATAAGGGTCCTATCTGTCCCCCAAATCCAATCATAACAATGAATTTAAGATGTTAAGTATAACCTGCTAAAACATTTTGTTTGAATCTTTATTTGCTCATTTATTAAAAAAGAATATATATATATGTGTGTATGTATATATATATATATATATATATATATATATATATATATATAAGAGACAAGTTAAAACACTTTAGAAGAAATAGATGCAGAAGTTTTATGAAGGTTGATTTTACTTTGAAAAAGAAAAGAGACAGAAAGGTTTTAACCTGAGCAAACTGGAAAGGGTACAAGAACGGGTGTAACGACCTGGGTCCAAGTCCCAGCACTGGTGCTTATCAGAAGTGTGACAGTCTGAATTCCGGTAGGAAACGGACGTGCTCAAAAGAAGTGACTCAGGAGAGTTAATGCAGCAAACTTCTGCAATGGTGTTGGCAGGCTAAAGGGAGCCATCAAGGATGGTGAGACACTTGGGGCAGCAATGGCAGGATTCCATTACTGCCCTTTGGCAGAAGGCCAGAGAAGAGAAAAGTTGCCAGAATGGATAAAATATGTGCTCAGAGGAGACAGACATCAAGAGTGCAGCCTCCATTAACCCAGGCAAGCCGTGAGCCTCCATTTTAAATGTTTGTATGTAGAAATCCTGACCCCCACCGCCCCAAAATGATGGTGTTATGAGGTGAGTCCTTTAGGAGATGCTTAAGTTCATGAGGGTCCCATGGGATTAGAGCCTTTTCAAAGAGACCTCACAGGCCTCCCTGCCCCTTTCACCATGCAAGGATACAGTGACAAAGCAGAGGCTATGAACCAGGAAGAGGGCCTTTTTCACAGGATGATAATGCTGCTCTTTCAATATTGGACTTCCCAGCCTCCAAAACCACAAGAAACAAATGTCTGTTGTTTATAAGCCACTTGTTTTATAGTATTTTTGTTGCAGCAGCCCAAAAGCACTAAATGAGCTAGAGAAATAAAAATCCTTTCCTTTGTCTTCTGCTGTCTGGGTTTGTGTTTGCGAACCTACATACAGCTGAGCACAACCAAAAGCAGCGACCCTCTGCAAAGGGACCCTCTGAAGCACTTCATCGTGTATGTGGCTCTGGGGCTTGGAGCTGGGTAGGGAAGGAGTGCACGTAGGGCTGCAGTTACCAGGCCCACCAGCCATGCAATTCTGATCATCTATCCTTGCTGGGCTGCCGTGCCAACGTCCAGAAAATTAAAAACCTGAGCTGGATAATCTCCAAAGTTTATTTCAACCTCTAGTATCGTTAATGAAAACTAATTAAAAGAGAAAGGAGGAAAATTAATGTTCTAATTGGCTCAAATGATTTATTGAAAACAGGTACATTTAGCAGCTTAGCATTTATTGGTTAACAAACTACAGACCTTTTTTTCTCCACCTGCTTCCTTATAAGATCAGTCTGTGCCTCAAGGTTATTTAGAAAAGCTTCTAAAAGCTATTAATAGAAAACAAATTTAAACCTAACCTCTGAAAGGCTTAACTTTGTGTGTGATAGTTCCGCCCTTGTAGAAAATTTTTCTAAAGCTTAAAACAAAACAAAACAAAAACAAAAACAAAAAAAACAGCATATAGCTCAGATTATTAGCTATCTCTTTGTCACAAGGTGCAGCTGGGTTCAGAATTTGCATGTTTCCCAGGAAAGAGAATTCAATAAGCAAGTAAGTGAATCCTGCCATTTTATTAAATACTTTCAGGAAACAAAACCACAGCAAGCTTTCACTCAGCTGGAACCTGAGCATAATCCCCAGAGCCAGGGCACATGTTGAAATTCCAGTACCAGGGCTAGCGCTCTACCTACCCCACTAGCCCTGTGGCAAACTACCCTCCAAATGACTCTCACATTCTTCCTTTTTGAGAGCCTCTAAATATGGGTGCCTGAACAAGGGAACAGGGTATTAGGATAGGGAGACCTAGGATTTGAAGTTTGAAGTGTACTTTCAAGATACATTAGTGAAGAAGTGGGAGGTACTTTAAAGCACTCTTAATAGGCCAGATATCATTTGACTTGTCTTAGTAGTTATGCTTCTGTATGGGGGGTAGGAAGAGAGAGTGAAAATGAATTATCTCCTCCCTACGGCCTTTCAACAGAGCCTTCTCTTAATTACACACAGCACTGCCGCACAGTCCTGCTGAGTGCTGGTGTCCACAGGGTAGATACTGGAAAAAAAAAGCTAATTGTCATGTTCATCCTGCTGCTATTACACCCACAGACTCGGGGCAAAGGCTTAAAGCAGAAGTTAGCAATGTGTCCTAATGCTACAGATCCATCTTCCTGACAATCTTTTATTTTTTCTAAAATGCCTCCCTCTTTATAGAATTTCGTATTTCTGAACCTTCACTGATCATGGTGCCATTCTCAGAAAATGTCCAGAGCATCCAACAGCTGCCTGGATTGATACTTAGGGAAGCCTTTGAGCAAGAAGCCAAGACAGAATTTCTATTTTTATCCTTGTTTCCATCTTCATGCTCAAAGGAGATAATGAAATATTTCTTGGACTTGTTTATTTTATTAAGAGGAGTCAGGATTATCATTCTGTCTATTTCCGTGGCAGTAAGTGTGGAGAGATTGAGAGTTCAGTCTAAGTGTGGAAAGATTGAGAGTTTACTCTGCTGAGTTCTAGAAGCTCTGCCCCTAGTTACTTGTAAGATTTCTAGGAAGAGAATTAATCTCTGGACCATTTAGAAAAGAAAGCGGTTAAAGGAGATGATCTCTGCAGCTGCCTGCCCCAATGCCCTCCATTCTACGTCTTCTAGTCTCAGTGTAATCAAACTTACTTTTCCCTCATGGCCACCTCTAATGTTCAGAGATCTCCCTAAGTTTGTTAGTCCATTTTTAAGTTGTTCTTCTTCTTCTTTTTTTTTTTTTTTTTTTTTTAGTTTCATGTTTCTCTCTGTTCAGCATGAAACTTGAGAGTGAGACACTGTGCTGATACAAGGTGCTATCTTTCTTGGTCCCATATTCTTCTACCAAAGCCATTTGGCAAATCCCCAATCTTGAATAAACTCTCTACATCAACATTGCTGTGTCTAAGTCTCCAAGAATGAGTTGGCATCACCTCAAGGCTAGCCTATGCTGTTTATAATTATTTTCTTTCCTAAATTTCATCAATCCAGGTATGTAGGCATCATGAGTTGACTGTCATAGTTCTTTCAAAAGCATTTTATTCACCTCTAACAGGCTCCCTAAAACTTGCAGACTTTCTTGCTCATCTCAAACTTACAGACTTCTCTTTGCAGATAACTTTACTTTTCAGTGATTATAATAAAGCCATTTTCACAATGATAACATTTAAAATGTAAAACACAGGTTGCAAGCCAGGTCTCCAGCCAGCTCTGTAGCTAGAGGCAAGTGAAAGGCAACCATACATTGATGGTTCTCTCCCTCTCTTCTTCTTTCCTTTCTTTCTGAAAAATAATAAAATCTTTTTTAAAATAAATAAAATGTAAAACATAGCAGCTCATTTTTAGTGCTATTATATTAACATAAAAAATTATCTCAACTCTCCTGCAAAAATCATGGGGCATTTCTGCATTTCTTCATCACTTCCAAGTCAGCTCCATTTTGATTTATAAACTTGACTACAGCTTTAGCTGTCAGACCAGATGTTGTATAGAAAATACCAACTAAGTCTGATTGGATTTTTCAATCTGCCTTATTCAAAACCCTACAGCAAAACAGAAGTAGTTATAAACTGCAAAAAAGTTTTAGGGCATAGCACTAATTGCTAATTAGAATGATCTTTTCTCAGATAATATGTTGCATGAAAATAAAATTTAATCATTCATAAATGCCTATAAGAGAAAAGAGAAAAACACAAGACATTTAACTGAATCAAAGATTATGGCACCCTTGACATTCTGATAATTATTGGAAGGTTCATTTCACTTTGCAAGCATCACTTCACAGTATAGCATCCCAAAGCAAAGTTGAAGTAGGAAATATAGACTAGGGTGGTGTAAGATCTGTGGTATATAGAAAACTGTTTTTAAGTGTCAATTTGTGAGTATCATTTAAACATGAAGAGCAATAGGTTAGTTACATGGGCAGTGTTGGTCAAGGGTAGAAGAAGAAGGGAAAGATCTCAAAATATCGGTGATAACCCTAAAATAAAGGTGTTTCTCAACCTTTTGTGCTAAGAATTCCTAGTTTATCCCAGGTATCCCCACAACTATGTTTTCAAATGCATAAAATAAAAACATAGAATTATAAATGAATTCAAGTATATTGACACAGTTATCACTATTAAAAACACAAATTTATGATACAGTAATACGTGAGCACATTTATGAAATGTTCAATAGCAAGATCTTACAGTGAGCCTGATAACTGCCATCATTATAAAAATGATGAACATAAATTTTTTTTTAAGCTAGCTGCAACAACTGTGGTGTGTTATGACAATATTGTTTTCTATAATCTCTGATCACCAGTTCATCTCATTCTGCAGTTTCTGTTTCACAATTCAACTGAAACTGTTCCTCTTAAGGTCACCAGTGAAATCTATGTTGCTAAGACTAATGTTAGTTCACAATCCTCATCTAACTTGATTTATTAGTAATATTTGATAAAGTTGATCACTTCCTCCTTCTTGACCTCCTATTGTCATAAAATTCAAGAACACTACTCACTGCTCTTTTTCCTCCTGTCTCACTGGCCTCTCTTGTGAAGTTTTCAAGGCTAATTCCTTTTCATTTTTATCAACCTCTTAATGTTGAAGTATTCCAGAAATTAGTCCTTGAATCTCTTCTGTGTCTAAATTTATTTATTTAGTAATTTCACCAATACTACTAATATAGACATATGTAGATGGTTGCAAACTTATACTCATAGCCTAGACTTCTCCCCTGAATTCTAGACTCATACATATCTAACTGTCTACTCAATGTCACCTCTTGAAGGAGTAATAGATATCTCAAACTTAACATATATAAAACCATGATCCGGATCTGCACCTCTACTGCTTTCCATTAAATCTATTCATCCTCTAATATTCTCCAGCCCAGTTAATGACATGCTCAGGTCAAAGCCTTTGAAGTCATCCTTGATGCTTCTCCTTCTCCCTCAAACCTGCTTCTAACCCATTACCAAATCCTGTGATTGTAAAGTCCACATTCCAAATACTTACTTGGCCAAAAAGCACATCCCATTTTTCCCTAAGATGGGTTTTGAACTGCTTCGTGTCTTTAACTTCATTCAAAACAATTTTGTTAGATTGTATTGTGACGGCTGTCATATCAGTGTGCATTTTTTACAAACATCAAAATTGGTGAATTTTTGTGTAGCCATTTTAATATTGAAGATGAAAGTACACATTTTCAGCACATTATGCTTTATTATTTCAAAAAAGTAAATGCAACTAAAATGAAAAAAGAGATCTGTACAGTGTATGGAAAAGATGCTGTGACTGACTGCATGTGTCAAAAGTGGTTTGTGAAGTTTTATGCTGGAGATTTCTCACTGGATGATGCTCCATGATCAGGGAGACCAATTGAAGTTGACAGCAATCAAATGGAGACATTAACTGAGAACAATCAATGTTCTACCATGTGGGAGACAGCTGACATACTCAAAATATCCAAATCAATAATGTTATTGGTGAAAATATAAGATGTGTCTTTTATTTTACAGAAAAATATAAATGGACATTTTGGCCAATCAAATAAAACCAGAATCAGGCATCTTCCTACCAAGTCTACTACTACCAGTCTGGTTCAAACCACTGACCTGGTTCATGCTGTAGATTCCAACTTGCTTCCACCCATACATAAGTCGTAGCATGTTACTTTTCTATTCGACCCTCTCTCATGGCTTCCCTATTTCCATCTATGTAAAATGCATGGTAATGACAAAAGCCTCCATGTCTTAGAGAATCTGTGATATATATAATCTTCCCACTGACCTCATCATCCACAGCTTCTCCCTGGCTTGTCACAGGCAGGCACCTTCCTTGGGGCCTCTGTTCTTGTCTCCTTGCCTGCATCAGGTATCCCCCAAAGGTCTACATGGCTTACCTCCTCATCTCTTTATTCAGCCAAATCTTTATTCAGATGTCCTCCTCAGTCAGGCTTCCATGATATCCTCTATTTCAAATTGGTTTTTTCTCATTGTTTTGTTGTTCTCCCATTATATAGCATAATATATATTTTATTTATTTATGTATTTATGTCTTTCCCAATAAGATATGCAATAAGGGCAAGGATTTTGATCTGTTATATTCATACATATAGCCTCAGTGACTGGAATAAAACATGAATTTAGTAAATTTATTTATTTGTTGAATAAATGAATAAATGAATGAATGAAGTTCTTTGGAATCTTCTGTGAAGTCAAACACATTTATCTATTGTAGAAAGAAACACACATAGTTCTACTTATCAAAAGTGTAATGTACTTTATAGATTAACTAAGATTATTTTAAACATCATATCTGAAATGAAACAAATCTATTGCTTAGTATTTGCTATAGAATTATAAGCATTGACAAGCAACTGATGACTCCATGGGATGGAGAGATGATAGTCACAGAAGGAATGCCGCATAATATTACAGAAAGAATAACAGCTTTAAGAGGAATAGACATAGCTTTGAACTCCACCTCGGTTACGTACTTGTTGTGTGATATTGGGAAATTATTTACCTCTAAGCCTCAGTTATTTGCTTATAACATCTATAACGTCACTAGTGTGTCTTAAATGAAATTATATGTGCAAAGTACCTGGGCACTTAAAAAAAAATGCTACTTGCTCAGGTCCTCTCCACATGTCTGTTACTTTCCAAAGAAAATTGAGTAAATGATAAGGTACTCGAAATTCTCAAAGAAATGTGAGAAGAGGGTAGGAAGGACTGGTGTCACATGAATTGTTAGTCACCTCAAGGGGTGGTTGGGGTAGGAAGGCTAACTGGATTCACCTTAATCCTGACAGTTCCCATAAAATGATACTTAGGTCCCTTTTTATGGTAAAGTGTAGGTAGGTGTAGATAGTGTCTTGAAAATAGCTTGGATATTAACATGCCAGGACTCTATCCATGAGGAAGAGCAGAGTGAGACGGTGTCATCTAAGGAGTGTAATATAGCTCTAGTCGCAAAGATTTATTGTCCATGGGTCTATCAGTTTCTAGACATTGATTTTTTTTAAAGATTTTACTTTTTTTAGACAAAAAGAAAGGGAGGGAGAAAGAGAGGAAGAGAAACATCAGTGTGAGAGAGAAATATTGATCTATTGACTCTGGTACATACCCCAACCAAGGACTGAACCCACAACCCAGGCATGTGCCCTGACTGGGAATTGAACTGGTCAACTTTTGCTTTGCAGGATGATGCCAACCAAATTGAGCCACACCAATCAGATCTAGACATTGATTTTTATCCACAGCCAATTTATAGGAAAACTTTTCACACTCTTGAGTATCAGTAATAAGATTCTTTCTTCTCCTTGGACACAGGCAAGGTATTCAGAATCAATAATAGAGGGAATTTTCTATCTTCAGTCCATGCAGATTTCTCAGGTACTGAAGAAAAAATAAGTAGATACAACGTGTTTTTCATAAATCACTCTACATTGTTTTGCACACTTTATATATTTTTAAAAACTGGCACAAACATAGTATGCTGTGGGAATACAAGAAAATTGATAAAATGTTCATGAGCTGATAGCAACAGTCAATATTCATAAATTAGGGACGAAGATTCCTGCTTCCCAAGGAGTTTGCCTAGCCTGGGAGCAGCCTCACTTTAGGCTAGAGGTGACTCTTAGTGACTTTCGTTATTACAGTCCATGTATTAAATGTCTGTCATGTGGCTTTTGATTCACTTCAGAGGAAGTGCCAGCTTTGATAATCATCACAGGACAGAGTCACAGTTAGCCTGGAGCCTGCACTTGGTCTTCTCTTATAAATGTTCATGATCCCTTCCTAAAATGGTTGAGGCAGTACAGGAGTAGGAGGGAGAGATGAGAGAAAGCAGAGGTGGTATAGCCCACAAGCTCTCTCCAACTCTGTGACTGATTAGTAGGCTTCACCCTTAAAAGATCAATCAAGTCAAATCAAACTGCAGGTTCAACCTTGCCTAATGTAAAAACCTGTGATTAGAAATACACTTAACAGAAAAATTAAATTTTCAAGTGCTGGTATGCAAGAGGCAACCTTGATGTTTCTCTGCCTCTCTTTCTTCCTCCCTTCCCATCTAAAAATAAATAAAATCTTTAAAAACTTGTTTTCAAGTGCTAGAAAATTTAAAGCTTATTAAAATTTTTATATAGTAGGTTGAATTCTAAAGTAAGATGGTCACATTCCACCTCTTGAATTAAGACACAGTAGCAAATGTTTCCTTCCTCAAACTGTGCTTCGACTCTCCTGGCTAGCTTTTTGTGTGTGCCATTGTGGATCAGGATCTGTTCCATGTCCCATGCCACAGCGTCAGCTGGGAATCATGGGTAGAGGCGGGGAGTCCACTTGATTTAAGCACTAGTCTTCTCTGGGTTGCATTTAAAGGCTTTTTTCTGGACCTGACTGGTGTGGCTCAGTTGGATGGGTGTTATACCACAAAGCGAAAAGTTACCAGTTCAATTTCTAGTAGGGGTACACACCTGGGTTGCTAGTTCAGTCCCCAGTGGGGGTATGTGCCAGCATCAACGTTTCTCTCCCTCTCTCTTTCTCTCTCTCCCTTCCACCCTCCCTCTATATAATTAAAAAATAATTTAAAAAATTTAATGCCCTGATTGGTGGCTCAGTGGAATGGTGCTGGCCTGTGAACCCAAAGGTTGTTGGTTCGATTCCCAGTCAGGGCACATAACCAGGTTGCAAGCCAGGTCTCCAAACAGGTTTTTAGCTGGAGGCAGTTGAAAGGCAACCATACATTGATGTTTCTCTCCCTTTCTTCCCTCCTCCTTGCCCTTCTCTCTAAAAATAATTAACCTTTAAAAAAATTAAAAGCTCTTTTTGTACAATGAAACATAACTAAATATTTCTGAGGAAAGCAAGACAACTCCCAAAATATCTCAGTGACTTCCATATTGAGAAAGGATTATGGTTTTGTTTCCAAAGAAAAATTATTACAACCCTTTCACAAAATTAATCCTCTCTTTTCTTTCATCGTCTCTCTTATATCTTTGCTCTGTCAATAGATGCATATATTTCAAAGAACACATGATAGAGGAAAGGAGAATAATACTTTCAGCACCCATACCTTTTCATTCTATGTTAAGTGCAAATATTAATTTCATGAAATGTGCCTTCCTACAGTTATAAAATAATTCTGGAAAAAATTCATCCACCTTGGCTATTTCCAAAATGCGTAGGTTGATTTGCAGGCATTACATAAGCTGCAGTGGCATGAACTTAGTACAGCTCAGTACAGTAAAAGCATATGCTATGGCAGTCAGGATTCAAGATTCGAGCTTTTTGGTTGTCTCCTGTGCTTTGATAAATTATTCAAGATGTCTGTCTGTACTTCACTTTTTTCAATTGTCAAGTTGGGACAATAACAGTCCTAATTTCATAGTGTTGTTGTGAGAAATAGTGAAGCATCTGGTACACAGTAAAACTTCAATAAACATTATCCATTTTAATAATTGGCATTTGTAAGGGAAAAAAATTTTATTATATTCAGAACTTCTATAAAAAGTTCCTGTTTCCAGTCAGAATTTAGTAGATAAAGGTCCTTTTAAATTACATTTTAAGCAAATTATATTAATCTTTTAGGCAAAGATAGTCTTATTCCAAGTTTTGATGTACAAAGTTTATCATCATATAAATAATTGTTAAAATTCCTTGTATATACAAAATAAAATAAATGTATTTGGATTTCCTTATTTTTAAAAAGAACCAAATGTCAAATAATTTATTATTTTAAAGAATTTGCATGCAAGTGGAATAACTCAACTGTGCAAAATGGCTTTATAAAGGGATTTTGTAGGAAGTACCTTTCAGATTCTATATGGGGGTAGTTAAATGTGGCTTTTTAAAAAAAGTATTGTATCATAGCCAACTGGTTTATGTTTTAGTGCTATAAATCTAATAGTACACTTAATTTCCAGGGGGGAAAAATAAGCATGTGCTACAATGAACAACAACAATAAATGGCCCTTCCCTAAATACTAACAGAAGAATAAAACCATAACAAGTTCACATGATCATTAACTGAGGAACCATGTATATAATAATCTACTAGGAGAAAAAAATAATATTAATCAGTGTACACTCATATCACATCTCTGCATTACCTATCACAAACTAGTAGTTCTTCTAAGACGTGGTTAGTAGTTTTTCCTATACTTTCCTTAATTCATTCCCTATTTTAAACCCAAAGAAATGAGATAAGGAGCATGCAAATATGTTATTTAAAGACAAAGAGATCTATCTTACATTTATATACAAGGGGGGGACCCACATAAAGCAGAATTACATTCTGGAGGGTGGGCCCCTTGTACTACAGGCTTCCCTGTTAGGTGAGTGTTCTAGGAACCCATTTGTATCAGTTGACCAGCTGGTGGTGTTGTGAGAGGCTGTGTTCAGTTTCACTGAATTTTCTCTGAAGACTCTTTCAATATGTTTACCCATTTCATGATGGGTGACTTGCAAGTGCAACTGCCCACACCATGCTGAATGGTCAGCAGTTTTTGACCAAAAATGGCATGACCCCCCATGCCTCACCCTCCCTATTCACCTGATGGTGCCCCTACAAGAAACTTTCTTTTGTTTTCCTGGATGGAAAAAAAAGCCCTCAAAGGGAAACATTTTGTTGATGTGGAAGAGGTGAAACAAAAAATGGCAGAAGCACAAAAAGGCATCAAAATCAGTGCATTTAAAACCTGTTTTGAGCAGTGGAAAAAGGTCTTGATAGGTATAGTGCATTATATGGAAAATACTTTGAAGGTGACTGAAGTTTAAACATATAAGAATAAGCATATAATTTTTTATAAATAAATTCCAGTTTATTTTTGGATCCCCCTCTTGTTTGTTGCAATTTTAAAAGTTCTAAGAGCAAAAATAAACATTATTCATAACACAGATCCTGGTATTATTTATTATGATCACAGATATTATTAGCAATCCATTAGATGTATTCATGGTTCTGGCAATAAACATTGGGGATGGAAAAGTAAACAATGGGGATGAAAAAATGCATTCTTTTTCTAGAAATGCAAGATTTTTATTATTTTTATTTTTTTTAAAGATTTTATTTATTATTTTTGGAGAGAAGGGAAAGGAGAGAGGCTGAGAGGGAGAGAAACATCAATGTATGGTTGCCTTTCACTTGCCTCCAGCTATGGACCTGGCTGGAGACCTGGCTTGCAACCTGGTTATGTGCCCTGGCTGGGGATCAAACCAGCCACCTTTGGGTTTACAGTCTGATGCCTTATCCACTGTGCCACCAGCCAGGGCACAAGATTTTTATTGATGTGTACATGCATGTATACACATATATAAGCTTTGATATAAACCTGACCTTTCATCTATTAACACTTAAAATACTGTGTATTATATGACTAAATCGTCCATTAACATTATATACACAAACTCAGCATTTGTATAAATTAAGATAAGTGAATGAATGAATGAATGAACAAACAAACACACTGCTCCATCTGGCTAGGTGGATTAGAAAATGGCACCTTTTCCCCAGCACTGCAGGATTTTAATCACTATTTGCATCTCCGCCCTCCACACACCTTTGAGCCTGAGACGGAAAACTATAACCATATGTGAGGCAGGACTATGAAGACAGTCCATTAAAAATCACTTTCCCAGACAAAGGAAAATGTGATAATTTTTTTAATGTATTAAGATCATAAAACAAATAATTTAAGAATGAACTCTTAAGAATATTCTGAAGTGAATCATAAAGATGAATGTGCCAGTGATAAAGAATAATCTTTTTAGTAGATTTGAGTTATTAATTTTATGCAACCACTAGTAAATAGTACCACTTAAGGAATATTAAATATATTATGTCAAACATATGAAATCCTGATTAAGATGGAATATACCTTCTTAAAAAGTTCAAATCAACAATAATGATTAATAGAGTCTTAGAAAAGAGGAAGTTATTATTTTATTGACTAATAATGAAATCTATGATTCAATATACTTCAAACATTTAAGAATGCTATTTGATAAATGGATTTTTAAATAGCTACTGAATTATTTTTGTCCTCTTTATATAAAAGGACAAGACTATTCTAAGGAAACATATCCTGAGCATCAAGCTACCACTTAGAGGCAGTTCTGCTGAGGCTGAAAGATCCAATCTGTCCCCAGAAAAACTTGCCAATAAAACCCACAGGATATACTGGAATTATTCAAGATCACAGCACCATCTCCACTGTCATCAAATAAAACTAGTGTGTTGCTGGCTATGGATACTGCTATCATTTTTCAAATTTCAACCTGTTCGTAAAACAAAACCAAGAGACAGTCTAATTCTAGGCTACAGCAAGTTAGAAACATCTATGACTGTTTTAGAGAGTATATCAAATAATTATGATAGATATATCTATCATATGTGTATATACTATGTTAAATTGAGATTAAGGGGAAAACCTTACAAAAAGACAATGTATTTAAGTTAGAGAAAATCCATTTATAGAACCATATTATATTTTGGAAAGAAATAAAGAAATTGGGGATGAATAAAGTTAATAAATCTGAAAGTAAAGTGGTTAAAAGAGATTGAATTCAGGAATTCCCTTAAATAAAAAGATTACTTACCCATTGGCATGAATAGCACCTGACACAGAAAAGCCACTGAACACATATTCATGTAATGATGAATGAATGACTATGAACTTGAGTATACAGCACAGATTGAGTCAGAAAGATACACTTTCAATAAGTGGAATTTAAACATGTAACTTCATTTAGTGAGCTATTTCTTTTCAAATAGCATCTATTGCTCTATTTTTTAATCATAAAAGCAAAGTGTACACTGCAAAGTAGTTCTAAATGATGAAATACTAGTAAATAAAGTAAACTAAGCATAATACCAATAGAAAAGTAAAATCACCAGCCAGTATTCTTGTATTATTATGCATAGGTATTATTTCTATACACATACTTGAAACCATATTGTAGATCAACTTTATATCTTGTAACTTATTACATTGTGAGAATTTACCATATCATTAAACTTCTTTAGTTTCAAAACATGAGTTTGAATGGCTTCACATTGTCCCAGAAAGTAAATGTGCAACAACTGAATTATTATGCTATTGGTGTATGGTTTGAATAATGTATAAAATCAAGATTTAGGAGAGATAATTCTAAGTGGCTTTGTCCATGAAACTTTGATTGTCTTTCATTATTTCTTAGGATACATTTTTACAGGCCAAACTAATGTCAAAAAGACAGATTTGGCATTTTTGATCCATTGTAGGACACTATTTTCCTGATAGGTTATATTATAATTACTTCCAGTAGCTATGAAAGTACTTATTTTAATCAGGTTTGGAATGTAGATGTTTCAGCGATCATTTTTATAGTTTGATAGAGCAAAATTGAAATAATTCGAATTTGAATGTTGTTGAAGTTGAAGATATTTATGCATGGTTATTGGATATTTATATTTCTTTTTTCATTCACTACCTCAAATTAAAGGGAGAAAATGACCTCTTACAACACATGTAAAAGTTAATGACTGGAGATCTTCAATATTTTCATATCATGGATAACATCATGATGTGCAAGTCCTTCTATCGGGAATACCTATCTGAAACCACTAAAAGTTTCTGAATCTTGCGGTTACTACATAAATATGATATTAACAACAGTGACCTAACGCAAAGACTTTTTCCCACAACACAATTATTACAAAGCACTTTGAGGCTAGAACTAATTGGGAGTCCAAACCAGTTCCATACATTTAATGAGTTGTCAGTATCTCAGCAAATCCAAAATCACTGTACCTTACAATGAATTTCTAGGCCTCTCATATGCAGCACCCTAACAAGATAGATACTCTAAATTACATGAAGCTTTGAAGCCCTGGACTATAGCACAATCAAATGTGGTAAGGCAGTATTAGAATCAAGCATCCATAAAAGTTATAGTCTGTCAGGCACAGGTACAATCATTGGGATTTCCCTGAAATTATTCTGGTGTATTTTGCAAATTTAAACTTTAGTTTTATAACATCTCACTTAGGAATACATCTACACATGAATTTCTGCACATGTGACTCTGTTTCTTCTCTGTATAAAGCAGGTACTTATTAATCATTCTTTTCTCCCAAGACATTCATGGCAGTATTATATTTAAGTTCAGCAAAATAACTGATGGCCAGAAAGCAATTGGTCTTCATCAGACCCCACAAAATGTCTATATTCTTGAAAAAGAAATGTCTTCTATTACGGTAATTTTTAGCACTTACTTATTTCCATATAAAGTACTAAGAATTCCCCCCAAAAAATGTTTCAAAGCAGGAACTATAAAAATTTAGAGATGATTATGACCTAAAATATCTATTAAATATAACCAGAAAATCTGTGTCTATATAATGACAGTATTTTCATAAATCAAAATGGTAGACTAAAAAGTCAAAGTCTGTCCTTTTCTGGGCTCGGCAGAACTATTTCATAAGTTAACACATGACTGCTCAAATATTATTGGAATCTACATGAAAGGAAACTCAGACTATAGATGACAAATACAGACCTCTATTCTCTGTACACTTAAGTTTTCCTCTTGATTTAGCTCCATTTTCTCTAAGATCTCAAGGAGTCTCAATATGCAAGCAAGGAAATGCCCTGAACCAAATGAAAAAGGAAGATGTCATCTACTACTACCAAGATTCCAGTTGCTTCCCCTCTTGTCTTTCTTCTTTTCTTCATGCAAATTTATTTGCATTTCTCTGAGTATTTATATTATTTGCTTTTTTCTGGCCCTTCCCTCTTTCCACTATTTCAATGGAAACAAAGATTTATCAACTTATGTTTTTTTTAATTATATGGAGCAGAGCAAAGAGGCAAGATAGTGAAGTATAAAAAAGCAAAATTTTTAGAATAAGCATTAGACTGTGCTTGAATCCATATTGTACCCTTTATCACCTATGTGGCTTTATGTCATTTATTTAACGTCTTCAAGCCTGTACAATAAGAATGGTTATTCTCTCATCTGCTATGAGGACTGCTTTATGTGAAGTGCCAGGCAGAGTACTTTCAAATAGTAAGTGCTTGTTAAATGTCAACTGTCATTATCATCACTGCATTGGTAGGAGCAGGTAAGGATATAAAACACTCCCACTTAACTGAGTTTGCAGGTAAGCTCTGCCAATTGTGAACATCTAACAAAACTGTAACATCCACATAATCTAGTTTAATTACAAAGGACTGTTACCTCTACTATTCTTATCATTCACATTAGGCTTTTTTCTTCAAAATCAAATTTCTTGGCCAAAATAATTTCTTTTTACTTACAAGGTCAGAATGTATTCCTCTGTTTTAAAACATTCCAATATACTTTAGTGTATTTCATTCTGTTACTATTTCTTTGATAAACTGAGAATTAAATGCTGTTAGGTGCCTTTATTTACCCCAAGCCTTTTGAAAATTTTTCTCATTATTCCTGAAACTTGAGTTCATAGTCTTTGCTTTAAACTCTATACTATTTTAGTTTTTAAGCTTTTAAAAAGTGTTGCTATTGTACTCTCAAATACATACATTTGAGAGTACAACATAAGTTGTACTCTCAAATTTGACAGTGTATCACCAATTTCTGTGCTTTTCAGGTTCCACTCTAGTGGACAAAGGTCTATTTCTCTCACAGGCTGCTCTCTTGCTGCCTTTTTGTTATTTGCCTTGGAGTTTAACTCATTTCAGTTTTTCTTTTATTTTTTATTTTAAAAATATTTTATTTATTATTTTTAGAGAGGGAGAAAAGGAGAGAGGCAGAGAGGGAGAGAGACATCAATGTATGGTTGCCTTTCACCTGCCTCCAGCTATGGACCTGGTTGAAGCCCTGGCTTGCAACCTGGTTATGTGCCCTGGCTGGGAATCAAAACAGCGACCTTTGGGTTCACAGGCTAGTGCTTTATCCACTGTGCTACTATCCAAGTGGAGTTTAACTCATTTCTTAACCACATTACATGATCAGTTCTAATTTCTTATCATATATATATATATATATATATATATATATATATGCATGCTATCATCTAATAGAGTTTATTAATTTAAACATAATTCTTTTCCAATTATTTTTCAGTATGAACAGCATTTTTGGTATTTGTTCTTGGATAATAGTTGACTTTAGCCTTAACAGACCCATGTACATTGTTCCATTGCTTCCTTTAGGTGATAAAAATGTATTTCATAAATTAATTTTTCTAAGACATTAACAGAAACAAATCAATGATATTAAAAATTTTTATCAATATTATTTAAAGATTCTATAAAACAGAACTTTTAAGGATATTTTATAGGTATAGAAAAGTAGAATAAAAATCCACTAGAGAGATGTAAGAACTATTCAGAAATGTCAATATTAAAAACTAAGTTTACCACAATTTAATACATTTCAGGAAAAAATATTATGCTATAATATTTGAGGGCAGTTGAGAATCACTCTTTTTAATTGCTTAAAGTGATTGCCTATTCATTGAAAATAACTTTTTAAACTTACAACTATCAGAAACTTCAGGGTGGGGGTTGTTTTGTTTTAAGGTTTTATTTATTATTTTTAGAGAGAAGGGAAGGGAGAGAGGCAGAGAGGGAGAGAGACATCAATGTATGGTTGCCTTTCACCTGCCTCTAGCTACAGAGCTGGCTGGAGACCAGGCTTGCAACCTGGTTATGTGCCCTGGCTGGGAATGGAACCAGCAATCTTTGGGTTCTCAGACCAGTGCCTTATCCATTGTGCCACCAGCCAGGGCTAGAAACTTCAGTTTTAAGGTGAAATGAAATAATATTAAATAAAGAATATAATACTTGGGTTTCAATTTAAAAATTGAAAATTAACAAATGATTCCATGTTATTCAATCTACTAGGTCTTCCCACATTTTCTTGATACAATACTAATATTAACATTACAAGAAATTCTCACTAATTTGGATTAATAGGAGATAAGAACAATCTGAATTAAAAAGAAAACTAAAGTATATTTGGAAGCATTAATTTCACAGTGACTAAATTTTTGGTAACCAAGTATTTCTATACATAAACCTTTTCAGTTTGCTCTTTAATACTGCTTCAGTGACATTCTCATTTATAATTAGCAGGATATCATTTATGTTTTTCAAAGTGTTCAAATTCTTTTGGATGTAGTAAAGATGCTCCAAGATAATTTTGTTAGACTCTTGAATTATTTACCTAATCCTTGATTTTTAATCCATTATTAAGGTATAATCTTCATACAACAAAATGCACAAATTTAAAATGTATGGTTTGATAGGTCTGACAGCTGGATACACTAAGTGTTAACTACGACAAAGTAAGATACAGAAGTTTTCTATCACCAAGAAAGTTATCCTGTCTTCCTCAACAGTTTCCCCAACTCAATACCAGACAGCACTGGTGTGTCTCTACTGCTATATGTTAATTTTGCCTGCTTTTGAACTTGATATAAATGGAATCATTCAATGTACTCTTTTGTGTTTGGTTTCTTTTGCTCCATACAATTGTAGGCCCAGTTTTGATTCAGAGCTTTTGGTGATTGGGCTGGAGTAAGCTGTTTCTTAGAAGAGAGAAGTAATAAAAAGAACTGCTTATTAGCAATTAATTGGTTTTTAAGTGCTGAATAATATTTCACTGTATATTCATAGATGGCACTTATTTGTGTATTCACTTGTTGGACATACTGTTTCCAGTTTTTGACTGCTATGAATCAACCTGCTCTACAAATACACAAATCTGCCATAAACATGTTTTTATTTATCGAGGATAAATATTGGATTGAAATTAATCGTTCATAGAGTAGATATATATTTTTAAAGAATTCTTTTTAAAGAATCTCTCAAACTATTTTCTAATGTAATGGACCATTTTCTATTTCTATCAGTAATGCATAAGTTTCATTGTTTCATATTATCTACAATACTGAATATTTGTTTTTTGCTTTGTTTTATTGTAGTCATTCTAGTAGCTATGAAATGGTATCTTATTGTGAATTCACTTTGCATTCCCCTGATGAATAATCACATGAAACACCTTTTCATGGGCTTATCCCACGATGTGTCTGACCAAGACTTTTGCCCATGTTTTGTTGGGTTGTTTTCCTTCATATTGAATTTTAAGAGTTCTTTATAATATTCCTTTCTTCTTAAGAAACACTATTTTAGCCCAGGTCAATACAAGTTCTGAATCAAACGTGGGCCTCAAATCCAGAAACAATTCTAAAACATTAGGCTTTGAATCAAAAGTTCTTAAGAGGAGATGAGTAATCTAGTATTTTAGGATTTACCAGTTTCTATCTGACCAAAAAGACTGTTCTTCAGTCACATTTAAAGTGGCATTCATTTAGAAAAGCCTGCTTCACACTGAACAAATCATGATGTGATTCTGCAACTGACAGCTTAGCAAAATTCTGATTTGTTCACTAAGAAGGAACACTTTTGACAAAATACACAGCTCTCACCACAGCATCTTTCCTAATAAAGGCACTCACTTACAATTAGTAATAACAAATAATAATGGTAAGTAGTACAGAAAATGTGCACACTGCTTTCTTCTGAAAAGTATTAGAACAGATGGCTTAGCATTGTGGGAAAGAATATATTTACCTGTGATTTTTTGAGAGGTTCCCCGTTCAGACTGGCTTCTGAGTCAGCAGCTATTGGGGTAAGTAAAAAACTAGAAAGGTTTCCTTTTCTTGATTTTTTTTAAAAATTAATATATTTTCTTTATTTTGCTATTACGGTTGTCCCAATTTTGCCCCCTTTGCCTTCCTCCACCCAGTACCCCATTCCCTCCAGCAATGCCCCCCTTAGTTCATGTCTATGAGTCATGCATGTGAGTTCTTTGCAACTTACATGCTTCTTTGTTCTTCTTAACATCCCCCTGTCTATTCTGTAACCACTAATGTGTATATTTTCTTTTTCCTTTCACATCCAGACAATTCACCATTTAATTACTGCTCCCTGTCAGCTTCTCAAAATGCCTAGTTAATTCATTTGTTTAAAGAATTGCTCTTTTAAGTAACATGAATTGCAATATTACCAAACACATGCAAAAATACATTTACACCCATACATATTTTTACACATATTTAAAGTATATAGTGGATTTTAAAGAGTTAATACTAAAAATTTAAAATATGCCAATAGCTTACATAATTATTACATGTTAAATGATAGTACTGTAGATATATTGTAGCAAGATAAAGCAGTTTTTTCTTCTTTAATACTTATTTTACTCTGGAATGCTATTTTTGTGAAATATATCACAGAAGTGGTGTATTGCAGAACTCACTTTTGTGAAAGTTGGCCGAGAGACAGTGCCAAACCCATAGTAAACAATGAATTTGGTTTTTGAGTCAGATTCTCCCCATTCCCATAATACAACTCAACTTTATTTTAAGCTACTGGAACTATAACTTATTCTTTTTGGAGTTTTCCATCTTAAATAGTAGATTTATTGATTTATTTGGGCTGTGCACAGGTCTTACTTCTTTCAATACCCTCTGTTTTACCTCTACATGTGTTTTACAAGTTGAAGCCTTCAGAAATAATGGCCCTTGCAGTGCTCGGCCAAGTCCCCATAGTAGAAATTACTATGTCTACTAAGTTGAAGTAAAAAATAAAATTCCCTAAGATTTAAATAATTTTGTAGAATAGTATTCTAGCTATTTTTTGAGCTTGTGGTTAACTTCCTATGTGGTCCTAAACTAACCCCTGAACTATTTAAGAGTCTGTTGAGGTAGAGATTAGGTATGTTCACATTTCAATAATAAAGTTTACTATAGCATTAATTCCTTTTCCTAAGTATGCCCAGTTTGGGGGCCTTCATAACAAGAAATGTATATTTCCATGATTTAGTTGGAAAGAATCCCATCTAATTTACATACTAATATGAGAATATATTTTGTCTATGTACACGAATCATATAGTTCAGTAGTTTGTAACTTCCATCCAAATTGGTCTTCATTCTCAGCAGCTTTTCTAACCTAAAGATTGACTGATTTCACAACACATCCATGACCAGTTAGTTGCAATTTAAAACATAAATTGCAAAATCTATATATTACCCCCCCACACACAAATAAGCACACATTTTTTTAACAGTGAATAAGAAAGCTAGCCTGTCTTCTATGTAATATACATCCACATTTTCTTACTTTTTTCTTCTTCCTTAATTGCATTCCATTTTTCTGAGTTATTGCAAGTAACCTGATTTTCCCATACTGTGAAATGATTCCAATCTAAGAAAACTTAACCTGCAGTAATGCAGATACAAGTAAGATACAAAATTATACCTTATTTAGTAAAATCTACTTATAACAAGATCACTTTAAAGCATTCATAGGTTAAAGTTGGTTCTTATCCATTCAGCTGCCCTATGTCTTTTGATTGGTGCATTTAATCCATTTACCTTTGTACCTGTGTTCCTGTCTGTCTCTCAGTGTCTTCATCATCTTAAAGCAGACCCTTTAGTATCTCTTGCAATGCTGGTTTGGTGGAGATGTATTCTTTTAGACTTCTTTTGTCTGGGAAGCTCCTTATTTCACTTTCCATTTTGAACAAAGCCTTGCTGGGTAGAGTATTCTTGGTTGCAGGCCTTTGTTTTTCTTTGCTTGCAATATTTGTTTGTTGCCATTCCCTTCTAGCTTGTTGTGTTTCTGTGGAGAAATCAGCTGATAACCTTATGGGAGCCCCCTTGTATGTTATTAGCTGTTTCTCTCTTGCAGCTTTTAGGATTCTCTCCTTGTCTTTGAAATTTGCCATTTTCATGATTATGTGTTTTGGAGTGGGCCTGTTTAGGTTCATCTTCCTTGGGACCCTCTGTGCTTCCTGAGTTTACATGACCTTTTCTCTCCTCAAGTTAGGGACGTTTTCTGTCATTACTTTTTCAAAGAGTTTTTCTATCCCTTGCTCCTCCTCTTCTCCTTCTGGTATCCCAATAATATGGATGTTATTACTTTTCATGTTGTCCTGCATCTCTCTTAAAACTTCTTCATTCTTTTTGAGTTTTTTTTCAGAGTCTTTTTGAGTCTTTTTTGCATTGCCTGGGAATTTTTTTCTACATTGACCTCCAGCTCAATGATCTGATCCTCTGCTTTCTCTAGCCTGCTTTTGATTCCCTCTACTGTGTTCTTCAATTCAGAAATGTATTTTTCATTTCCTCCTGGCTCTTATTGATGGTGTCTATGTCCTTTTTAATGCTTGTGTAGTTCTCAGTAAGTTCCTTGTAGCTTCCCTGGAGTTTTTTTATAGTTCCCCTGGAGTTGTTGGTAGTTTTCTTTGAACTCGCTGAGCTCATTGAGCTTCTTTATCATCATTATTTTGAATTCCATGTCTGAGAGTGTGATTGCCTCTATTGCATTTTGCACTCTTCCTGGGGATTCCTCCTGTCCATTTGCTGAGGGTTGATTTCTTTGTCTCCGCATTTTAGGTTGGTCTTGTTCTGCTTCCTAGATTGGTCTGCTTTGACTTACTGTCTTAGTGGTGTGACCTTCTGTGGTGTACAGGTGAACTTTTTTTTTACTTCTTGGATCTGTGCTTGGTGAGGTCAGCTTGTGTCCCAGACTGGGCCTAGTCAGCCAACTGGAGACTACCAGAGAGCCACTGTCTTTGTCTCCTTTAGTTGTTAATCCAATCAGCTATGATCAGTGGTCAGTTTTAGGCACCTCTGGGCGGGCAGATGAATTCGGTTGTTAATCCAATCAACCTGTGATCTGAGGTCAGATTAAGGCACTGCTGGGTGGGGTGGATTAATTCCTATGGGTGGGGCTGTGGCTTCCCCTCAGGTTCCCACCCTTTGGAGAAGAGTGGTCTGCTGGCCGTATGGGGGATGGGGCAGCACTGGACACACGGACTGCTCCCTCAGCTCTCCCGCAAAAGCCACTGACCCAAACTTTCCCCAAGCTTCTCTAGTCCACTCTGCCCTTTCTCTGCTGGAGCCCAGGGTAGGTGGTGCCTCTGTATTTTGTGCATGGTCCTTTTAAAATCTTGGTCTCTCTGTCAAGCTAAACCTGATGGCTTTTTGCTTTTCACAGCTGGGTGCTGTTTTACTTTCAGCTGTGTTGCTGGGAAGCCCAGTTGGGGGTTTAGATCCCACCCTGCTCAGATGGACCTCTGGCTGCTGAGATGTTTCTATGTCCCTTCAGCTGCCGCCCGTTGGAGCCCTGCCAGCCTCTCACATCTCTGCATTTCCTACCGGTCACTCCTCCGCCATTTTGGTTCTCCTCTGGAGGTTTTCTATCATAGCCTGATGACTATTTAGCTGGATACTATGAATAGAAATCAAGATTTGGGATGTGATCTGTCTTTGACTTCTCTTCCAAATCTCTGATTCTCTGAGTCTTTGACTGGCAAGTACAAAGGACTTGGTTTTGATTTTATGGTTTGTGTATAGCTTTTAAGAATTAATGATGGCTTTGTGTCAATCCATTCACAAAGTTGTGTGGTTCTTCATTTAACGATTAGCTAAGGTTACAGTCTTTCTGCTAAATCTTCAGCCTTCCAATTCTCTGCTGTTTCCTCCATGTAGTACTTCTCCATTCCTGTTTCTTTAAGTTACACATTACTAATTAAATAAGTTTAAGTATTTCTAACTAAAAGGTAAAGAACCTAGTTTTGAAGTGTGTATAAATAGAGCGCTGCACTCACCTGAGGGATCAAGGAAGACTTCCCCGGAAAAGGACATTTCAGCTGAGACCAGAAGTTAAGGAATTAGGCCAACAGAGGAAAGAGAATAGCATGTGTCAAACATCCTCCAGGCTCCAGAATTTTTCTCATCACAGTTTTATTTCTGCCCTCATCACCTTTTCCGTAGTTTACTACTAACCTCATTACCAGTCTTCCCTATAAAAGGTTGAAAGTTCTCTTTATGTAATATTGCTGTAACAATGTCATTCCCTCCTAAAAAAACAACAATAACTTCCTTAAAGAAAAGTGGCAAAATTCCCAAGTTTGTATTTTACCTCTCTTCAATCTGGATCAAACTTTTCTAGTTTTATTTTTCATTAGTTTTCTACTAGACTGAGCCATTTATTCTCTGGCCTGAACACCTTTGTTCTCACCATTCAAGTTCTCCAAAACAAGTCTTTCAATCTCATGCAGAAGATTTATTAGCAAAATGTATAAGGAATCACAGGTCTCTTAGAAAACTTGTCAATATTTTTCTCAGTGGTTGTTTTATAAATAACTAAATATGGGTCTACAATTTCTTTACTGAAATGAATTAAAATTGAAATTTCTAGTATGGAGATGTTTAATGAGCATTTCATGAAAAATTCAATATAATTTCTATGTCTTAATCTTACCAGGAGAGTTAGCTAATGGTTGATAGCTTCACTATCTAAAATAATAACCCTATATAAATATAGGATGGGGAAAAAGTAAATTTACAGTGGTTTAAATGAAAAATAATACAAAATTTAATAAATAATAATACAAGAATAAACTGTTTTGCGTGCATACAACTGTAAAGTTAATTTTGCCATGACCTATAGATAGAAAAATATATTAAGGGCTTGACATGGCAAAAGTTGCTTCAAGGATCTAAATGCATATGATATATGATAGTAGCTTTAGAAAGTATCCAAGTATGTAACACAAAAATTAGAGACATTCATTGAAGAAGATACAAGATACAAAAAACATTGTACATAGGACAATGACACTTCAGTCCTATTCAAAGTAGGCCCCTTGGGACCTCCCTGCATCTCTTCCATTGTTCAAAACTATCTGCAAAATCTCTTGTTGGAATCACCATCAGCTGCCCCATTGTGTTTTCCTGAATCTCACTGACAGTCTGAAATCTCTTCCCTTTCAGAGGTCCTTTTACTCATAGTTTTGCCAGATTTGGGCTGTAGGAAGGGCTAAGTCACCTGAGAGAGTTGATGTTTTGCTAGAAAAACTCTACAGCTGATATAATGCAGAAGTAGATGTGTTGTTGTGATGAGGCTGCCAATCACCAGTTGCCCATAGCTGCAGCCATTTTTGTCATACTGAATCTCTCAACAGACAAAGAAGAACATGGAGGTAGTATTCCTTATTAACTCTTTGGAGGTGTGTACTCATGATACACCTTCCCGGTCAAAAAATACAGTTACCATGATCTTGCTTTTGCTGCAACTTTGCTGTGCCTTCTTTGGGCATGGAGAACCAAGCAACTTTCATTTAGGTGACTGGGCCTTAGTTTCCAGATCAAAGCATAGACCCACCATTCATCTCCAGTTATGATCTTGAGGCAATCTGGTTCATCAGTAGTGGTTAGAATCAAGTCATTAGTAACTGCAGCATGATGTTCATTCTACTCTCGTAGCAGAAGCTGTGGAATGAATTTTCCTATATTTTGTGCCAAGATCCTGCATTAAAATCGTGGGCACAGTAGTTTTTGGAATTCCCAGATCAGCTTCTAGTTCTCACACTGTTGCTCACTGATTTTTGTTGATTGCAGCTTGTATATGTTCAATATTCTCAGGTGTTCTACTTGTTGCAGAGCATGGATCACTTTCAACAGATTTTCAACTATCTTTGAAGCATTTGTGCTGCACTCATTACATCATGCTGAAAAGCCTTCTGAATCATACAAATAAGTTTCCATGGAGAAATGTTCAAACTTAATGCAAAATTTGATGCAGATTCCTTGCTCTTACTCACTCAGTCATTTTGAATGTGAGGACCACACAGTATACATGTTCATTCAGTGTCATGTACCACCCCAGTGACTAGTAGTGGAGTTGTCACTGTTCACACATGTCCATTCCAGTCCACTCTCCTTGGCTGTCAGGTTACATCAATGTCACACAAACCATTCTTATTATATTAACAATGGCTGGACTTTTTCCAGACAAACCTCATAAAGATCTTGTGATCAACCCTGAGCTTAAGATTAGCAATTAAAATTTTAGAATCTATAGGCACGGCTCCAATTTGGAGCTCATAGGAAGAATGATATCCTAATTTTCTGCATCATGCATAGAATAGAAAGCCAGAACTTCAGCATTCCTATCTAAAGAACTTCCAAATGTATTCTAAATTTACAAAAACAAATAAGGTCTTTTTATTTGAGAGGAATAAGAAAATTCAAATAGCTATTTGTCATTGGTAGGTAAGGAGTCACTGTTTTGCCATAACAAAGAATATAGGCTGAGAAAAGGAAACAAGATTCTCTTCCGGGATACATAGATAGTTGCTGTACATTAATCCTATGCTTCAACTGTCACTGAATTTAAGACAAAACACACTCTATAAACCTCATATAGTGGTCTGACCACTTCTGTTTTAATTTGGAAACTACATAAAATAGTTCATAAATTCAAGTATTCTTGCTTAATATTTGTGGAAACAACATGCATTTTAGGAAAAATTACACAAAGTCAAACTTTTATCCCTAAGTGTGGAAAAGCCAAAATTGTATATAGAAATCCATGTTTTTATAGACCATCATTAAGTGACATAGTGCACATGCTACTAATGACATTTTTGAAAACATGATTCTGGAGAATTAAGAGAATGGGGAATTGCTATTTGATGGATACGTGCACTTATAAAAAGACTAAGAAAGAAAGAGCATGTACTGAAAGAAACTCCAAATAATAAACAAAGATTTTGCAATTCAGGGAGTATTGATGAATACATTCATGAACATATCAGACTATTTCATAAAGAATTTCTATTAATTGAATAAAAAGCAGTATGAAAGCAAGGCTTGACATACAAAACAAACTCAGTCTACAATTATTGCCTACACTGAGTTATTATGAAAGGTATTTATGTGAAATATATGAAAGCTATTACTTGAAGGAAGTCATTACTCAGTCTTTCTGATAAATTGATGAGATCCTTCAGAAAATAACCACTCCTCCCATACCTACTTCCTAAATATGACTTTGAGATTTGGGTCATTCAAAAGAAAATCATATATTTATTAGCATTCCATTTGATTTTAGTCTGTTCACAGCCTTAGAACATACCTACAGAAGTTTTCCCCATATGCATTTTAATAAAAAATTAAGTACTATAAGATTTTTCCATCCAACATAAGATTCTATATCACAGAAGCAAAAAAGTCCAGAACCAGAGTGCAGACCTGGGCATTAACTTGATGGTTTATATAGTCCCTCTGCCATGCACTGGATATGGTACCTGAGAGAGTCAGTTAACTATTCTATGTCTCAGTTTGCTACATCAGGAAAATGAGGAGTAAAATAGCACTCACAACATATATTTTCCATAGGGATGAATAAAATGACACAGGTAAAATGCAGGTACTACTGCCGGGCATACACTAAGCACCCAATAAACATTAGCTCCACTTTGTTGTCATCATCATCATCATCATCATTGATTATCATCAAGATCATCAACATTGATCATCATTCATCATCATCATCATTGAATCTCCAAGTTTTCAAAATTTTCTTCTGTGCAAAGAGAGTATTTTGAAAAGGCACTGTAATTTCCTGGATTTTTAAATATCAGACCCAAGCCTCCTCTCCCCAACACAAAAAAGAACACTAATTTGGTTTGGTCTTGCTTTCCTTTCCTGAAGCACTGATGGAACAGCAGGTAATTAACTCTCAGGTTTTTATTCTTTTGTGTTTAAAAGAAGAGGAAGGAAAATGAATGTATAGAAATATTTCCCCTCTAAAGTTTGGAGATACCTAGGATATCTCTTGTAACTTGTACGACACCAAATATATCATCTGGTTACTAATCAAACTGTCAATATTTCATTTCTGAATCAGGGAAGAAGACACTAGGTAGAGGTAAAGGTCAAGAGGTTTCACTGACACATCGTGATTAGTAACCAGTCTTTTCTCAACTCCACCAATGAAGTCAAATTATTGGTTTAGAGACTCCGGTGTTCCTTGCCTACTTTCCTAAGCCATGTACACCATAAGTAAAGAAAATAATACTTTTAGATAGCCAAACATGAGGACTAAGGAAAGGCTTCTGGTCTGCTTGCTCTGTTAGAAGCAAAGTATATGGGAAAGTCACCTTCAGGCTCCCACAGAGGGAAAAGAACCTAGGCATTGCGACAGCTGCCACCGGACTCTTCTGTTTCCCAGGCAGAAATTGGAATTGAATGGGAACCAAAACTATTGAGACCTTCCTACCCACTTGTGACTAAATGAGCCAAATGAATAAATAGAAAAAGGCAGATGGCCCTGGAGTTAATGAGAATGGTGCAAGCCCACAATTCCACTGAAATAAAATTTTGCCACCTCAGCTTCATGTACAACATTAAACCAACTGAACCCTCCAATATTTTCCCCTAAAATGAAATGTGTTAATCTCATGAGGGTCCAACATCAAAAGATAGCCTTCAATTCCAAGGGTGCTCAAGATAGTCCCAAATCCTGTAATTGTCTGGGTTTGTTATGGCTTCTTATACACCAGAACTCTTTTCTCAGGCATTGATCACTTCTGGCATCAGTAGTTTTTCTGGCAGTTTATTACTAAATCAATATCCTGCCTCTAGCAAGTCTTGAAGATAAATGATCACATTTATAGCTATTTTCTTATACCTTTGTTATATCTGTAAATATTTTTCTGATTAAACCCCCTGCTTTAAAACTTCATCAGCTCCCTCAGGCATCACTCACCATGAATTCCCCACTCTTTCCCAGGGCTTTGGGTCCTTTGGAATTGCCACTGACCTTTTGAATTACCTTTCCCCACTTTCATTTGTCTTTTTTTGACAGCATGGCCTCATTTTCTACTCCTCCTCCTCAATTATAGCATATCTCCAATGCTTTTCTGACACTTCTTCCTGCTGCAGCTGAATCTAAGTCACAGCTGTTTTAATATGGCATCTGTGGTTAATTTTTGGTACAGTAATGCACTCTTGAATGACAGTAATGTTCAGTGCTACTGCAATATTATTCAAGATTTCAGATGGATGGAAACTCTTAACTCTCTGTAAACTAATGCATTATGGATGAGGCATGGAGTTTAAATGCAATATACAGTGCCTGCACGGGGAAACTCCAGGTGTCTTCAAACACTTAAGAAGTGAGGACATTGCATTGCTTTCCTGCTGCTCCCGTGCTCGATAATTTTACCACTTTCTTGCTCGCAGAGTAGTGTCAAAGGAACAAGGAGAAGATGAAATCCATAGGAAGTTCCCAAAGGTTGCCTATTTGGCTCAACTACCTGTTCATTTTTCTAGGTTATGGGATCACTCTTGGTGACTTTTGACAGTAAGAGGATGCTTCCTTCTGCCTTTGATGAGACAAAGGACTCCATCCACATGCTGTTAGATCCATGAGAACTCAGTGAAAAGAAGTAAGCTGACCTATATACTAGGGTAGACAAAAACTGTAAAATAAATCCTTTTATATCCTGGCATTGAAACAACAGAAAGAGCTATTTGAGAGGGTAGCACTAAGAGAATGAACCCCTTTAAGAGCAGCCAAGAGCTAAATTTTGATAGTTAAGCAGTTAAAATAAAAGAGAGGCAATGGGAAGCATCATTTTCTTATTGGAAACACACACACACACACACACACACACACACACACACACACAGAGTTTAGAGGCTGACAGAATGACTTCCAAATACTGGCATTGCCCCTCAATAGTTGAGTGACTCAAGCAAGTTTCCTCTCTGAATCTTAGTTTTATCACCTGTAACTGGAGATAATACTTTCTTGACATGATGCTTGAGAACACAATTTGATGTAAAGCACCTGGGACAGTGCCTACCTTAAGTCAGATGGTTTAATTGAAGGAGTAGGAAATGTTTGTCTTAAGAATGAAAGTGTTAAGTGCTAAAATTGGACAAAAGCCATTAAATTGGAAAAAAAAAAAAACCATATTCACCTTGTAAGGTTATAAAATTAAAGAGGTCAATGAGCAGATAAGGCCACATGGCAAAAAACAAGCTAAGAAAGACAAGCTAAGAGACTAAGGAGAAGGTGAGAGAAAAGGAAAATGACAAAAGACAGGGCTAAATGGAGCCCTGCCTTTCCATAGGTATTATGAGCATGTTAGGGACTGTGAGGAAGAATAAGTCCTTCAGCTGGCATGAGTAAGAAGAGGGACAAGGAGAAAGCATAAGGCCACAGGGAAACAATGCAAACTACATCTCACACAGCTGGTCCGGCTCTAAGAGCATCCTCGGCGCAGGCAGTGCTGAAGGAAGCGCACAGTGAGCACACGGGCACGGTGCTGAGCGCAGCAACTGCGGAGCTCACTGGTCAGGCCGGGGCTTTTCATTTCATAAATCAATTACAATCTGCTATATTGACTTCACAAAGTCAGCAGGACTTAAAAAGTTAATGAGCAAAATATTTTTTATTACTTTTGAAAACACTGCAGTGCCTCCAGCTTAGCACATTCAGCAGGAAGACAAATGGAGGCTTTGGCTGCTGAAAACGTCATTCCATCCTTCATGTTCCTCATCTCGGCATCTACAAAGAACCGACAGCTGGCACCAGCCCCGGTGCACTGTGCCAGTACAATCTCTCTGGTATCTGGAGCAGGGGCAGCCCCATCTAATGCGATGTGTTTAGGCACTGTTGAGATTTGTACAGGTGCCCAGGCCTCTCCAGATGGAGAAACAGGGACAGGAACAAGAAATCCACCTGACAACGTATCTAGAATGCAGCAGGGGTGCATGTGGAATTGTGGTTCTTGGAAAGTAGTTAGAGAACTCATGGTAGTAACAACTAGGCTGGGCAGCACCAAAAATGGGACAATAGCTGAAGGGCTCTGTTCTGCCCATTTAACCCTGGCTCAATGCCAAGAGCAGCAGAAATACAGCAAAAGTGGAAGGTAGCATGGACAACTTAGCTTTCTCCACAGCGAAAGAAGTTATGCCCTGTGTATAATATTCAGGGAAAAACAAAGGAGGAAATCAGTAAATTATGGGTGGTTAATATTAACATATTAGTATAAAATAAGCTACCAGCTACTTTTTAATCTTAGCAATGGTCATACCAATACAATGTGTCTTAAAAATAGGAACTTTGTTTCAATTACACCACCTACAAATTTGAAGAACTCCTTGCTTTTTATGAAAACTGGAAAACAGTGTTCATATTTCTTCATAAGTCTTCCCATCAGAATCACAGTATTGTTTATTCAAACACAGTACTGTTTCTTCATGAGTCTTTCCATCAGAACCACAATTTTGTGATTCAGCATCATCAGTATTATTTATTCAATGACATCAAATATAAGCAATTTCAGGGTCTCCTTTCATTTATTTTTCTTAAATAAAATACCATCTTTTCTAATAATATATGGCTTTCAAGGTCACATGTCATTTTTTTTTTTCTTAACAAATTCCATGTATTGGCCCTGGCTGGTATGGCTCAGTTGGTTGGAGTGTCATCCCATAACTGAAGGGTTGCAGGTCTGAGTCCTGGTCAGGGCACATTCCTGAGTTGTGGGTTTGAACCCAGTCCACCCAGTCCAGGCAAGTAGGATTTCAGGTCCAGGCACCTATGGGAAGCAACCAATCGGTGCTTCTCTCTGACATCTAGGTTTCTCTTTCTCCTTTCCTCTCTCCCGTCCTTTCTCTTTAAAAGCAATGAAAAAAAAATGTCCTCAGATGAGGATTAAAAAATTTATAAAATAAAAATGTTGCATTGGCTGCTGAATTGGTTTCAAAGTGTCAGTTCCAAAACTCAATGATTTTATTGAGACTGCTCCATCTTAATGAAGGCATCCTAATACATGCTCCAAGAAGTGAAACTGTGTTATAACAGATCTATAAATCTATGCTTGATGGAATTGCCATTAGCTTCTTCATGGACCAAGTACAGGTGGAAAGGAGTTATCAGTAAAGAAAGCTTTTACAGAGAAATAGTTTGTTTCTTTGATATAGAAAATTCAAGTTTTTAAAGAGTATTATGTTACTTTAATATTCCTGAGCTCCCTTCTCTTTCTTTCTCTGTCTCTCTCACAGGCACGTGCACGCGCGCACACACACACACACACACACGCACATATTTTAGGAGTAATTATTTAGTTTTTTTTTACAACCTTATCTAGCATGCATGTAAGTTAACTGATATTAAAGGTAACTCCTAGAAGAAGAAGAAGAATGCCAAAACCATTCTAATTTAAAAGCAAACATTTAGTATTTTCAGTCTAGTTGGGATCAAGGTAATAGTTGCATTCTTCATCTAAACACTGTACCATTCATGAATTAAAAAGAAAAAGAGCCCTGGCTGGTAGCACAGTGAATAAGGCGCCAGCCTGTGAACCTGAAGGTCTCTGGTTCAATTCCCCAAGCAGGTCACCTAACCAGGTTGCAAGCCAGGTCTCCATCCAGGTTTATAGCTAGAGGCAGGTGAAAGGCAATCATACATTGATGTTTTTCTCCCTGATTCTCTCCCTTCCTTTCTCTCTGAAATAATAAATAAAAATCTTTTTTAAAAATGTAAAAAAAAAGAAAGAAAAAGAGTAATGTTTCTACTCTCAAACATGTAGTCATATAAATTATAAATAGGAACAAGGTATAGGACAATTTTTATCACAGAGATTTCTGCTTTCCACCCAATCCACTCACTAGTAAGTTAAGTTACCTGGTAAAAAATTTTAAAAAATCATCCATAAATAAATCCTGCTAAAGTTTAACAGTTAAAATTTACTATCTGTTAAAATGCACTATTCTCAGGTTACAAAATAATTGCTGCTAAAACCAATGGCTAACATTTGAGTACTTTCTATGTGCTAGACTCCAGTTAAGTTCTTTGCATACATTATGTCATCGAAATCTTAGAACAATCCTAAAGGGTCAACACTATTATAATCTGAATGTTGTAGTTGGTGGTAACTGAGTTTGGATACACTAAATACGTCCCCCATGGAGTATGTGCTCCTATTATCTTGTCTCCTTATTACTGGAACCTGAATTCTCAGGCATTCTTTCTTGGCAAATATTAACTAAGCATCTAACATGTGCCAGTCATTATTCTAAGTGCTATCCACTATCAAAACCACTTTTTAATCAAGATAATACATTGACTGAAATGAATATATTTTGTAGAATAACATTTCTTCAGAACATGACTTCACTTAGCAGGGAAGAGAACCAAAAATCTAGAAGATAGCCAAGGAGCTTACCAAGAGAATAGCAAATGTTATTCTAACTATGTAAATACTAAAAAAAAAAAAAAAAAAGAGGATGAGAGGACAAAAAGGGAAGTAAGAAGGCTAAGCAGTTCATTTCTTTTTGAATGGGGAAGACAGGTGAAATTGACCAAATGAAAATATGAGAGAAAAAAGATAACTAAAAATAACTAAAGAAATAAAATTCTATATTTCTAAGGAAGTAATTTTGCTCTCACAAACAGAAGAAAGCAATGAATATAGATGTTTAAATGATAAACTTCTATATAAATGATCTTCAAATCATTTTTCAATGAGTTAATGTTTCCTTTTAATATTATAGGGTATATAAAAAGTATAGCCTGAATAAGTTTTACCCTTTTAATATTTACTTCCTTTATGGTTTTTATTGTTATGTAACTGAGTTAAGAAAATATGCTACAAATAAAGGACTATTAAAATGTAAATAATTTATTTTTAGTGAGTGTCCTTTCATTCCTTTGGAACTCATAAACAGAATTAGATAAAGGCACACCACACAAAATATTACCTTTTACTAATACATTTTTCTTGTTTTGTTTTTGTTTTTTGCTTTTTTTGTTCAATAGGGACATTAATGAAAAGTCAGAGATCTGGTACCTGCCTCGGTCTAAACCTCCCATTTGCTCAGTACACTTGAGCCAGTATCTCTCTGTTCTACAAACATATAGAGCTCATCCTTGCCTTAGCTTCTTTGTCTCAGATGTTACCTTTGTCCAGAATGTTCTTTCCAGGATCTTCTACTCATGGCTGGCCACTCCCTCAAAACTAAAATTGTCTATTACTTGATCAGAAAGGCCTTTCCTAATCATCTTTATCAATCATGAGTGGGTAAGAAATAAATGATACAATCATAAATTATAATTAACCAAGGGACTATTTGTTATAGTACTATAATTATGCTTTATATCAGTTAGAAAGAAACAACCCAATATAATGTAATCTTCAGGTACAGTCAAGGAGGAGTGGTTACCACCCCAGGGGTAAGAGAGTAAGGAAGAAAGCAATTCCTAAAGCCCTGAGCATGAAAATATATGAAAGGGGTGGGTCACACAAATGGAACACGGCCTTAGAGAAAGAAAAACACTCACTGCGCATCAGTGGGGACCTGGCAGGGAGGATCCAGGGGAATACATATGTGCACTCAGCCCTCACCCTTCCCCAGTTCTCTGATATTCTGTCAATGGTTTTCGTTGGTTAAACATGCACAGAGGCCAATGGTAAGGGACCCCAGTAATACAGCCCATAATAAGGTCAGCCTCAATACTCTGGTATTTTCTCCTTACGTATCTGTTTCTCTAACTGCAAACTCTTGATCATCAGTATATCCCAAAGACTAAATCAATGCCTGTACATATTAGCCCCCAATAAGTATTTCATGAACTAATTCAATTAGCAAAACTTCTATGATAAAAAATTACATTGAAACCTAAACATTCATGAGGAAATGATTTAGCAGTTTAAAGAAGAATGAAGTAGAATAATATCTCATTCCACCTAATAAGATTTTAGGGCCCTTGGCTGGTGTCTCAGTGGATAGGTGCCAGCAAACCCAAAGGTTGCTG
Source organism: Noctilio leporinus (assembly GCA_004026585.1). Taxonomy (NCBI): domain Eukaryota; kingdom Metazoa; phylum Chordata; class Mammalia; order Chiroptera; family Noctilionidae; genus Noctilio; species Noctilio leporinus. The sequence continues at coordinate 83,967 of PVIW01002456.1, forward strand.
GTTCAATTCCCAGCCAGGGCACATAACCAGGTTGCAAGCCAGGTCTCCAGCCAGGTCTGTAGCTGGAGGCAGGTGAAAAGCAACTATATATTGATGCTTCTTTCCCTCTCTATCTCTTTCCCTTCCCCTCTCTATCTCTTTCCCTTCCCCTCTCTCTGAAGGTAATAAATAAAATCTTAAAAAAAAAGAAAAGAAAAGAAAAAAGAATTTCAAGGTGAACCAATGGTACTCAACTGTCATGAATTTACAACTTCATGGCCTTCAGGTTCATTGCATTGCCATATCGTATCTGTCAAAGGGAGATCATGCTACCTATGTCAGAGTTAACTAGAAGTTAAATAATACATACGGTAGTCATTAATTTTCTTACCCATTCATTCATTCATGAAAACATATTTATTGACCTCCTGCTATAGCATGATACTTGGCAATACATTTGTATACAACATTGAGGCAAACAGTGAAATTTCCTGTCCTCATGATATGTCCGTTTAGTAAGAGGTCAGGGTCAGGTTGTCAGAGTAGGCCTCGTTAATAAGCTGATAGTTGAGCAAATATCTGAGGAAAGCAAGGAGAAGGGCCACATAGATATTCAGAAGAGTGATCTGGACAGAGAGCACATCAGGAGCAAAAAGCCCGACTGTAGCCAAGTGTGCAGGCTGTGAGCAGTGCTGACAAAGCAGAGCTGATAACAGAGGAGCAGTAGGTTGTGAAGACTCAGTTTTTCCTCAGAGTGAGAAGGGCACCGTGAAGGCACATGATCTGCTTCACATTTCAATGGGAGGACAAGGCAGAATTAAAGGGCCAGTTAGAACAACATGACCTTAATTTCAGTGAGAGATGATACGGTGAAAGAAGTGGGTGGATTCTGTGCATCTATATATGATGGAAGAGGTGAAACAATGTCCCAATGATAGAACATGAGGCTGGAGACTGACACAGGAGTCAGGAATGGTGCTGGGGTTTTGCGTCTGAACAATAGATGCTCACAAAAGGTTGGTTTGTTGTCTATTTGATTTGTTTCCCATCTGACTCTGAGAAAAGATATTTATCCACTTATTGACTTCATTACCATGAAAACTCATTCAGTTATCATTATCTCGCTGCTATGAATCACCGAGGAAACATCTGGTCCCTAAACTTTGTGAAGTTAACTTTGGAACAGCAGTTTTTTTAATAAAAAGGGAGCGTTTTTTAAAATCAAAAAACATTTTCCAAAGCTTTGCTTTTTTTTTTTTAAATTGTTGTTCCATTACAGTTGTTCCACTTTTTCCCTATTGCTCTCCACTGCCCTGCCTACGCCCACCCTGACAGTCAACCCCTACCGTGTTGTCCATGTTCAAGGTCATTCATACTAGTTCCCTGACTAGAATCTTCCCATTCTGTCCCCTTTTTTCCTGTCCCTCCTCCCCTCTGGTCACAGTCAGTCTGGAACAGCTTTTTTTCATTGCAAGACATATCACTGCACCTTAAATTTAGAATACTGAGCACAGAATAAGACTGTGGCAAAATAGATATTTCAAACCTATTTCATTTCTGTGAATTTGATTCATAATAATTAAATGTCAATAAATTTTGTAAAATACATTTTGATCCAGATTTAAGATACAAGCATTGGCTTTACAATTTAATCTTACTAGCAATAAAGTAATCCTTTCAACATAGGTTTTAAAAAATCAGTATTTCCATCATATCAAACATTAGTTACCAAATTATGAAGAACTAAAAAACAATAATGTGAAATTAGAGTTGAAACTGTATTTAATATAATTTGAGTTTTTGCTCAATAACTCACTTTGCTTTATCTAGGGCAGAAAATACAGTGTAGTATATATAGTAAAGAAGCATACAATTTTGAGACAAAACTTAATCCAATTTTCAGCTCCTTCCTACCTTCCTAACATCATAAACTTGGGTCAGGCTCAATAATCTCTTAATACAATTATCGTCATTCATTTAAAAATTATTCCCAAATTAACTACCTCATAAGGTCATTGACAAGACCATATATTGAAGTGTTTGTTCATTTAGATTCAGATAACTTAGAATTTACTCATTTAACATGAATTTGATAGAACGCCATTGGAAACAACACCTGAACCAACACAATGACTTTCTAGCTATCACACAAGTATTTATCTAAAATTGAACTATATACCTTCTACTTCCACTCTATAAACTCCGTCATTCTCACTTAATTAGAATGCTCTGCCCTCTGGATATTGTGCATCTTTTATTCGGTGGTCAGTGATAATTCTCTAGCACGATGAAAAGCTCTTACTTTCATTATGATTTACCATGTTATATCTGTCCTTCTGACTGCCCCAAACTATCAGTTTATATTCAAAAGCCTTTAAAACATTCTGCAGTCTAATTAGATCTCCTCTCAATAGAAGCTAAAAATGAGGCCAAAACAAATAAAAAAGGGGAGGGGTGAAACTTGTTTTTCCTAATTGAGCTCTTTTTCCACAACAACACTTACAATGAATTGATAATTATAAACCCCTTTCCTGAAACCACTGTCTCCCCTGGAGAGACACACACACACACTTAAATGACACCAGGTTCACCTCTTCACTCAGTGCAGGCTCATCTCCCTTTTCATTTCCATTGCTGTACATGTCAAGGTGCTCCTGGAGGTTTGGGCCTCAGTTTGACTTTACCCTTTAAAAAGTTCTTTCTAATCTCTCCTCTGTCAGTTCTATCATCTCTGATGGAAGTCAACAGTGTTTTCCCCCTCCCCAGAATTTGATGGCATTTCATCTGTTTCATTTTGATGGCTCTGGTTTAGCAGTTAGAAATGAAGAATGAGAGATGGGAGGTAAAAACTCTAAAGTCAATGCCAAGATCCAATTCCTCTTTTCTCTCCCATTAGACCTAGCAGCAACCCCTCTACAGGTTTGATACTTAGCTCTTGAATCAATCAGCTACTACTCCAGAATATGGCATAAAGCTTTCACATTATTATTGCATAGCAACTTATTCCCTAATGTCTACCAAAAACAAGCATTGTGGCAGAGAAGAATCCTTAAATACGAAATACTATTGTTTCAAAAATTTGCTCCTTGGTAATTTTTTTTTTTATGTATAATAGAATTAGACTATGTTAATGGTTAAGTTTGTTTTGATTTCATTTATGGAATAAATTGGGTGCTATGATGCCATTATATGGTTAGATTATCATGTACATTTAGCCTTGCATATGCATCATCAGATCAAATGTCTATTAGCTGACATACAAGAAACTGATATACATTGTGAAGGGGTCTCTTGTATACAGGCGTGAATAGTTTAACAAACATAATTTATACAGAATAATGCTACGTATTTAAATTTCTAAGGAATTTACCTCTAGGTTGTATTCAGAGTGAACTTTCTTAGAAAATTCATTTTTATGGCACTAAGGAGTGTCTTATTTGGATGCTGGTTCGAGCCATCCAGAAAACAGAGTTAAGTCTTTTCATTACTTGCTATAATGTAATATCTCAAGGAAGAGAGATTATTTTATAATGGTACCAGGATTTAGCACAGTACCTGACCCTTACTTGGTGCTCAATAAATATTTGTTGATTTAACTTTTAAAAATAAGATAATTTCAATATCTTGGTATAAGCCTTCCATGAAACAGATGACTCTAGGAAGCCAATTTTAATATAAGATGGGTTACTCAAGTCTTCATTGTCTAATAGTTTGAATTTCAACCTTGTGAGTAGACAGTGTTGAACCTCTGTTGCTCAGTGGAATCTGTTGCATGAATGAAGTTGGTTTTGTCCCAGGGTAAGGATAACAAAGTGGGGGCAGTGTGTCCTACTGCTTCCCAATAACCACAGCTGGGGCCAAACATCCGCATTGCTACAACCAGGCAGCAGGACTCAGAAAATGTGGCCCAAAACATTTAGGGCATCAGAATTCACTGCCTTTTGAATAACCACATCCTGTTTCCATTTAAATAGGAAAGAAGTACAAAGGCTCCACCTACCCATTACTTATTGGTTTCAAGAAATAAAGAATAAATTGTACAGTTGTTGAAAATATCTTCTGTACAGCATTTCTAGAGTATTTTCCCATGGATTGTTCCCAGACTTTTTGCACATGAAGACCTCGTGAATCATAGAAAGGATTAGAAGTCATCTAGCTCTAGTATAATACCTGCTTTTAGCATTCAATATACTTGAGGAAAGGAAAGATCAAATGTTATCCAAGGTGATCAAGCAAATTAGGACCAGATAAGTGTCCTCTCCTATACTCCACATGGATACTGCATAGTTATAGCAAAACTAACACTGAATCCTTTTGGGTTCATTTGAACAATCTGGAATTTGTATATCTTACTACATGATAATGTTCATAGATTGAACTATGTAACTAAAAAACTGTTACTTTTCAGTGCTGATAACTCATAAAACAAGGTTTAATTTTACTAGCATTATGGCAACTTTACCATGTCAGCTTTAGTAAAGCTCATTAATTTCTCTTGAATGGCAGGGCAAGCACAGTGTCATTATGCCTATGATCATTTAATGCTTTTTGAGTTATCAAATGCATTAAACATTTCAGAGATACAAATACTTGCTTGGGGTACCAGTCTTACAAGATATCCTGCTAAAGAACCTTCAGAAAATCATATTTGACCTTGAAGAAGAGATATTCTAAAACACACACATTATTGGGGCTTTGTACATAAACAGTAGTTAAGAGATTTCCCAACTTTTCAAACATTAATAAATTTAGACTGCCATTTTAAAAATATTTTTTTCAAGATTTATTCTCACCTCTAGAGAGAAGAGAAGGGAAAGAAGAAGAAAGGGAAAGAAATATCAACTTATGGTTGCTTTTCACCTGCCTCCAGCTATAGGCCTGGCTAGAGACCTGGCTTGCAACCTGGTTATGTGCCCTGGCTGGGGAATCAAACCACCAACCTTTGGGTTCGCAGGCCAGCACCTATTATCCACTGAGCCACCAGCCAGGGCTGCCATTTTTAATTAATATAATTTGAGAGAAGTTATTGGTTTTTTACTTATCTGTATTTTGCTCAAGACATAGAAGTCTATGTGCCAGTTTCCAAAAAGTAGTTTGCTCTTCTGAGGGCAAACTCTTGATCAGTATCAATAGGCCACCTAAGGAAATTATATTAACATTAAATAACTGGTACTGCAGTCATTTGCATGTCAATTTTCACTTATTTTGATTTATGAAATATTTTAAAAGCACTTATAATACTTTTGAATATCATTAATAAACATTTCATAGATTCAGTAAAAAGAAATATTTTATTTACCATCAGTAATATTTGTCCAAATTCTATGCTTTTTAAACTTAACCTATGTCACATGTAAGATATTTTGTAGTCCTTCCTACATATAATTACCAGGATACTTTCTGGTACTTTTATGTCATCAGGTCTAATTACTTTGTACCAAAGAGCAGCTCCTCATTCTAAAAACCAAGACCATTTGTTAACCACTTCTCTTGGCTGTTAACCCCGGTACTTCCTTTCTCTGTGTCTCCTAGGCATTCTTCTGTCATTAAATCTTTTTGGTAATTAATTTGATCTATTCCTTGTCTTCAAATATAATCGAAATGCCATGGACTACCAAGGTTCTATGTCTATTCTGGACTGTTCATGAGAATTGATTTCATTCCCTTCTCCCTCTCTGATGTCTCAATCTCAGATACAACATACATGTAACTGAACTCTACAACTCTGTCTCTGCATTTCCCCCCAATCCCCACCCACCCCAACCTTGCTTACAAAGGCCAGACTGACCTTTTTTTACAGTGACTAGAAAACTAAGGTTATTTCTCAATCTTTTATCTGCTATTAAACACTCTGCAGTAACACATTCTTGTTGGTCTTCTTAGGTATTTCAACACTTAGGATATGAACACCCTCTGCTTTACCAGATGTTTCCAAATTGCTTTCCAAAGAACTAATACCAATTTACATTTCAACCAGCAGTGTAGGGAAGTTTCGGTCTCTATACCACTTAACTATTTCGTATTATCATAATTTTTAACATCTAATGGCTGTTTGATGTAACCTCATTATTTATGTAATTTTTATTCTGCTAATTACAGGAGAGGCTGAGCATCTTATCAGACATTTATTTGTCCTTTTGTTTTCCTTTGTTGTAAATTGCTTGGCTATATCATTTCCCCATTGTACCTTAAATTGAGGTTTCCCCCTTCTCTTCCTCCTCCTCCTCCTCCTCCACCTCTTTCTTTGTCTTCTTCTTCTTGTTTTTAGTTTCTAGGAACTCATAATACCAACTGGATACAAATCCTTTGCCATCCTATGTATAACAAATGTCTTCTTACACTTTATCTGTTCCTTTTGTTCATGGCAACCTTTCCTTATATAGAAGTTTAAATTCTAATGTATTCACTTAATCAATATTATTCATTTAACATTTAATGGCTTGTTTGAAAAGTCCTTTTTATCCCATAGGCATAGAAATGTATTTTTAAATTTTCCTATCACAGTTTAAACATTTGGTTGATCACATTTAAGTCTTTAATTCACCTGTTATTTTTATTCATAGTGTAAGGTAAGAATCTAATGTAAATTGTTCCTTGAGGATTCCTATCATTTATTAATCCACTCTTCCCAATGTTTAATGCCTTTTTGGTTTATATACCAATGCCCTCATGAGTAAAAATTGCTTTAAGACTCCCTATGCACTTCAGCTTGACGGCTTTTCTCTCATTGAACCATGATCATACTCCTTTAGTTATTATAGCTTTAAATAAGCATTCATATTGGTGTTTCAATTACCTATTGCTGTAAAACAAACTGCTCCAAAATTTGTGGACATTTTTAAAAATCATTAATTGTCATAATTTGGAGGTAACCACAAAATTCTGCTTCCCACTGTAGCACTTGGCCACTGGGACAACCATGAACTCCAAAATAGCTTCTTCTCATATCTGACATGTGGTCCTGGCTGCCAGGTGGGAGCTCAGTAGGCACTGTCAACCAGGAACTTTTGCTTCCCTCCACATGGGTCTCTCCACATGGCATTCTGGGCTTGGTAGTGCACAATGGAAGGGGACCAATTAGAAATGTTCCAAGTTGCAGATCTCTTAAGGCCTTGCCTGGAAGCATTTAAAGTCACCTCTGCTTTATTGTATTTGTCCAATGGGTGCAAAAACCAGATGCTGCCTCTTGATGAAGGGAGTGACAATGTCACATTGCCAAAAAAACACATGGGAAGGGAGATAGTGCTGTGGCCATCATTCAAAATACAATCTACCACCTTGTGACAGGGCAAGCCTTACCTTGGCATTAGGCTTTTGCAACAAGATTTTGGTATTTGTATGTTTCCCATCTACAAATCTATGAATTTGGGGACTAACTTGTCAAGTTCCATCCAAAAAATATTTGAAGTGGGATTTTGAATGAAGTTTCAGATACCATTGATTCAACAAGTATTTATTGAGTACCTACTGTGTGTTAGGCACTGTTCTAGTGCTACTGATATGTAGTTTAACAAAATGAACAAACTGACTGCTCTAATTGAACTTATGTTTCAGATAACTTGGGGAAAATAGACATATTTATTACCTTTAGTCTTCTAATAAATGCACATATTTTATTTCTCAAATTTAGATTTATCATTCATGCCCTTCATTGAATGTTTATAATTTTTTCTTGCAAACTTGCACTTCTTTTATTTGACTTTTTTTAAAGCAATTTTTTGGCTTTTTTTTTTTTTTTTTTTTCCTGTTATATGAGACCAAGCTCTTCAAGGGCAAAAGTTTTAACTCCTTTGTGTTTTCTCATAGCTTCTTATAAATTCATGCAGGATAATGTAACTTCAATGGATAACATAGTGAATAAATAAATGCACACTGAAGTGAAAGTTCAGTTTTCCATTTGTAAACATTAACAATGACAGCTCCAACTGTGTGAATTAAGCTATCCTCCTACAGATGAATAACACTCATGTTGCAAGAGCATTGCCACCATCACACAGGAGTGGACTCACCTATACCAGGTAAAGCAAAAGTAGGTTTACAGTTGGTCTTATGGAAAATAATTCAATAACTAAATAATAATACGGGAATAAACTGTTTTAAGCACTCACAACTATAAGTCTAATTTTAAAAGCCCTGTATAAAATCCATTCAGTATATGTAAAAGAGCAGCACACACAATTATTTTAATGGTTAAAAAATCAAAGAAAGAAAGAAAGTGTCTTTTAACCTTTATATTGACATTTAAAGAAGATAAAAATGTGTTTGCCTGGCCTTAGCTTATCATACCTTTAACTAATAAGTTTGAAATTTACTTCTAAATTGGTTACAGTGTGGAACAAATTAGCTCACTTTATAAATGGAATGGAGCTCAGTGTGAATCTATTTAAAAACAGAAATCCATTAACATTCTTATTTTCAGATCCTCAATTACCAAATATCTGCAATTCTTAGTTTTAGAAATTTGTTGAACTTGTATAAAGAAAGTGGACAGAGTAATATTATAGCATCAAATGGCAGAGTAATATTATAGCATCAAAAATAGTGGTAAGTACTGAGGACCCCCATAAAGACTCACATTTCAGTTCTACACTCTACAGATGGGTCAGTTGTGACACAAAATGTCACGATGCCATAAAAATTGCTGGAAAAAAGCAAGACTAGGCCATCAAACAGAATTTCCAAACATTTCAAGTTTTGATAAGTAAAAAAGGAATATCCCAATGACAACTTCCCAATTTTCAATACCATTTATAGTTACCACCACAGTCCTTTGTGTACCCGTAAATTATTGTAAAAAAGTTTTATAATACAGCAGTCCTTTGAGATGCCCCAGATGTTGTCTGAGTAATTTGAAATCTGCAGAATGTTACAACATGGAATGTAAAACTAGGAGGCCAGAATGGAAAGAATGGTAAACATCAACTCAGCTAACACCAGAACGCACTGCCTAGATGAAAATCTCATCTTTTCTGGCCACTTCTGTGCTGGTTATTCCTTACGGTTCTCTTCTTGTTGCAAGCACATGCTTGTAACCCCTAATTCTCAATCTGTAGTCTGAGAACAGTCACCTGAGCAACAGATCCATGTTTCTTACCCCCGCCCCCGCCCCCCAGCCCCCCGCCAAAGTATCACTGGTAGAATGGCACTTAAACTGCTGGCTCAGCAATCTCAACTGAACTTGTGACCCCTACCTGCTCCTGCTTTTCCATTTCCTAAGTTAGTGAATAGCATCACCATCCACCCACACCTCTGCCAGGACACTGAGTATCACCAAAAATCCCTTCTCTTTCTTATCTCACACATCTTGTTGACTAGCAAGACCTTGGGGTTACACATGATCTCATCCTTTAATGACACAATGACCAGCTTTCTCTTCTTTATACCCACAGCTACAGTCCTGGTTCAACTCATTATAACCTACATGGACCATGGTCACAGTTAGCTAGCTGGACCCCCTGCTTATAGATGTGTCCTCTTCAATGCACTCCCCACACAGCCACCAAAGGATATCTTTAAAATGCACAGGTCAAATCACTCAACTGTTTAGTACCTTTCAAAAAATTATCATGTTCTCATAGGATAAAGTTCAAATACTTAGCCTGAACTGGCTCTGGCCTCTATCCTTGGCTGTCTCGTGAAGGCCTGATTCTCTCTCCTCAAACTACTCTCTACCCCATGCAGACTATCCAGACTCACTCATTCATAGTGTAGCTCACATTCTCCTGCTGCTTGGAAGATCCTCCTCTTGTGCCTAATGAACTCTTAGTCATTCTCACGGTCTAGTGCAAGCATCACCATTTCTACAAACCTTTTTGACATCTATAAGTGGAATTAGGCACAACCAACTTTGCACCGTAAATATAATAAGCATTAATATTTATGGAGTTTTTACCATGTACTAGCTATTGTACTCAGTGGTTTATTACATAATTTCATCACTGCACCCTGTAGATAAACTTATAAACTCCTTTCATTTCAGCTTAAGCCTATATCCTACAAATTCAAATATATTATTGTTGCTTTTTATACCTACTTATTGATATTTCGTATTTTCTTCTAATAGCCTGAAAACAACTTAGGACTGAACTATGTTTTATCTTATTATCTATTACTTAAAATTGTTTATAGCACAAGCAGGTCTCAAAGCTCTGTTGATAAAGAAAGTTTAATGGCTCCAAGGAGATTAATATAACATGTATAGCTTCAACGACCTTAGACTAATACCACTAGAGGTGTTATAAGAAATGTACTTTTAATTATAAATGCATCCTAGATAAAAGCAATTATCTACTTAACTTGCTAGTTGTACAACAAAGAAAAAAGAACAAGACTGCCACTCATCATATCAATATGGATGATAAGCTAATTTAATGATGCATGTTTGTATTAATCACATATGCATTTTATCTGAGTTAATTACAGCCTATGCAGATTTTCTGCTTGCTCAACTTACTGGAAGAAAATCTTTTTTAAGGGCATGTTTGAAAATACTGTCTAAACTAGCATTTATATTAAAATATAATTAAAAAGTAATCTAAATAACTCCATTTTAGTTAACACCTATAAATATTCAGCAACAATCTACTAGTTGTAAGTCTGTGAATCAACTTTGTGAGCATTACTGGTTTCTGACATTAAATCAAAAGATTTAATACCATGGATTAAATGAAAAAGACAATGAAGAATGAGCCAATCATGTAACTGACAGCAAGAGAGTTATAGATCTGTTGATAATCATACTAACAAAGCCACAACTTCTCAAAACATTCAGATGTAGTGGGTAGAATAAGTGTAGAAGGTGATCTAGATGTCAAACAGCCTCTTCATCTTTGTTAATGCACTAATGTTTGGCAAAACAACCCTTTGTGCTGTTACAATAATTTAAGGATCTTAATTTACCATGGTTGTGGCTGCAAGGGTAACTTACCCTATGCCATTCATAGAGTGATGTCATATAAAACAAATATAACAGATATAATTTAAGCAAAAGGTACTAATTTATTACCAAATAACCATAAACCTTTCCTTGTTTGTAAAAAATTTTACATTTATTAAATTATTCTAACTAGAATTTATTTTAAATCCAGTACCTTGAGCATAATACATTCCTTCAGCACTGATAAAATAATTTTTTTCTGAAACATGTATAGAATATTTTGAAGCAATTTTTGTCTAATCATAATGCTCCTGTAAAGTCTTTAGCAGTCTTCTATATTAAAAATAAATATATCCCCCTGGCTGGTGGCACAGTGGGTAAGGCACTGGCCTGTGAACCCAAAGGTCACTGGTTTCATTCCCAGCCAGGGCACATAACCAGGTTGCAAGCCAAGTCTCCAGCCAGGTTTATAGCTGGAGGTAGGTGAAAGGCAACCATACATTGATGTCTCTCTCCCTCTCTGCCTCTCTCCCTTCCCCTCTCTCTAAAACTAATAATATCTTTAAATAAATAAATATATCTCTTAATGTTTACATACTAAAACAATTTTCCTATAGATACTTCTTACTAAACTCTGGGTTCTGGATGTTCCTTCTTCTTTACTAAAAACTATCTCCCTATTTGTAGCACTTTTCCCGGGAGGCTTACCATCTGAACCAATTTACAGCTCATGCTGTCATAATCTGTAAGACAACGCCTGCTTCCCTAAGTAGGAACAGGTCCCTGAAATGTTGCTATTTCCTACTCTTTTCTTACATAGTGGCTCAACCATGTACTCACCCTACTCATCATTACAACCCCTTACACACAAATTAGTCATTAGGACCTATTTGTTAACTGGAGTCTATGCTTTTAGCAAGGTACAGAATTAAAGTACAATGACACAAAGTTGAAAGTAAAAAGATGAGAACAGGTAATGAACAAAAGAAAGTGAGACACTCATATAAAGACAAAGAAAGCACACTGGAAGAAAGAAGTTTCTGCAAAAAATAAAAAATGATTCAGCTGGAAAATATAGTTGTTTCAAATTCATGGATAAATAATAATATTGCCTCAAATATATAAAATAAAATGGGGAGGGTTAGAAAGAGTTATTGTCAAAGATCAGTGATAGTGGGAGATATCAGTACATTTCATTCAGTAACTAATATTTAAATCTGGCAGCAAAAAAAAAAAAAAATCTTCCACCTTAGATGATTTACATAGCAAAAAAAAAAAAAAGATGCAATCAATATATATAGAACCCTGAACTCAACAGTTAGAGTGTATCTTCTACTCAAGTATATCATGAATCTTTGAATATGTTACACCTGAAAGCGAATCTCTACTAATGCTAAAAAAAAAAAAAAAAAAAATCAGTAATTTATAGGATTTTTATGGGGAAAAACAATTATGTTAGAAATAGCAATTTTAAGACTTCAGTTATAATAAATTGGAATGAAGGGCAGAAGATTATAAAACTGGGGCACTAAAGAAATACAGAAAAATCTAGAATTTGAGAATTAAAGATATTTTTACAACTCGTTATTTATCACTTTCAAATGATGGTTTGAAAGTGATATTTTATTCATCAAAATTTTGATTTCTTATAGAATATTGATGCTATTTTATGGTTTACTCAGTTAAGACTTGTGACTGAACAATCCAAATTGATTAATGAATAATGACATTGCTAAATGTATACAAGAAGTTCATCTTTTACAACTGGTTTAATTTAGGCTAGCATTTCCAAGAGAAAATGTAGGACATCTGCAAAGCAATATATAACTGAGGTATTTGGATAGATGAGTATCTAATAAGTTAATATCATCAATCTGCACTAAATTCACAGAAAATTATGGTATTATTCACTAATATGGATCAAAATATGCTTAGGCAATAAAATCCATTTGTCTACTTTCAATCACTGTTGCCTCTCTTATCTGACTATAGAGGTGATCAGACAACGTTTCTTTTCACTCATAAAAGAAATTCTATTAAATGGTGTTCCTGGAAATATAAAAACTAGATTTGGGTTAATTTAGGTTGCAATGGGACTTAACTTAGATAAAAAATGGAAATGAATAACATATATTTTGTAAGTCTTCATGCAAAAGACATTGGCATTTCATTGTATTTTACCATTTTAGCTTCGTCAAATTTCATACTGCTGACAAGAATATGACGTGCCCATCAATTTTTAAAATTTGTATAGCAATACTGGTTTTATTTTCCTAAAAATCTTTCTTTCTTAGTAATAGAAACCTGTGTAGAAATAGTAATTAAGAGGCACTGAAGGCCATCTGATTTGTTATATCGGCTTTAGATCAGTGACTAGACTTTACCAATCACTGCTCTGTCAGCTTTAATACAAAGCAGGCATTTATCTTACTAATAGTTCAATTTGTGGTATAGCTGTTTTTCACAATTAAAGCTATTGAAGCTTGAATATACATGGAAATGATCATGATAGCATTCTCTCCAAAATTCTAACAACACTGGAGGGCTCTATTATAGAAATATATAGATAACTACAACTGGCTTCCTGAGAACAGCTTCAACGCTGGTTATATGATCTACTTTTCTTTTCTTTTTTTGATTTAATCCTTATTATGTTTTTTCCATTACAATTTAGTCCTTTTATACCCCCTTTCCCCCAGCAATCACCACACAATTGTTCGTGTCCATAAGTTCTTTTGAATCTGAAGATGAGTTATTGAGTACTACAGAAATAAAATCATTTGGAACAGATTTACAAAAACACTCTTATATAAATAATTGGTGAAGTATTTAAGTAGGAAAGGCTCCTTGCAGTCTTGCTGAGGGAATGAAAAAGACAGCTGATCTGAGGAGAGTTGCAAGAGAACTGGCATAAGATTAACAGCAGGAAATGAAGCTGGCCAGCTCAATGAGGTGACGTTGATTGCTACCTAGTTCATTCTACGAGAGAAAACACCCACTTACACAGTGTTTTACTTCAAGTTGAATGTAAGACCAGGTTAGTAATCACAAAATTATGAAGAACTATAAAGAAATGTAAAAATATCACCTACTTCACTTCTATATCTAAAAAGAAACCAGGAGGTTCTATAATTTATCCAAGAAATACGGATCAAATCTGCTGCTTCTTGTGTTAGGGCTCTAACCATTGAATTAAATTGAGTTAGATGTGAGGATTCCAAAGAAGTAATCATGCTGTAAAGTCAATTAGTATGACTACAAGCCCTTCCTCCAACATCTGACAATTACAATAAAATTCTATGAAGAATACATTATGAAGAGTAGAAAAGAATGCCAGGGCAATTCTGTTAAAGCGAAGGCAATCTGAGAATTTAATTTTGATGTGTCTAGCCAAAGTCAATTACTCATGCATAGGGATTGCAAAGTAACTAAGGCTGACTCAGCAGCTTTGAAACTCTTGTGTTGAATTAAAAAATAAGAAACCACAGATAGGAATTAGGGAAGGAACACTGTAAGGAAAGGTTGTAAGTTAAGTAAATTACATTCTTAACTGTGAAATGGTAAACACTAGGCTGTGAATTCACTTCTAGAATGAGAGATGCTTATGGACATTTATCGCAAGTCAAAAGAAGGGACCTGCATCATGTTGTACACTTTAAATACATACAATTTCATTTATCAATATCATGTCAATATAGCTAAAATGTTTTAAACAAAATAATGCATTTAAATCTTGTATAGATTTAAAAAAGAATATGAAGTAGGAGTTGGAGACAGGAATGGGAGAATAGAAGGGTGAAGAAAAAGAAAAGATGAGGAAAAACTTTCTAGGGATCTAGACTTTTTCACCAGCTTAAAGTGTGACATATTTTCATTAAATAAGCTTTCTAATACATAATAATTATATTATCATTACAGAGATAAATTTAGTGTTTAATATTCAAAAAGAATTCTTTCATGAAATTTCCAAGGACTCCTCTAGATAGTGATTCCTAGTTATATTTATAATTTAATTTATAAAAACATAATTTGCATACGCCCTGGCAGGAACACACCCAGGAAAAAAAGTTTTATTCAGATTATTTTAAAGCACATGAAAAAATAAAAATGCCATAAAAAATAACATCTGCAATATCTACTGGTAATGCTTCTTTTTTCTCTTTATTTTTACCTTTGTCATCATCATTGAGAATCTTAGAAAACTTGCCCATCCCTATAGCTACATTTTCTACAACGAGGCATTTCTCTTTCTATCAGGGCTTCATTGTGGCTAGGAAAATTTAAAAAACAGTGGCTGCAGAAATGGGTTCCAGTCTTGAGGTCTGAAAACGTAGGTTCCGAGACACTCACTATCTAGTTGACAGACTGTACTCAAGCCATGTCATCTTCCAGATGCCCACTTTCTTCATTAAAAAAAAAAAAAAAAGAGTGATGGGATTAGATGTTCTTAAAACTCTCTAACAGCTTCAGATGGAGACAAATAATTCTTCTTTTTAAAATTTCCCTCATATTCTCTTTAATACAATTGAAGAGTTCACTCTTGCAAACAAGAGCTCTTTCTTATCTATTATACTCCACTTAAACATCTAATTTCCCTAGCTTTTGCCAAAGGCCCTGGTACACAAATAATTTCAAATAACTACTAAGTTTCAGAGTAGTACAAATAGTCATCTAAGGGCACTGTTTACATTCTATTTTAAAAGGAAAGATTTTGGAAAGGTAGAATATTTCTAACGCTTAGCTGAGATTATTTAATGATTAAACCAATGCTTTCTACAAGGCTGAGTCCAAATTTAAGTCACAGGTAAGAGATATTTCAGTGGTATCTGCATATGGTATCTGTGGAAAGTAGAACAGAAAAACTCCATTGAGAGATTTTTTTTTTTCCATTGAAAATTTTTACTTATCAAAGTCTAGTATCATGACTTGGACAAAATGGACAAAGGTAAATTATCTGAACACTACATATAGTGCCACTAATGGCCAGCTCAGTATTGGGTCATTTATTTCAAGATACATGCTTGTATGCATAATTTTTTTAAAAAAGTAGGCTAACATAGCATTAAGTTACCATGAAAAAAAATATTTTCAAAATTCCATTGTCACTGACCATATTTCATACCTGCTGGGTAAAATAAACATCTTAGTTTTTATTTAGAATGTATCTGATTACAGATGTCTGCATATAAACAAAAACAAATTTTTAAATATACTAAAATTCTATTTAGTATATTTAGTAAATTCTATTTAGTATATATAGGGATAAAATAGAGGATAAAAACACAGTATCATTATTATGCTAAACAGGGCTCAAGTTTTCTTTACCAAAATATATGTTTAATGAGAACTGTGACTGTTGAATAAAGTACAAACATCGGATGTAGCATTGCTTGCATGGCAATTATGACACTGTTTATAATGCCATGGTTCTATCCACAGGCTGCTAATACAATGCAGTCTTTTAGCTGCAATAATTAAATAATGATATATAATCACAATGCCCTTCTTCATTCAAACACTCTGTGCATCCTGCCACAATAACTTCATCCACACTGGGAAGTTGCAGTTATTCAGCCAGAAGGCTGGTGCCTATGACTAATCTGAGATAAACTGAGAAATAAAATTAATATTCATGTCTTTCTGTCCATATTGCCATCCCCTTTCCTTCTTTGGTATCTTCTTTAATTCTTAAACTGAATAATCTTCAACTGCCCCTGGAAGAAAGATCCTCGAATGCCATACAAAGTCCTCCAGCCCTCTACCACTGTTCCCAAAAGTATGTGCCAAAGAATCGCAGTCTTGTGAAATACTGTGTTTATCCAAAAAAAAAGAAAAAAATCAAGGAAAGTGTAGAGAAGTTCCAAGAGCCAATACTTTTGGAAAACTCTGTATACTATATCCCTTATCTTGAGGATTCCTCAAATCAATTAGCGTGTCAAACGCTCTTAGGTGTTTAGTAGTAAAGAAATAACTGTATCTGTATTTAACATATGCGAATAGAATATTCATTTAACTGTGGAGCCTATGTATTCATAGTATTTTTCAAATAAATATTAACATATCTGATAGCCCGTGAAAAATATTAGGCATATCCTTGCTCTCACATAGATATTTACCTGCTGAGGTCCTAGCCCTTTAGAGATTACTTAGATGCTGCCTAGTTGTCTGAAAATATCAATATAAATCAAGAGGTTAATTTTTACCATAGATTCACGTGTTACCTCTGTCCAAGGATGGTTGAGTTCAACATATGTTTGCAATGCATCAGCCAAAGAACAGAATAAAATGGAAATATCAAACACCAAATTTCTGAAATTGCACCTTGCACATGTTTGTTAGAGGATGTCAGTACTGTATTGGTTCTGGGATTTCTATGGTCAAAGAGCCAATATTCTGAAGCAACAATTGCAAATACTCAGTGAGGAGAACAGCTGTAAACACATTTAATGAAACTATTGTTCTCACCTAACACAAATGAATTTAGTATTTGCTTTCTGATGAAAGAAAGAAAGAAAGAAAGGAAGGAAGGAAGGAAGGAAGGAAGGAAGGAAGGAAGGAAGGAAGGAAGGAAGGAAGGAAGGAGTTGGCTATAGAGCCATGGTTGTGTCTCAACCCTTTATTTGACTGACACCCAATGCTAGATAATTAAATTGAGGGGAAGTTCTGAATTTTAATTTCTACAAAAACTTTTAAGAGGAAGATTTTTTGCTTTGAAAATCAACTTATCTTAGAAAAGTACAATTTGGATCTGCTGTTTAAACAGCCACCCTGGAAATGATTTCTTCCTAACTTTAAATGTAGCAGAGGCATGGACAAGGCATAAACCACCTACTGATATTGACATGGATCAAAGGCTAAAATGGTAATGAAGAGGAAAGAAAAAGGAGCTCAGGAGATTTAAGATTGAAATTAGAAACTGTCAAAACATGTTTTTTAGCCCTGGCTGGTGGCACAGTGGATAAGGCGCTGGCCTGAGAACCCAAAGGTCGCTGGTTCGATTCCCAGTCAGGGCACATAACCAGGTTGCAAGTCAGATCTCCAGCCAGGTCTGTAGCTGGAGGCAGGTGAAAGGCAACCATACACTGATGTCTCTCTCCCTCTCTGCCTCTCTCTCTTACCCTCTCTTTAAAAACAATAAATAAAATCTTCAAAACACAAACAAACAAAAAACAACACATGTTTTTCTCCAGGGCATTTCTGACATCGTTTTCCTAGTGGAATGGTAGAACACATAAGGTCAGCTCCCTGTCCCCTCATGGTATCTAACACTTCATCTCTGCTTTTTATTCCCATAGGTTTCTGCCCTCAGAAATGCTGATCATAGATTTTTGAAATAAAATACGGGCAGACCCTTTTTATCCAGTGGAAGCTAGCTGTATTGCTTGCAATCTTGATACATTTTAATAGAGGACAGAAAAACTAATCCAAGATAATTGACACCATTGGCAGGTCATTGAAATCCTTAGTCTAACAAAATAATGCTTTTGAAAGACTAGCATGTTTACTGATGAATGCCTTTCAAAATTACATCAGGTCAATTATTTGCAACCTCTTTTCTTTATAACTACTGGAAAATGTAGTTTCTTGTTTGATTCTTTGCCTTAACATCAATACAATTTTATTCATTCTTACAAAGTCAAAAGGGAAATACTTTTGTATTTTCAGCCAAAGGAGAAATATCTCTGGTAAAATGCAATATTTTAAAAACAGATTCTGTTATTAGGCTGTATCACCCCAAAGGAATGAACAAAATTGAAAAAAAATTACATTAGTTACTATTTACTAGCTCAAGTCTCAAAGCAGTTTTACAGACAATAACAAAAACAGAAAATAGTACACAAACATAATTTTAGTGTTTTCCTATAAACTCATTGGTCTCCTTTTTTCCTTCTTATTTCTTCTCTAGTGGAAATGCTAATACTTTTTCTGGATATTAAAAGTGGTTTCTTGATATTTTACTGTTTGCTTTTACATTCAATTAAAGAAGATACCCAAAGCTAGACAATTAATGCATTCAATTCAATGCAAAATGATGACACACCGTCCAAAGTGTGTCCTTTACTAGTTTTCATGCCTTTACCACTCTGCTAATCAATGGAGAAGTGGCATAATTAACTGAAAAAAGTGCTTAGTATAAACAGACCCTTCTGTCCAAATCATTTCTCCCGGCAGGATATACTGTGGCTGAGCCCCCAGTTTGTCTCCCTCACTGCATTTTCAATTTGAAATTGCTTCTTTCTTTATCTGTCCATTGTCTCTCTTATCCTGAAAGGTGAACACTACTGTACTTAAACAGGGAAAATAAGGCACTTGGAATCAAAGCCACAAGGTTACACAAGCAGAAGTGGCAGAAGCAGGATTTTAAATTTTTTTAATTATTCATTATATTTTTAGAGAGAAAGGCAAGGAAGGAAGAAGAAAGGGAGAGAAACATCAATGTACGGTTGCCTTTCACCTGCCTCCAGCTATGGGCCTGGCTGGAGACCTGGCTGGAGATTTGGTCATGTGCCATAACTGGGAATCGAACCAGCGACCTTTGGGTTTGCAAGCTGGCACCTTATCCACCGAGCCACCAGCCAGGGCCTAGAGCCAGGATTTAACTTGCTTCTACCTGACTCCAACACTGTGCTCTTTCCTCTGTAAACTCCACTTAATTTCTTGAGTCTGCTCTACTGATTAGTGTTTTATTGTGTGTTGCTTTATAAGCATGTTTAGGAGTTTGGTTTTAAAACTATGGATAATAAACATGGCAAAGGTAAAAACGTTTTTTGTTTTTGTTTTTGTTTTTTACCTAATGTGCTATTGTATATGTGCTATGTACATATTCCTCTGCATCTTGAAGGTATAATTTTAAGCCCTGGCTGGTGGCACAGTGGATAAGGTGCCAGCCTGTGAACCCAAAGGTTGCTGGTTCAATTCCCAGCCAGGGCACAACCAGATTGCAAGCCAGGTGTCCAGCCAGGTCCGTGGCTGGAGGTGGTTGAAAGGCAACCATACAATGAAGTCTCTTTCCTTTTCTGCCTCTCTCCCTTCTCCTCTCTCTGAAAATAATAAATTTTTAAAATCTTAAAAAATAATAAAATCTTTAAAAAAAAAAAAAAAAGAAAGTATGTCTGCATACTCTGTAGTTTATTCAATTGTATCTCCACAAGCTTAGCTAACTTTTCCTGGGACAAAACTCCCAGATATTTTTTTATCAATATTAGACAAGTGATTTTATATTGTATAGATGGAAAAATTGCATGTTTTAAGTACATCTTACTACTGAGTGAAATGAAAGTGTGCAGAAGATTTGTCACTTTCTGGATTGTTTTATAAAATAATGGGGAAATATTGGAGGCATAGAGGTTAAACCATTTTAGCATCTCACCCTTCTGTCCTACCAGATATTTTCTATTGTTTTATAATGTCACTCTTCACCCACTAAAGCAGAATTCTAAATTATTTGGCTTAGAAGCTTTAGAATTATGTATTGTGAGTTTACAAATTACATACTGAAAATTTAAATGACTCTAATCTCTTGAACAATTATTATGCAATCAGCACAAGCATTATAGATTTAAAAAACTGACAGTGAAATATTTACAAATAAATGTATTTAAATGCTTAAATTCTGCTTGATATATTTGTTCCCTATATTTCTTCAAAATTAATGCCTTAAAAACTCATTTATTGCTTATCAGTTCCTTACCCTAGGTTCAAGTACACTATCAATTGTGCCTGATGCCTCTTGAACCACTATACTCTTTAGAGAAAATATTATTGTAGCGACAGCAACTAAACTGTTGTCTCAGAATTCTATGCAGTCAAGTACATCTCCTCTCATGTTAGGATTTTCTTTGGATACAATAATAGAAAACATAATGTGAAATTTTAAAAAAATGTTTACTATTTATATTACAAAGAACTTTTTAAAAGTCAGGACATAGTGTCATCTGCTGCTGAGGCCTAATCTCTTTCCGTTTATTTTTTGGTTTATCACCTCACAGTTCTGAGATGGCTGCAGCCCTGCAGACATTAAATCTGTGCCCAAGGCAAAAAGAAGAGGAAGGAGACCAGGAGCCACAACTTCTCCTTTTAATAGGAAAACTAAAGTATTCCTATGACCTCTTCCACCCTATCACCTCCAGCAAATTTCTGCTCACATCTCAGTAGCTGCTAGGAACTTGTCAGCACCTTAGTATTGACATGCAAGGGAGGAGAGTTACAAAGAGCTACTGATTCAGCCAAACAAGTGTTTGCCATATACCAAATGCTAAGACTGCAACAGAAAGGATTAGAGTTTATCCGCCTTTCTGTGCCCAGCACTTAATCAGGGTTTGACACATTGGTGTATGCCAAATAAATATTTACTAAATTATACCCTTATGGCTAACATTCATTATTGTTCTCTGAACCTATAATTAAATTAACATGTTCAAAAAACACTATGCCATAGACCTTGAACAACTATAATAGAAATTTATATATAAATCTATAAAATCTAATATTATTAAATTGACATTAAAACTCTGTTCATCAGAAATGCCAATCTAGCGTTTCCCGTGACCAAGATTGTATTTAAAGGGTAAAATCTGTGCAATACATCATAGGTTTGGATTAGAAAAGGCCATGTGAGATTAGGTTCATGTTTTGATTATAAAATGCTTTTCTGCTTTATCTTCCCTGTGCGATCACTTAGCACTTGCATGGCAGAGCTAGGCTAGTCTGTTTTTTTGTTTTTTGTTTTTTTTTTTGTCTGTTTTTAATAACACATTATTCAGGAGGTTACAAATAAAGTGGAATACACTATTGCTAATACTTGTAATAAGAATTAATCTGTGGAGTACATTCAGGAGGTCAAACAGTGTTGTATAGTGCTCCACAGGGCTTCATTAATATTTAGGAAATCTTTTAATTCTATTCCATAATTCATACACATTAGTTCTAATAAAGATAGAATTTTTTCCAAAATTTGTAGTAGAATTAAATTTTAAGGATGATACACAGCATGCTCATCCTGGGCTTTGTGCAACAATGATGATGATGATGATGATGATGATGATGATGATGATGGTAGTAAATATGTTGAGTATTTAATGTGCCAAGTACTTGTCCAAGCATTTTACATGTGAACTCATTTCTTTTTCACAATGACTTTAGGAGGTAGATACTATCACCTCTCATGCATACAGAAGAGAAAATTGAAGTCATATAGGTATTATATTCTACATTTGTTGTATGAGAACACAGGAGCTTAAAGAAGTTACAATAACTTGCCAACAATCACAAGAGCACGATGATTCAAAAGACAGCTCTGACTGAAATCTACATTCTTATACACTGTTCAATGCTCTATACTGCCTATGACAAATGGAAAACACTCTTCCTGTGGCACAAAGTATGAAGAATATCATAAGGTCACAGACTGTCAAGAGCTGAAATGGATCATCTAGTCCAACCCACTTATTTTACAGGTGGGGAACTGAACCCCAGAGAAAGTAAGAACACTATCACCCCACTGCAGAGCTCCAGTGTTCTTGCCTGAGGGTCAGGACTCATAAAATATCTCCTCTCATCTTCCCTTTATGTTGATTTTCCATTAGAAAGTTTTTGATATAGTATGAATTATTATAGCTCAAAATTGAGAGTAAATTGTAAATATTCACCTTTATCATTTTAAAATGATGAAAACCTTCAGATGTCACAGACTATTTTCTCAACAGTCTTATTTCAAAAAACATTATCATTGTTTGTCATCTTAGAAAATAGAAAATCTACTTGCTAGAAGGGCATACAGTCCAACATGTATCAAACTCATTTCCAGGAACCCTGGGAAGACAAAAATTGTGACAATTTATACCCAGCACCTCTGAAGAACACTGTCCACTGTGTATCGGTTTTCTTATTGATTGTCCTCTTACTTGGACAAATACAATCATTAGGTCTTTGAGTGATTTCCACCTTCACACTGGTCTGGGGTTATACCGCTCTGCAAAACAATCGGATTTCTTGTCAATGTTTGTTAAACTTTATTCCAAGTGATCTCAGAAAATACAATTAGATCTTATTATAATGTATTATTATTTTGGTTGGAAAATGTCCCATAGATTTATAACCATGATCAATAATTAGCAGCAACCACATACCAATTTCAATGTTACTATTTCATCATGAAAATAATTTGCCATCTCCCTCTATTTTCCAAGCAAAGTCTTATGGGTTCTTACGCGCTGGAATAGTCACTAAGTAATATTTATTAAATAACATTGTCATTGTTTATGATCACTTTATAAAAGTTGTAAAGTGGATAGGAAGGACATAATCCCACATTTTCTAGATAAAAATAAAGTTGAGGGAGGTTGGGTGAAAAGATGCAAATCAGATGCTAAGAGGTGGAAAAGGCTTACTGAAACGCCTTTTCCTATGTCATATGCACCAGTGTGCTTAACACTGCAATAGTTTAATAACTCACTCTACGATTCACAATTTAGATTTTTATATCTGTAATATTTGCTCTGTTTATTGCAATGATAATTTTTAAAGCATTTCATTTGCTTTTCTTTGTTAGAATTTGTTAAAACAACAAATAATTTCCAATACCTTTAAATAATCACTATCATTACCAATAAGCAAAGAAGACTCTTTAAAGAGACAACATCCTTAGACATGCCACACACTTCAAGGTCCAAACACTTGCCATGACAATTTAAAACACTATCCTGAGTGGTCCCACAACCTCAGAGAACACGGGCATATTTATTCCTACAGGCATGGTTAGTTACACTAGGTGATGGCCATGAGTAAAAACCATTACCTTTTACCAATACAGAGTTATTAAAAGTATTAACATCATATAGTTACCTTGGAGAAAGTTAGCTTTGAGGGAGGCTCTAGATCACAGGGATGTGGGGAGTTAGCTCCCTCCTTTCAGTGCCCTATTATGGTTGGAGACAGGAAGTCAGAGCCCAGGGGTATCAGAACCTGCTAACCAGCCTCCCTGGATTCTGTGTTGGCAAACACAGCTGCTCCATCTTTAAAAACAAGTGATCAGGGATAGAGGAAAAGGGCTTCGGAAAACACTCCTCTACCCTTCAAAGAATCAAGATGATCAATCTGTATTTTGGTTTGATGCAAAAGTCGATCACCATTGCGCACCACACATTCACCAAAAAAGGGGTTTACTTCCTACCCTTCTGCATTATGTGTACCTCAGTGCTTCACAGATGTGCCAGTAACTTCCTTAAATTTATAACCACACTGGGCTTTTATAATATCCTTATAAAGATGATGTAGGAGTAGTAATAGGCTTACACGAAAATTGTAATTTATGTCATGCTGCTTTGTTGAAGAGAAGCTTAGCTTCTATTTATAGCTTTAATAAACTACTGCACGCATTTTAATTTTGTAACCTGTGGTGCTATGGGATATGTAAATTGAGAAACACCTTCATGTAGGAACCCCAGATGGTGTCTGCTTGTAATAATATGCTTTCTTAGCACATCTTTCTAGAGAAAATTGGTTTTTAGATTTAAATATTAAGAGAAATGTGATGTTCCTATAATCTTATTTATTTGATATTTCAATTCCAAAATTTATAATTGATAAAGATCTACTGTACTAACAGAAAAATCTATTTCTAAACAGAGATGGTGGTAATGCTATAATTGTTTTAAAGTAGGACTTGGTTGGGATTTTTTTAGATGATATACATTCTTTATTTAAAAATTCAAGTAGTGGTGCTGGCTTGCGAACCCAGAGGTCGCTGGTTCGATTCCCAGCCAGGGAACATAACCAGGGTGCAAGCCAGGTCTCTAGCCAGGTTCCCAGCTGGAGGCAGGTAAAAGGCAACCATACATTGATGTTTCTCTCCCTCTCTACCTTTCTCCCCTCCCCTCTCTATAAAAAATAATTAATAATTTTTTTAAATAAATAAATAAAAATTCAAGTAGTATGGAAATGTTCATAGAGTTTCATCTTAGGTAATCCAAACCCCATTTATGTTTATTTTTTTTTTTTAAAGATTTTATTTCATTATTTTTAGGAAGAGGGGAAGGGAGAGAGGCAGAGAGGGAGAGAGACATCAGTGTATGGTTGCATTTCACCTGCCTCCAGCCACAGATCTGACTGGAGACCTGGCTTGCAACCTGGTTATGTGCCCTGGCTGGGGAATCGAACCTGCGACCTTTGGGTTCGCAGGCCGGCACCTTACCCACTGTGCTACCAGCCAGGGCAAACCCCATTTATTAAAAAGAAATAACCACCTCCAACACCAAGTAAATGTTACTCCAAACATACCTAAATATCAATTAAGCAAGAAAGATGAATCAGAGTGAAATACACCTACATAAAGCTTAATATTTTTAAATTAAATGAATCAAATTATATATTTTTATATATTTTTAATATTTAAATGTTACACTTTTCCCTTGAATTTAACTAAATATTGAAGCAAAAAATGGAGGAATTACAGCAATTCAGGTCAATGTTTAACACAAAGCATAACATTTTATAAAAGGGCACTCCAAAGTTTAGGAAAAACACTGAAAATTTTGGGGAACTGGATTCTTTTATATTATGTATATTAACATTAACTAGTAACTATTAACCCCATGTTACATATGAAATAAAATTAGCTCAGATACTTCTTCCAATATGGCCTTCTCTGTTCCCAATCATTGCCGTAATATGTTTATATTTCACAATTTATAACATTTATATTCTATTCTTTGACTGTAACTCTTAAAGTTACTATTTTGACTCATAATTAGATAGCTTTAATATTTACTAAGTGTTTAATAATCGGTTACTCAATTTTTGAGTTATTGATATTGATTCAGTGTGAGGGTATTATGTGTGTGTGTATGTGTCTGTGTGCGTATGTTTAATGATGGCTCCAGGATTATATATTGTCTATGTCTTTGCCTGTTTCAGAGTATCTTTCTGTTGACATTACAGTCAATTGAAAATAAAGCTTGAGTTATACTTTTCTTCACTCAAAACTATGCGGAAATTGCCTCTCTGACTTCTGTCATTGTCTGAAAATTAGAGGCCAACTTATTTCCCTGCTTAAAAGTAATTTGGTTTTGCCCTGGCTGGTATGGCTCAGTGGGTTGGTGCTGGCCTGTGAACCCAAAGGTCACTGGTTTGATTCCCAGTCAGGGCACATAACCAGGTTGCAAGCCAGGTCACCAGACAGGTCCCCAGCTGGAGGCAGGTGAAAGGCAACCATACACTGATGCTTCTTTCCCTTTCTTCCTCCCTCCCTGCCCTTCTCTCTAAAAATAATGAATACAATCTTTTTTAAAAATCTAATTTGTTTTTTTCCTTTAAATGTTCATATTGAGTCTTCTGTTATCCTTGGAGTTTAGGAAACATTACTGAAATATCTCTCAGTATTCATTTTTCTATATAAATTTTCTTCTCTTTTTTAAATATTTTATTTCATTATTTTTAGAAAGAGGGGAAGGAAGAGAGGCAGAGAGGGAAAAAGACATCAATGTATGGTTGCTTTTCACCTGCCTCCAGCCACAGACCTGACTGGAGACCTGCTTTGCAACTTTGTTAGGTCCCCTGGCTGGGGAATCGAACCTGCGACCTTTGGGTTCACAGGCTGACGCCTTGTCCAATGTCTATATAAATTTTCATAGGATATATTATAGCATGATCTTTCAATTTGAAGAATCAAATCTTTGCAACAGTTTTCCTCTTTTCATTTTATCAATTTTTGTTGAATCATTTTTCTTTATTCAGAAATATGAGTGATGTATGTTGGCTCTCTTTGACCTATCTTCTGTATCATATATCATTATAAAATTTTCATAGTTTGTACATATTTTTGTACAGCTTTTCATAGTATCTATGTGTCTGGCTTAATAGTCATTTATTCTATTTATATATTTATTTTATTTGTTATTTTTAGACTTTCATTTTCATTTTTTTCTAAGCTCTGCTAGCTCTATTTTCATATTATACCATTATATACTGTTTATTCTAACATCTTTCTCTACACGCTTCTTAGGAAACATATCTCCTGTGATTGTGATATATATTTTTCATCTATTTTATTTGATATTTTGCTTGATCTCCTCTGCTTATATGGGAGAGAAAATGGCAGCTTTTATGCAAAGATTTATCTGTTTGTCCCTTTCTAATCATTAGCCAAATTTGAATGAGGCCGGGGGGGGGGGGGGGGGTATAATTGGAAGGGAAAGAGGAAAAGAATGACAAAATTAGCTGGGAAATTGGCAGTCACTATTTCAGTTTACAGATTCAAATATCTTCTTTCCAAATTTTTTATGTCCTTAATATTAAAAGTATTCCCCCAGTAGGTCCTCTCTGTAGCTGTTTGCTATCTACTTTCTCCACCTTCTCCTCTGTCTGACTTCCTAGACTTAGAGACCAAACGGTGGAAAAGAGAATAATATAGCTGGTAGAATGTCCTTCTGAGGCTTCCTTCCCTTACCATTCTAGTTTCAGGTGGGATCTTTATGGGGATGCTCTCCATTTGTTGCACACTCTCCAGAAACCCAGCTCCCTTTAATCAAAGGCTCTCAAAGACTTTCAGGAAACAGCACATATTTTAAAATTGTATTTTATTTTTTTAAATTCTCACCCAGGGATATTTAATTTTAAGAGAGAGGGGGAGAGGAAGTGGGGGAGAGGGAAGCAGAGAGGGGGTGAGGAGGAAGAGAGACAAAGACAGAGAGAGATGCATCAATGTGGCCGAGAAACATTGATCAGCTTCCTCTTGTACATGTCCCAACTGGGGATCAAACCTACAACCTAGGTATGTATCCTGAGCAGGGATCAAACCTGCAACTTTTTGGTGTATGGGACGATGCTCCAACCAACTGAGCCAGGACAACATATTGTTGATGCAACCAGCATCATTTCTCTGTAGGCTTGATTATCTAGACAGGGTTACAATATTTATTTTTGTATATAGTGCAAGAAAGTGATCCATTTTAATTTTTTGCATGCATCTGTCAAGTTTTGCCAACATCACTTACTCAATAAACTATTTTATCCCATGCATATGCTTGCTACCTTTGCCATAAATTAACCATATAAGTGAGAATTTATTTCTGGGTTATCCATTCTATTTCATTTACCTACATACCTGTTTTTATGCCAGTACCATGCTGTTTTGATTATTATAGCTTTATAGTATAATTTTATATCAGGGCGTATGACACATTCCATTGTTTTCTCTCAAGATTTCTTTGGTTATTCAGTACCTTTTGTGGTTCTTTATGAATATTAGGATTTGTTCTAATTCTGAGAATATCATTGCTATTTTAATAGGGGTTGCCTTAAATCTGTATATTATTTTAGGTAGTAACATTTTAACAATATTAAAGGAAGTGATGATACATACATTGAGATCTTGCTGTGAAATTAAAGGAGTAAATTTATGCAAAGCACTTAGGACAGATCCTGGCAACTGTTAAGTGCTGCATATAAATATTAGCTATTATCACTAGCCAGACCTTAAGTGTGCAATAAACATTAGTCTATGTTTTGCAAAAGAAATGGAAACCATTAGTTAATGTGGTAGGTGGGTTAAATAAATAAATGGAAGCTGATAAAAAGAGCCCTTTTTCAGTATTTGGTGACTATTACTAGGTCAAAAATATCCTTTAAGCCCTGGCTAGTAGCACAGTGGGTAAGGTGCCGGCCTGTGAACCCAAAGGTTGCAGGTTCGATTCCCCAGTCAGGGCACATAAGCAGGTTGCAAGCCAGGTCTCCAGTCAGATCTGTGGCTGGAGGCAGGTGAAAAGCAACCATACAGTGATGTCTCTCTCCCTCTCTGCCTTTCTCCCTTCCCCTCTTTCTAAAAATAATGAAATAAAATCTTTAAAAATATATATATATCCTTTAAGCAGGAGTTAGATCTGTTTGATTTACTATTGCATACCTAATAAACACAGTGCCTATAACTACTGAATATTTTCTAAGTAAATTAATGAATCAAGTTCAAATATGGTGGAATGATAAAGTTTCTACAACATTATCAATACTATCTAATACATATCAGTTAATTTACATTTAAAATCAGTTATATCATTTTTCTGGTTAGATACCTCACAACAATTTTATAGCATATGCAATTATCTCCATTTTATAAATAAGAAATATGGAGTGCCCTGAGGTTAAGTAATTTGTTCCAGGTCACACAGTGAGTCACTGGGACTCAAAGTCAGGGCTCTTCTCTCTGGATTTCACCCAGGTAAGGTCATTCTTTCCATTCAAATAGTCCTAAAATAATCTCAGCTAACTGCTCGCTGTCTCTGCGGATGCCATCCCCCCTGTTTGTCACATTTGACTTTTACTGTTCCTTACTCCAAGTTCAAATTCTAAGCATCTGCTTATGAATGCATCAGTTACTCTTCCATTCATGCCTAATTTTCTCTATTTCTGTAACTGTCATAAAAACAGCCAAGAGATTAAATAGGGATTTTGAAATAAGAATGTCACGTATTTAATTTGCTTTAAATACCTCACCTTTGATGCCTTTAACAACATAATTATATTGATACCATTCCTACCGGTTTACCTCACTGTGTCAAGAAGCATAGTGCTTTTGACTCTATCAAGGTCACCACCTTGCAATTCAGTCCCATATTACCTGACAATGAAAAAATATGCTCTCTATTGTAAATAGCCAAGTGCTGGAAACAGCCTAAGTGCCCATCAGTGGATGATTGGATCAAAAAACTTTGGTACATTTACACAATGGAATTCTATATAGCAGAAAGAAAGAAGGAACTTGTACCCTTTGCAACAACATGGATAGAACTGGAGAGTATTTGCTTAGTGAAATAAGCCAGTCAGTGAAGGACAAATACCATATGATCTC